>VZSV01000018.1:2117920-2259327 GCA_013398735.1 Nothocercus julius
AAAAAGCTTATATCCAAGCATATAGATGTGTATTTTGAAATATATAATCTGACACAGTTAAAGTCAATCTTTAGAAGCATGGAAGCATAAAAAATAGAGACTAAATGAAAAGTACAGAAAATAAGACTGGTAAAGAACTCAATTCCAGAAAAGAAATACAAAAGCTTTAGAAATGTCAACATTTTTTTTATGTGTTTTCCTTAATCTGCTTTTGAGCACCTTAGGGTTTTTGCCTAAGAAACCTCATGTGGCAGATTATTTGAGTCTGTAATTGTTCTACATGCTTTTCTCATATCTCTGCTTGGTGTGTGTGAGGGTGTTTACAGTTTGATAACCTTTATTCATACAGAATAATTCATCTCTTATCTCTGCTATTACCACCAAGAAGTGTTTAATTCCTGGACTATCTTTAATACCTAGGAGCAACAGATTATAACTTTCTAGCTAAAGTCCACATCATTTGTCTGTCTTAACAAAAATACATAAATTTAGATATAGCAGCAAATCTTTACAGATTCACAGACTCATGTAGTTTCTGCCAGTAGCAGCCTGATTCCTCACCTATAATTGCAAAAAAAAAAAAAATTCTGTCAGAATGTAATTATTAATTATCTATCTTCTATGAAAAGAATGACCTCTCTTCCTCCACATTTGCATGGCATGGATATCTATCAGGTAGCAGCAGAGGAATTTAGATTAGATATTTGCAGGAGTTCTAGACAGGAGTTCAGAGGCGTTCCGCATGAGGTGGAGCGTATGAAGAACATCTGTCAGGGGTGTCTTTGGCATGTGTTTAGGTCCCACAAAGATGACATAAAGCAAGGCACACCTAACAAGAAAGACACAACAGCCAAGTGAGGTAGTAGCCGTATATTTCACTTAGAACTAGAGGAAGATAAAAGACAAGGATGGCAGAAAGCAGAGCAGGGCTACTTCCTCTGTGTGGTGGCAGTAATCCCCAATGATGTGATGGCTAATGATGTGATCCCTAATTAGCGATCCCTAATGAAGCCCTCGTGATAGATTTTTCTGCAGGAAGTCAATGCTTATCTAGGTTTGATTAAGAGCTTCAGGAATTGTCTGGTAGCTTCAACTGAAAGACATTTTTCTCAGTTGTTTTTGAACTAGGTAAACAGGTTATACAGTTAAATATAGATAAACTCTGACTTCTACCTATCGATTAGCCCTGCAAAGCAGGCCACATTAATTGATTTATATCAAGTTATCCTGGAAGGGTAAGCCCTGCCATTCCATTCTCTGCACTGATCGGAAAGACCCAGGGTATCCATTAAAAATATATATATACATATATGTATATTTAGTCTCAGATAGTATCAATGCTTTATTGTGCTAGAGGTCTACTTTGCATATTCCCTAGAACTGTACCATTAAAGGTTAAGTAATTTTATCTGGGGATAGAACTGTAATTCATTTTTCCTTAACCCAGCTGGCCTAAATGGCAATAAGTTCAGCTTCTCAGTCAGTTGGTGATGGACAATCTGAGTATACAGTAAATGTTCTTTTTAAAGCATTTACAAACACCAGTCCTGGACAGACTGGAGATTAGTAGGTAAATAATTCGTTATTCCAGTAATTTCGTTCTGATTCCAGTGTGTGGTGCCTTGAGAAATCCTATAAACACATTGTAAGAGAAATTTCAGAATTTCATTTTTGTGTCAAGATTTCTTTCTATTTACCAATATCTGTATTCACAACTAGAGAAACACACAGATGTACCAGAGTCTCCCTTTCCACACCTGAACATTTGTCTGTTGCAAAAAAAAAAAAAAAAAAGAAAAGGAAATTTTCATATTTTGCAAGTTATTTTAGTACAACTTCCTTATTCATTTTTAAATTATAGGGTAATTTATGTAACACAGGTGGATCCTGAGGCTGCCTGTGACACCGTCTGTGACAGTCAAGGAAAAATAGCATTCCTAGGAAACACCAAGATAAAATTTCAAAATTCAGTGTTATTTAAGCCCTAAAACCCCACATAAATATTATTCTTAAAATCTTTCTGAGAACCTTGAGTGAACAGGCCTACAATTATTCTCTTCTGAGTTTAAAAATAAAATAAAATTTCCTCAAATCAACTGTCAGACGTTGCTTCCAGCTGGAGCTTTCATGATGTGATAAAATTAGAAAACTAAGAAAACACACTCAACACAAATGGGCTTGATATAAAAGTCAGACTTCACATTTCAGCATCTCCGATGATATCAGCTGCCACGCTTATGGTGTGTGATATCTGCATGCCTGCAAAACATACTTGTTATAGTGGAACTATTTGCCAAGTGGAAAACCTTTCTAAGGAGCAGGGCAGGCCCAAGGACATATGCCTGAAGTGGAGTAAAGCTGGTGTTTTCTTCAAGATCTCTCAGGATTCAGTAGGTTCATGGGAGGTTATACGACAAAAGTCAGTGGAGAAGCCACAATGAGGAAAAAAATGAAGGCAGCAAGAAAAACAAAAACCAAAAATAAATTATTCAAAAATAGTAAGTGGATGCCTCCTTAAGAAAGACAGGGAGGTCTGATTCTTCTCATCACTCGCTCAAGACAGATTATATCCATCTTCAAATATGTAAAGGGTTGTTACTAAGAGAAATGTAATAAACTATTCCTTACGTATACTGGATATAGTAGAAGATGTAATAAACAACAAATGTAATAAGGAAGATTTAGGTTAAATATTAAGAAAACCTATGTATGGTAAGTCTTGTTATAGATTCCCCCTTGAAAGAAGATCCTTGAGGGGCTGTAGATCCCTCAGTAGTTCCTGCAGCAGCCTCACAAACAGGTTTTACACACAGTTGTCACACAGTTGATCCTGGCCTTAGCAGGGAGCTGGACAAGACAAACTCAGATAGTAACTTCAGATAGTAACTTCAAGTAACTCAGATAGTAACTTCAAGTAACTTCAGATTGTGTTTCAATAAGTAACATTTGAAAAACATGGCCAAAAAAAAATATTTACCTATCATATACTGGTCTAGTGTGATTTTTTAGCATATTTTTTCTCCCAGAAGAAACAGACAAGTGGCTGGAATTTCGTAGATCATGGCACATTGAACCTTTCTGCAAATCCAGAGCTAACTTATTGGGTTTGATTCCTTGAAAAACATAGTTACTAGGGGCTCTCTCCATTCCCATGAAGTAAAGGTGACTACATTTCCAGCAGAACTACTTCAAGTTTAAGACTTGCAGCGTAAACCTTATAACTGGTTATAAGACTAGGTCATTCAAGTCACTGATTTGAACATTTTAAGATAAAAATTAGGAACATATATGGTAAAAAGAAAAATCTGTCACAGGAAGTCTATGTTTTTGGAAATCATTGTCTCATGGGTTTCATAAGTATAAACAAGTTTCTGCTTTAATTTCCAGTTATATTTCAATACAAGATTTGGGGATATATTTAACTGGTAAATTTATACACTGCATTCTATGCAAAGGGAAATTCTGAGACTGAAAAATTACGTGCATAAGTCAGCATAATTCATCATTTTATAGATATCTTTATGTACTTATGAAATATATTTAGGAGGTTTATGCTGACTAAATAGATGTCCAAACTCTTGATAAAAGTAATTCTGTAGCACTTAAAAGCAACTTCAATATTAACATTACTGCACAGGATCATTATCACACAACTGCACTGAGTGATTTTACTTTAAAAAATAATTTTGTTCAAACTTTGACTGTACTTGTGTTATATCCAGAGACATATATTTTGGTGAGATTTTCCCAAGGATTTTCTTATAATTACTTTGTCTGGTGCAGGAAGCTCTAATGCCTTTGATCCCAAAATATAAAATTCATGTAGCTTAGGAAAAATCATACACACACACACAGAAGATCACACAAAGGGTTTTAAATCTCTTAAGCAGTTTTCTCAGTAAGCTTAAAGAGAGCAACAGATTTTGAGCATTTTGACAAGAAAACCCACCATCCTGAAATAGAGGAACAGATTTGTTTTAATATATACAACCTAGAAAAAAAAAAATAACCTGCTTAGATGGGCAAGAGTAATTTTCTTTTTTTTTTTTTTCGAAGTCTTTGACAGAGTCAAAGAAGAAACAGACTTTCAAATGTTAAGAAAAAAAAATGTTGAGAGTGACAGTTTTCTGTCTTATATTTAAATACTTCAACCAGGAAACAGGTTTTGCTAGCTTAAAAAAGAGAAACTGGAAAGATTTGTTTTCTCTCTCACAGAGATATATAAATACTCGCCAACAATCAAAAGAGGCAGAGCTGGAATGCTTTTTTTTTTTTTCCCCAAAAATAAATTCTTTTATTTCTTAATATGGCCACAAGAAAATCCTCCTTGACCTTCTGAAGCAGAAAGTGACACTGGCTGTGCACTGGATTGACACCCTCCAGAGTTCAAGGCACGAGAGCGTTCTCTATTTCATGCATCCTTTTCACAGCCCCAGGAATAGCTGCTGTAATTTAAGAGCCCATTGTGCCTCTCCCATACAACCTTGAGTAAGGATGTGCCGCAACCAGCCACCTCTTCAATTTGCTAGTGAGGGGACTCTATCTGGATCTTCAAAGATATTCTGGGCTCCCAGCTGTGTGCAAACACTTCCAACAACTTCACACAGGGCTAGGCTAAGGTTTGCTTTCAGCACCAATCATTTCAGGAAATGCCCAACTCAATCTAAAGGGAAAAGCAAGCTTTGGTACGGCCTCGCTGCTGTGGAGAGCTTATTTTCTTTCTCTCTTTCTTTTCTTTCTTTCTTTCTTCCTTTCTTCCTTTCTCTCTTTCCTTTCTTCCTTTCTCTCTTTTCTTTCTCTCTTTCTTTCTCTCTTTCTTTCTCTCTTTCAATGTATAGGTTTCTAGTGCACTTACACAAGACCCAGGCATTTTAAGAACTTAAGGTAGGTTACCCTGATGTAACTGTTGGCAAAGCACTCAGCACTCAGACACACAAGGTTTGAAAGCACAACCCACTCATACATGTTATTATTAGAACCAGGTGGGAAATGATTTTCCCAATTTGGGAACACTTTTTAAATTGAAAAACTTTTTCCCCTACAAATTGGGAGAGTCAAAATCTCCAAAAAAGCAGCAAACTGCAAAACACTGTAAACTAGCAGAAACATTTTAGCTACTTTTGATTCACTTTGGTTTAAACTCAAACTTTTAATTTTTTTTTTCTATAGATCATTAAAAGTTTCAGAAGAAGTCATTCTGGAACAACACGTATAACTTTGAAAATGTTGGAAAAAATAACTTCTAATGAAAAATTTAGCAAAATTTACATTATCCAGCTACAGAAAATTTCAATTCCAATTAACTATCTTTCAATAGAAAAATTTTCTGTTTAAAATGCTCATCCAGCTCTAATTATTAATGTTATATTCTATTCAGGATAGAATGACAAAAAAAAAAAAAAAAAAACAGTGGAAAGATCAAGTTCTGAAAAATGTCTAAGAAAAAGAAGATGTAGTAGAAAGTGAACTGCCAGATAAAGTGGCTTTTGGCTTTTGGCTCTGGTGGAACTTGAGCCTTTATGATACTGATACTAATGATTCCTAAGGATAAACAGATATATTCATAAAGAGCTTCTGCATTTCTTTAAAGTGTCAAACTCATAAAGTTCTCATTTCTCATACACTAAAAATCATTCCTACAAGTTTTATCAAGTTGATCACATAGGTATGAGTCAGTCCAGTCCATTCCCACTGGATGATCTGTTCCGGTTCTTATTAAAAAGGTCACCTGCTTATTTCAGTTAAGTTATGGACTGTTTTATTCTAGTGTGAATTTGTACTATTCTACTTCACTTTGTACTCAGCAGACTTTAAGTGTCTTCCAGTAATTCATTACACAAGATGACTATCATCACTAATATGCAGTTCCTCATTGACTATACAGGCTCCAACTATATCACTCTTTCTGGTGCAAACATGTCTAAAATATACTGGGTTGATAATTAAAATGATCCCTTCTGCTCTTCCATCTTCCACTCTGTTGCTTGAGTATTGCTTTCTGACTGCTGTTTTGCTTGGAATGTTCTGACCTTCTGCTCTTACAACAGATCCGAGCAAAACTCCATTTCTTTTTTTTCCCAGACTACAAAGACCCTTTAATACGTATTTCCTTGCTGACAGAAATCAGTCACAATAATGATGTGGTCCCAACACATTGGAATAATTTGGAATTAGACACACAAGAATTCTCGATATTTTGGACTCAAGTTGTTTTATAAACCCTTGGACCAAGACAGCTGGAACTGTATGAGTCTGCCCGACTTAAATTCCAAAAAGAAATAGAATATATCACAATGCCTACAAGAGGCTGTGACAAGAAATGTGACGTTTGAAATGTGTCTATGTGTGCATGGATTTGAGGTAGGGTTTCTGTTCAGAACATTAGGAGATGTCTTTTCATTTCCATATTGCTGACAAGAATAAACAGGAGGCTTTTCTATTAACTGCCATTTTCTGTACTAGACAGCTTGGCAAAAGAAAGGTATAAACAGACTAAAAACATCTTCTGAAAGTTGTCTAACAAAAATTCATCATATGCATTTCATGATGACTTGTCCAGCTGTACAAAGTCACATAGAGAATAAGAGATCAAATGTACCTTTGATATAGGAGGAAAAACTTGACTGAAGTCAGTAGCTCAGAGTCATCTGTTCCCATGATAGAATTATGCTCCTAGTTTAGTTGATTTCTTATTACAGAAAAAAAACTTTTCTGGGAAAAAAAAAATATATTTTTACAGAGGCTACTGTAAAAAAAAATGTTTTGTAGGTTCTCTAATTTTTATGTTTTGCTCTTTCAAATTTTGCATAGATATGGTTGGAATGTATACTAAACATTAGTGTATTTAATGGCCAAAGAAGTTCCCTTGCTAAGAATTACCTGGGTGCCAGGAAGGCCTAAGGTGTGAGTTGCAAAATACCAAGCCATCTACTGCTGCATTATTTTCACTTCTGTAATGCGTCTAGTTCACCTTTTCTAGATCTGAGAAACAACACTACAAGAACAGAGGAAGCAGGATACTCAAGTACAATTGCTCCAGGATCTGATAGGTACTTTCTCCAGTATTAAATTTCACCACAGGGACATGGAATGATGTCAGGATTAGAATTAGAACAAACAAGTTGCTATCAGGAGCATAAGTACCCCCAAAAATGAAAAGGTGAATGTTAACTGAACCAGTTAAAAATAAACTTGCATTCATTTTTCCGTACAATTTCTTTTCTTTCATATTAAGGAAAGGAAGACAGAAAGATTTAAGATAACATCAGGATGAGAAATCTGTTTTTTTAAGAATCATTTTCTGCACATTTTGCCATCAGAGATTTCTAAGTTGACAACAGGTTCCACAAAAGCAGATCATAGATAACAAAATAGATAGATATTTCCAGCACAAGTATTTGAAAAACTGACTCCTGTAAATATGCCTACATAAAACACCATAAGAAATATCAGCATTTATATACTTACATCTTAAAATATTTTCTAGGGAGCCACTTTAGTGTTTTGTTTTATATACAGTAACTCTAATACAGTTCTTTACTGTTGTTCTGCTAACATCCTGATTTTTATATGCTGCAATAATCAATCATTCCCTGCTAGATAGAAAAGTGCTATTTCTAATGTTTTATTTTTAACAGCGTGTTTCATAATAGATCACATTCAATTCCATTTGTGAGCTCCTAAAAGCCCAAAATAGCTGTAAAAGATGGACAGTTTCTGGGTAAGAAAAATACTTTGGCTGGGCATGTTTACAATTTGGAAATATTTAATTCTCTAATAAAATAAAGGATAACTGCTGTGAAGCTGATAATTAGAACACAGACAGACTTAGGCATTCTATAAAATACTGGAATACAAGTATATGCATTTTGATATTTTGGGATAAACCTTATTCAGACCTCCCCTGTGCTTATCTGAATGAGGAAGCTAGGAAAGAAAGCATCTGAACATCTATTTTCAGCTCTTTCTTTGGATGGGAATGGGGTGGGGGGGAGTACATATACCTCACAGAAGGGGCTTTATAGAAATAAAGATGAGGAAATTCATGACAGCCAGAGATACACATCTAGCATGGAAAATGCTGTTTAGTAGGCATACAGCCTTAAATTGTTAAATGAATACAGCAATAATCCTAAATTACACTAAATGCATTGTGAGGATAAACAAAAAGAATATAATGCTATCTGTGAACGTTAAAATTCCAGCAACAGAACAGAAGAACTGGCAATATTCATATTTTATGATTTTAACAACACCACAGAGGTGATCCTATGTACCTAGAGTACCTAGGAACCAATATCCTAGTCTTTGTGATCATCCTATATTTCATTATATTTCAGGACAAAAGTACAAAGGCAAGAGAACGATTCATTGCTAGGAGTTGAGAGTCAGTAACAAGTACTCATATTTGGGTCTGTGTATTCAAAAGCTCTTAGTTCCCATGTAGGCACAAAAATAAGGTTCACGTTTTCAGAAAATTTCATTCTGACGGAGAGCTGAACACTTTTAAATCCTGATCTTTTATTCCAGTGCTAAAAGTGAACTAAGTTTTATTTATACATCATGACCTACTCACTAGGGCCTGAATCAGAAAAAGAAAAATGAGATGGTAGGTGGAAACCAATACTTGCAGTACTAAAAATTCCTGGGCGTCTAAATGTCATGTCCAAAGTAAGGTATCCTTCTACTAGGACATACTGCAATTAAACAAATGGTGATGGTGTATACAGAAAAGCTGAATTTAATGTATTGACCCAAGACAGAAGTTAACAGATGACATTTCTTCTTATCCACCAGACAAAGGATGAGAAGTAGCGAGACAAAGGAGGACACCCTTAACTTTCTCTCAGAACTGCACAATTGATCATACCCTCTTCAAACATTTTTTAAAACTAAAATAGACTGATATCTGACAGGAGCTGGTACAGTTCTGAAAATCCATACTACAGCCACAGAAATTCGTATTGTATCTAGGTTTAAACACAAAAACATTGTCTTTTAGTTATACTCGTAATGAATAATTAGATTCTGATTTCTGTATGTTCTCCAGTACCTTCTAATGGGGGCTTGATGGTGGTTGGTTCTGTTTTGTGTACCTAAGCCCAAGAATTTTGGAAAATCCTATCCCCCAAATTTATACCAACGAAGGTATAAAGGTTCAGTAGGTGTTTACTGTAGAAAACACCTATCTACTGTCTACTACCTGGTAGACTGGTAGACTACCTGTCTACCTGTCCACTGTCACTGTAGAAAAAAATGCTTTATGCTTACCAATTTGTTTTTTAAAGGTGATGAGGAAAGAAAGAAGACTAAGGAAAGGAAAAGCTAAAGTACATATTTCTGATGATGTCTTTCATACCTTAGTACTTCACTGCTTCTTGCCTCTTTTCGTAGCTCTTTAAAGTGCTTGACAACATGTATTTGGGCATATACTTTCATAACCTGTAACATTTCTGCAATGCTTAACTGCTTGCTAGAGTAATTGGATGTTTAACAAAAGCATGTTACCAGAGTGAAGCAAATTATTTTCCCCAGAGATGCCTGCTGGACTTGTCAATAGCAAAGTGTCATGTTGTTACTAATTAGTTCTATGTGATCATAATGGTTTTGAAGCATTTACAAGCCACTCTCTCCATTTACTGGTGAAACATTTAACTCTCTATTTTAGATGGATACATATTTTTGATAAAGATCATGAATTGATTCTGGTGCTTCATAATCCTGTGTAGCTGAAGGATGAAGCTTTCAGGGCAGTCTTTCCGTTTAAGAACAGCCAGTGTTACAGCTGCAGTGATCCATAGAAGCTGACTGTCATGGGTCATCAGTGAGTTGAGACCATTCCTATCCGTATCACTACGTCATGCAAAAATTTTCAAAAAGGAGCATTTTGGTTTACTTACCTGTGGGCAGTCTAAAATCCATAGAATCCCAACAACATCAGGGACAGAACTGAATATTTGGTATCCTGTTACAAAAAGTCCGTAATGAGAAAATGCAGGAGATGCAGAAGAAATTCTGCAATAACTAAATAAAACTAAACTAAACTAAGCTAAAAGAAAGAACAGTTTTCTTTGATGTGGAACTTAACATTTTACTTTATAAGGCATTTACAGCAGTCTTAAAAGTGCTTCCAAGGTTATACTTGAGTTTTATAGACCTAACATCCTCCTGGAAAAGTCAGATTTGAGCAGTCTAATGAAAGAGAAAAACTGGGCTTTATATTTCCCTCTGCCAGAAAAAGAATGAATCTGTGTCTCCCTGTTTTAGACAAGTGAGGTAACATAATTAATTGTATATGTCAAACCAGGAGAGGCTGACAGAGAACAGAGTGGGTCTATTCATGCTATGCAAAAGTTGTAGGATACCATGAGCAGTCAGAATCTCAATGCACTCAGAAAACCAGAAATCATATTTTACTTGCAGGTAATAGAAATGAGTTTGTGTGCAGACAACGATCTTATCCTACCTACCATGGTAACAAGCAATGCTAAGGCTTTTCTAGCAAGAACCTAGTACATTTAATCTGCTCTTTTTTTACCTCTTCAACATCACTACTGTGGCAGACAGGGAGCTCGCATCATTTTATCAACGATGTAAATGGAATTACAGAACCAGAACACAATCTATTTTGAAATTCCTACCCTTACAATTCTCTGGTTTCAAATGCACCACACCACCACAGCTAGGTGCAACATAGCTATTTTAAAGTCAAGTAGGGTTGTGATAAATAGAGCTGACTCTAGCTGGAGGTCTGTGGCCAGTGGTGTACTGTGCCCAATGCTCTTCAAATTGTTCATCAATGATTTGGGTGAGAGGACAGAGTGCACCCTGAGCAAGTTTGTGGATGATATAAAACTGGGTGGAGCCACCGATACTCCAGAGGGCTGTGCTGCCATTCACAGGGACCTAGACAAGTTGGAGAGTTGGGCAGACAGGAACTTCATGAGGTTCAACAAGGGCAAGTGCAGGGTCCTGCACCTGGGGAGGATTAACGCCAGACACCAGTACAGATTAAGGGTTGGCCTGCTGGAATACAGCTCTGTAGAGAGGGGCTTGGGAGTCCTGGTTGACAACAAATAGACCATGAGGCAGCAATGTGCCCTTGTGGCCAAGAAGGCCAACGGGATCTTGGCTGCATCAGGAGGAGTGTTGCCAGCAGGTCAAGGGAGGGGATCCTGCCCCTCTGCTCAGCTCTGGTGAGGCTGCACCTGGAGTATTGGGGGCAGTTCTGGGCTCCCCAGGACAAGAGGGACGTGGAGCTTCTAAAGAGCGTCCAGTGTAGAGCAACAAAGATGATTAAGGGACTGGAGCATCTGTCTTATGAGGAAAGACTAAGCAAACTGGGCCTGTTTATCTTGGAGAACAGAAAATTGACAGGAGATCTGATCAATATGTATAAGTACCTGAGGGGAGAATGTAGGGAAGATGGTGCCACCACTCGGTGGTGGCCATTGATAGGACAAGGAGTACTGGGTACAAGTTGAAACACAAGAAGTTCCACCTCCATATGAGGAAGAACTTCTTTACTGTGAGGGTGACAGAGCCCTGGAACAGGCTGCCCAGGGAGGTTGTGGAGTCTCCATCTCTGGAGATCTTCCAAACCCATCTGGATGTGACCTTGTGCCACGTGCTCTAGGTGTCCCTGCTTGAGCACGGAGGTTGGACTAGATCATCTTTAGAGGTCCCTTCCAACCTCAACCATTCTGCGATTCTGTGATTCTGTAAACATTCATTTGATTGAGTATTGGGTTGTCTGTTTTTGAGGTTTCCCTTTGGGAAGACAAACTGGCCTCTTCTAGGAGGCACCTGACTTTCAAGTTCTGGTTGCAACGTTATGACACCAGTGACTACCCACATGGGCTCCTCACACTGTTTCTGAGAAGTTTTTTCACATTTCCACCAATCCATAATGCCTAATTCTTGATTTCTCTTTGGCTCGTTTAAATAATTTTATGGACTTTTACTTTAAATGTTTTGCCGACAACTTTTTTACTAGTGACCATAATTAAGTTTCTTCTAGGTTTAAAAAATGATATAAAATATCAGTAAACTTTTCTGTCATTTGAAAAATTTACTCTATACTTACCCAGGGCATAATATAAGTACTATGTATAAATAATTGGCATATAATATAGATTCCACACATGACATCTTACAGGTTACATAAACATCCTTTATACTGCAGCACTGCTGGAAGGAGAATAAAAAATATTGTCATTTGATCTATTTTGCTTTTTAATTTACAACCTTGGCAACGGGAAATTAATTTAGTGGAACTATTTCTTTAAGGGATCCAGGACTCCACAAAACTCCAAGGTTGCACATCTCTGTCCCAGTGAGTTTTCTCTAGCTTCCTGGTGTTATTCTGCGTGATATGTGTTAACATATCAATAGTTTAAGATCTAAAAAAGTCTTCTTCCTGACTTCTCCATTCAGGGCCATCTGGTGTCCTCAAATCCCATATGCAGTTTACTTTTTCTTTTTCTTCCAGCTCTACATTTGCTTGCATAGTAAATGGGAACCAAATTCTGAAGCAAGAGATAGGGCATAGTTATCTAAGTATTTGATTTCTGTTCAAAATGTTACAGCTGTATTTTGCCAATAATGCAAACAGAATTTTCAGTTGGAATGCAAATCATGTTTCAATTCCCCTGGCCTGGGCCCAAAGCCCAGCTTTAACCAGAGCACACTGTTGCAATACTAATAGTTTTTACACTGTATGATGCTATTAATACAGAACTAAAGAAATTTTTTTTACGGTCTTTAAAGATAAATTATGCATCAGATTTGTGCTTATACTCCCACTACATTGCAGTTCCTACATATACAACAGCAGTGAGTAGGTAAAAGCACAGTCATCATATATGGTGTAACCTTTTCATGGTTTGGAAAATATAGATTAGTAAGTAAGAAAAAGAGCAAGCACAGCAGTTTCCTCTTTTGTTGATTTACTGTCATGACTGTGTCAGGTTCTTTGTTTTTCAACACTGCCTTTTTATAGCACAGTGAAATGCCAAATAGTTCAAATGACAAGAAATATTCAGAAAGAGCTACATTACCTTTAGAGCCCTGAGCCAGTTTGTGAGGTATTTTGTAGGAAAAAAAAAAAGTGAGAAAAAGGGACAACCTGTTCTCCTCTCCAATGTAAACAACATGAGTCTAATTTTGATCTCAATTACATCACTAAGAGAAAGGGTACGTTCTGCTGCCATTCCACACAATCAGCAATGTGTGACTTTCTTGGTGTTAAGAAGACAAAAAGCAAGCATATTCTGCCTCTGGTTTAATTGAAGAGTAAGGTCACCTTCAGAATTTGCTCAATAATGAGAATCCACACCCAAAGCACACATTTACTGCCACCAAGCTCTCTGTGAAGTAAATGATTTAAATGCTCTGTTTGGTAGCAGCCAGCTGGGAACCTGGTGTGGACGCCGACCACACAGGGTGAATAACATTTATTGCATGTTAGTAGTAATAAGCTAGATTATTAGAAACCATTTCGACAGCTTTACTTTGAGGATGAAAAGCGCACACATATTCAAGAATACACTTGGCACACAACCAATCATTTTCTTTCTTTTCCAGGTCAGTTCATCCACACTCTTAAAAAAAAAAAAAAAAAAAAAAAAAGTTTCTAGAACAAAAAGGTTGGATATGGTACTTAGAATATAATTTTCTATGAAATGAAGGAAAAAAAAAAAAAAACCATAAAATACTTTTTTTCTTTTCTTGAAGAAGAAATTCTTCCTCCTAGTGTAAGCAGCAAGAATTGTACCTTTTGAGGTAAAGAAAAAGTTGGGGAAAGTAATTCCTTATTTTCTTTGGGCTAACAACAAAAGTATAAGTATGTCTCTTTGCGAATTTAGAACAGTAAAGGTCTATTGAAAGCACATTTTCTCATCAAAGATTAAGCAATGTAACAGATCAACAAGGTTTTTGGAGATTCTCTATTATTTGGATTATCTGATCCAATGGATTATCTGATCCAAAGTGCATGTCTTTTGCAGAATTCTAATTACAACACCTCCTCTTGAGCTAGATTAAAAAATGAGAATAATCTATCACTGATTTTATAGAATGTATCACACTGCAATGATCCAAATGTTTCCTTACTACCTTAAAAATCTACATAGTTTCTATAGGCATAGTTTCTAAGTGTTCCTCCTCCTCCAATCTGCCAACTATTTACAAACATGGGTAGCAAAAATAAAATTAACCTCTCCCTGAATTTACTGCTCTGTAAAAATGAGAAAAATGATATTTATCTCAGTGTTCACATTAACCTTAATTAAAGACCTTCGTATTCTCAGCTCCTTCATCACACTGCCTCTTCAGATCAAAATTCAATTCGTGTGAGTTTGAAAATTGAACTATTTAGTTTGGTATTCTGTCTAACACAATGAAACTTGAGACAGAAATACAATGCACCAAGGAGTGCAACAGTAACTAGACAGATAGTGTGTCTCACTCAAGGCATGTGAAAATGATTCTAACCAACATTTGGAAGCAAGAGCTTCCTTCTATCCACTCAACTTTCTCTGAAAATAAGAAAAAAAAATAATAATAAAACAAGAAAACACAGAAGTCCCAAGCCCCAGCTCCTACTTTAAGTAGGAGGAAAATGGCACTGACTTAAATGGCTGGAAAGACATGCTTTCTTCTAAGGAAGGCTCACAAGCAGGAAACTACCTATGCCCTCTTCCAATTCCTTTTCAGATTTCTTTTCACAGTCTCCTTAGTTTCTGCTGGTAAGGTCTTTCAAGTTGAGCAATATTATTTCCTGTGATGAATTTCATAAAGCCTGTTTCATAAAGCCAATGATTTTCTGAATTCCTCTTCCGCCATATCTCACAACTTAAGGCTTTCCAGCAGGAAAACCAAGGTTCTGAGAGCTAGACGTTGAACATGGATCTATTATGTGGCAGTGGAGAATATTCACAACTAAAGCCCTTTTTTACTCTAATAAAAAATATTTGTTCACGATCAGCTGAAATCAATATAAAAGCCTATCATTGATTCAGATGAACGTAATCTAGCCTGGCACACTTATATGGCTAGTTTTGCAGCTGAAGTAGGATCTGCAAAAATTTGACCAGGCAGATTGAAAACTTAGCTAAATCCATATCCATTTTAATGTTGATGAGTTCCATATCTTCTTTCTTCAAGCTAAAGTTTTTCTGTTATCTCTTGAGTATACATCAATTAACTGAAAAGCTGCAATTCAGAATAAACTCCTATTGCAAGTGTTTGAAGATATTTTGCCCAGCTTACAGAAATCAAGATGTGTTGTTGCCTGTAACAGCTGTCCACCCCTTCATTATTTCTCACAATAGATTACATTCATGCTGCCCTTTTCCAAGCAGCTCCAGCCACTCAGTTTTCACAGGCAGCCCCTTTTTTTTCCTCTCTAACAGAAAGAGACAGAAAAACATCAATCTCAAGATATTGCAGATAGCCTCATTAATGTATTCCCTGCATTCTCATATATTCAGTAAATATCAGAGTAAACAGATACTTTCTTAAGTAATTAAGTTCAAGTTCAGTAAAGGTTCTTTTGGGTGCTAGATCCCAAGAAGGATGGAGCCAAACCAGTGGAGGTGCTGTTTGTATTGGTAGTGCTGTTTTTCTTCTTATATACTAATATACTCATTAGCTTTACCAAGGCAAAATTAGTTCTTGAATAGCCCATAAATCTCCAGAGAATAAATATTCAAGTATCACAGTATTTCACAGCTATGCTCTGCCCTCAGAGTATGTAGGCAGTTCTGTTCAATTAGAAAGGATGCAGATCAAGAGTACGATATGTCCTGAAGTGATGACAATTTGATGATTATTGTTTTTGATTTGTAACTCTACCCTTCTCATTGAGCTTATATTTCCTTTATAAGGCCTACTTCAATGTCGTTATAAAAACCTTTGTCTCATTTCACCCAAGGCAGAAAATAGCATTGTAAGTCTAAAAGCAGTATTTTTCTTTTTTTTTTTTCCCTCCAAATTAGACAGAACATTAAATAAAAAAGAAAAAAAAAAAAGACAGATATGTGCCTATAGCCTGTCCTCTCTTTCCTTTTAAGTCCTCGTATTTTGAGAAACTGGGACTAAAGTATAATAGATCAGGAAATACCTGGCATGATATGATCCTTCTTAGCCTGAAAAGATGTTTAATGAAGGTAGATTAATTTTAATATGATTGTTTTGCCAAAAAAAAAGAAATATATATATAGTAAATTCAACTACAAGGGAACAATTTATATCAATATACTCAAAATCTGTTAATTTGAAGAGGGACAGAAACAGCCTTGGCTTTTCCTGCCAGCCAATGTTTTATTTTTGGTTTAGAAGGTAGATATATGGATGCTTCAGTTAGAAAGGATATTTAATTTCAAATTTTGCATTAATTAATTTTAATTTAATACTTGAAATCCCAAGAGAATTTTTTGTTTCAGGTTGAGCAAAAAATTTCATTTCAACAATATTGAGACACATCTTTTCTCTCTCACGAATTTTTGAAACTGCTGGTGACTGCATGTCCCCTATTTCCCCAGACTGCTGAAAAAGGTTGAGCCAAATGTTGTCATCATTTCCAGCTGAATCCCATTCTTACACTGAAACCATCCTGAGGGAGTTCTTACGGAAGGTGCTATCAGAACCTCTGGAGGAGCTCCTTTAAATAGAAATATGCTATTCTGAACATCAAGCATCTCTGGAGAGGTGGACCTAGACTCCTCTGCAAATCTCTTTTCCCTCATGATCTTTCCTGAAACCTCAAAAGAAGTCTCCATGGTCTTTAGATGTGTCTGGCTGCCCGTCTTAGCTGATGGGACTCCATTACTTGAAGGGAAAAAAATAGAGGAAACTAAACACAATAGGTGAAGAATTACAATATTAAATATATCATTAAACTTTGTAGAATTTTATGTCTTCTACTATAAGCATGACATCTGGGGCTGAGTGAAACCTATTTGTGAATCTGAAATAAAGTTCCACAAAATATTCTAAAAAGTAAATGGTTTTCCTCTGCACTTTGAAAATAGATACATCAGTCATTTTAAATATTTCCAAAACTCAAATATTTCTTTCTCTGGTGAAAAAAAAAAAAAAAAAAAACTTTTATTTGTCCATGCTGAATGTTTTCAACTTTTTTATCTCTCAGGAAAACAAAATGGAAAAAAAAGTTCTGTCTTCCGCTACATGCAGCATAACTTATCCTCGCCTTTTGTTCATCCAGGAATCACAAATTGGATATAAAAACATACAAAAAATCAAGGATATCATTATGCTATGTTAGTGAACTGTAACTGCCTCTGATCAGTGATGTTAATGAGCAATTGGATTTGTCTCTTCAACCTGTAAAGAGCAGAGCCTCATTCTTCTCATTATGAGTGGAAAAAATTTATTGAGTATTACAGGTAATCAGGATTTTAACTGAAGTAAACCCCTCATAAAGGATGTGTCTCATATATGAGGTAATGGTTCTAATTTAGATATTTAAATATTATGCATCATATAGGACATTATATGGACAATTCCCATCAAAATAAAATGCAATTTAAATTAATTCAGAAGTTATAGCTGGTTCCCTGGCATGCCAAAGTCAATACTACAACATTGGCAATAGACAGACTTCAAATGGTTTAACAAACAAAACAAAACCTTCAAACTCATAAGATGAAGTAACTATAAAATTCAGTCTTATCAAGAATAACTGACAACATTCATTTTATTGAATTCTTAGTTAAACTTCAGTAAACTGGCCTTTGCTCATTTGTACCGAAATCATAATAATATCATGGCAGTAAAAATACAAAAGCTAGGAGTTAAACAGGAAAATATCCATATGTTAAATTTCATTGTGACATCTGAATAAGATGTATGCAACTGAGAAGAAAGCACGATTAGACTGTGTACAAATAACATTTCTTTCTCACCAGAATCCTTAGAAGTTCCCCTTTGGTTTATAATTTCCTTCTGAGTTTATTACCAAGTCCGAGACTTTTAATTGTATGACACTTCCTTATGTTACATGCAACAGATGTGATATTTTCAGATGTAAACAAACATGGAAGATAAATCAATCAGCACAATTCAAACTTCATTATAAATATACAGATTTTCCTGCAGATTCGCTGTCTAAAAATCCCACCTTTTATTATGGGAAGTAGCTTTCATAGGTAGGCAGTGCTTTTTAAGGGAATTCACCATGCAAGCAGTGACTTACCAGAAGGCTTACATAAAATAGTAAATTCTTTGGGCATATGTAGGAAGTGTTGAAGGAAGAACCCTTTCCTTCACATACTTGCAAACTCAAGGCCAAGAACCTACCAGTTAGGTATGTGTCTTCTAAAGGAACTAGCATTTTCAGATTCTCCCCTTACTCAATGTTCTTTTTAGAAACCTAAAAGGCTGGCTAAATCCTGCTAAGTTATCAGCACTCACCTCATGAAAATCTTTCCCTGAGATACTCATAATTTGATGAGCTTGTAAGAGTTAGTACCTGCATAAATTTTAGGCCATAAATTATAGAACATTCCTTAGCAATGATCAGAAGTCTTGGATGTGAATGCTGATCTTTTCTCCTCAAATAGTTCTCATTAAGCAGGTGAAGACAAATCACCATCCAGGGATGACTGAAATACATCAAGAACCTAAATAATCAGAAAAATGAATGGGTATGTTTCTTACATCCAGTTGACTTCACAGTCAGGGATTTCATTTTCTCTAGTTTTTTTCTTCCCATATATGTTTGCATAATTGCACGAAAATATCTAACAGATTCATAGATCTACTGCAGCACAATAAAGTGCTTGTATTTGCACCTTCACTTTCTTGAATGCTCATCTGATGCCATTTTCTTCTCATCATAATCTATTTTGATTTTCTTTAACATAGATATCTATTCTGATGCTGGATTATGATTTGCTTTATTTTGTGGATTCTCTGGCATACATATAAAGATTTTTTTTGATTTGCTACTTCAGATACTCCTTTTTATTCTGGCAATGGTCTTTTAGCAGTCTTCAAGATTTTCCAAGTTGTGCAAATAATTTCCCTCTTAACAGTGAAACTGCAGCATCTGATTTTCTCATTTCCCTAAAGAGCAGAAGAATCACTCTTGGTAGTCAAAACTGCCTTTCATTTATTAGAAATTGAAGCTGTGATTTGTGCTTAAAGAGATGAGGAGAAAGAATTGTAGGAGAATAAAATGAGAGTTAAATTCCAGCCTAATGAATCATTTAGAAACAATACATCTTTCCCAAATAATCAGCAATCTTCACTGTCAAAACATAACTTTGCAAGGCCTTTCTACTGACACACACTTAAAAACGAGACAAAAAACATATCATCTCTTCTTCTGTTTCTTTTGAACACTCCTGATTTTAAGGGAAAAAAAAAAGTCATTCAACCTTTTTTCATCCTTAAATGTTTAGAGAATTAAAAGGGGAAAAAAAGCCCAGAGTATTTGGCCTGGTTATACAAATCACCAAATTTTGTTTGTGTGGCCACTCTCCTGGTTCACACTTGGTATGTATTGAACTTGATATAAGGCAGCAGATTGACTCTACAATCATCTTCAATATGAATTGAAGGCATCCACATTAAGATTACTATCAACTGACCCATTTTGATATGTATTACCTCAATTTCTTCATCAGGCAGCATTACTTGTTGGGAGATGAAGTTCTAAAATTCAGCTCTTCTTCATAAGACAGTAAGATAACTGAGGGACTGCAGATAATAAAGACTGTGTTTTAATATAAATTGGTAAATTAGGCTCCACAAGCTGAAGGAAGCAAAGAAGGGAACAAATTAGGTCAATTACAGGTAATCTTCCTTGAGCAGATACTCTTAGTCTGTTTTCCTTCATATTAGAGCTCAGTTTATTTGCAGAGTTGGTATCCTTCTTCATTGGCTACAGAGCGCTATTTTCCTCACTAGCCTTCAGTAAAACCATACAAAGAAACAATATGGACTTATTACAAGACATTCAAAGAAACCAAAAAAATCCAGGACAGATGGCATCAATGCTCTGCTAAGTGGCACTAACAAAGTGGCAACAATATTATAAGATGATAAAACAGGATAATCTGTGGGACAATTCCAGTCCATTCAGTCACAATAATTTCATTGATTTCAGCAGTGACTATGACTGATCATGAAATGTCTGATGCATTCCATCCTATTGAAGAGAGGTGATTTAAAGACAAACTTCAGATGGTTTTGAGGTCTATTCAGCTATAATGCTTCACTGGACTAAGTAGCATCCCAGAATAATTATGCTGGTCTGGAACAGTGGATGCATAGTGAATCTCTAAAGTGTTGAATGCTAAAAGGGATGCTATTGCTAAAAATAAGGATTCAGCCACATGAAAAACAGGGATCTGAGCTTTGGGGCTGAAGATATTAAAACACAGATCTCCACCACATGAATTAATCACAACTAGAGGAGGAGCTGCAGCAATTCATTATACTGCCCATACATCAGAAAAATTCAATATCTTCCCACTCCATTTCACATTATAATTGAGAACCACCTGTAGATTGTAATTCTTCAAAGAGACATAGTCTAGTCAGTTAAAGGAAGCAGCATTTGGTTAATATTACAGTGAAGCACAGTCCTAAAATACAAGTCCTATCCATTTTGCTTCCAGCTGAAAAGACTAGCTCAATGTGGCTAGTGAATCTTTGCAAATGTAACTTCCGAGTGAACCTCCAACTGCATAGGGAATTTCAGTAGGTTCTGCAGTTGCAGAATATCATTCCAAATGCCAGGATTGTTTTAGCCCTGCTCTGTTGCCATACTCTCTGATAATTTCTTTTTCTGCAGGCCAGAGCATTCTGAGGCTGTAGGTGCTGCACACAGTGTCTTTCGGGTGCAAGAGCAACTGCCAGAATTTCAAAAATATGACTTCTTTCCTTAATAGATTTCAGCAGATCATCTCATCATTGTAACAATTGTTTTCTTGGTTTACCTTAGCTACAAATTTAGCCCAGTAAGTCAGAAAAAAAAGGTAAATGCAGTCCTGCAAGAGAAGAGTAAATGTATAAGCAGCACTGTATTCAGTTTCTCATTCCAAATCAAGCTATGCCCAGCCCTAGCTGATGCAGTCAGTGACACTGATTTCTTATTGGCTACAAGCTTCAGACAAGTGCTATTTTAGGAAGAGAGACACAGGAAAGATCACTGATAAAAGACACGTATTGCCACAGGCATATGTAAAATATATCTCAGAAGGAGCAGCAAACCAGACAATTCTTTTCCCATCTATGGCTCTTTCTCTAGATTGTCCCTTAAAACTCTGTTCCCAAATAGCAACAGTCTCAGTAGTATTAGTGACCTTTGGCAAAAGCATTTCTCTCTTCTGGGGCTATATCGATTTTCTCTGGCTTCCACACAGCAATCTGGCATCTTGTGGACCCAAAGTCTCAAAGTAGGCAGTATCACTAGCAGCAAGGGATTTCGAGAGATTATTTTAGACCAACAAACCGGAACATGAGCCAGTGCAGGCTACCACAAGGAAAGCATCCATGCTCTCTCGCTTCAGGCATTCATTGACCGTTGTGTTGATGGTAACATTGTTTGGTTTCTACTGCTGTGTCTCGAGATTAGTTTGTTAGCCACAGAAAGTGCATGGCCTGCTTGTCTTCAAGCGTGTGTCTGAGCTCCAAGGACTTTAGTTTTAGCTTACAAAAATCCAGATGTATAAATGCTTATGTGTATGTAGAGTGCATTAACATACTAGCATGTAAGGCGCACAGCATGCATAAGAGTTCTTAGCCTATTTTCTAATAATTGTTGAAACATTTCAGGGAATTCTTAGGGATTTCTTTCATATATAGACTACGTACATACTATTCATTTTCTTTAAATGAAAGTTAAATATTTCTTCTGCCCTCTAAGAAAATAATTTTGGTACCAATGAATGCTTGGAATTGTTGCAAGAATTTATTCTCAGAGTGAAATCCTCCTGTATTTCCATTTAAAACTCTCCGCAATGTACCAGCTTGCTAAAGGCTTCAAATGAACTGCTTTGAATTACATCCTGTGGTGGAGATTCTACTGCTATCTAGTCTGGTGCTGATGCCTGGCTGATTTTAATCCTGCTGATCTCTATTACTCAGTAATTACAAATTAAGCTGGTCTAAAACTGAATGGTTCCACTGACTTCACAAGACCTACACTGATGTTTCCCAGGAGAATAGCGTTCCCTCGGTACTGTTTAAAAGTTCTCTTATGATTATGTTAAAGGAAATCAAAGCTGTTTTCTAAACTACTTGTGAGAAAACTTTCTAGCTGTTTATCTTTGCAATGCTGTAAAAAACAGCATGAGTCATGGGCAAATCACAGCCTTGGGATAACTCCCCTGGATCCTTACCATCACTGTAGGCAATTAATTCACTCTAGAGGTCCTTTTTTTTTTCTTACTACTTTTCACACTTATATTACTTATACAGTTGTACAAGTTGATTGCATTAAGCATTTAGGATAAGTGTAATATTCAAACTATAGTGCAAAAAAAGAAGAATGACTAGCTTCAGTGGTAAAATAGTATAGACTATCACAAGCTCTCTTTCAAAAGAATGATTTATTCCAAGTAAAAAATCCTAGGTATGTATGTGTACATTGAGGATAATAATTTTTCCGTATTTATCACACAAGGTTCAATCCTGAGGTCATTTCGTATAGAGTAGGCTGAGCAATGACAAGCAAATAGAAAGAAAAGTAGACAGGCTCTAATGATTACAGATGAAATATCTGAAAGTTTGATTGTAGTGTTAATGTTCTCTTTCCACTTAAGCAGCAAAATTGTATGAACATCTAATATTGGCTTTATTTTTGAATTTCCAATTTCATAGTCCTTACTCAAGTGCAGTTTTCTTAGATGTCTGCCTCGGAATTTAAGAATTTTCTCCTCCCTATTAACTATTTTGCAACTCTTCCTGAGTTGTTTAATACAGTTTTGTACTCCTTCGACATTGACTTCTTCAACCCTTCCTAAGAAGCGCAAACAAGCATCTGACACATAGCATTTCAGTGAGCCACTCCAGGAAATCCCCAGAGCACAAAAAAAGACTAGAATGCCTCTTATTTCCAAATCTGCTAACGCATCTCTAAAGAGGGTTAGAACACACTTCCTCAGAGAACATTTGTGTTCAGTATGACAAGAAAGAAAAATACTCCAGTGAGTTTATTTAATAATTGATAGTGGAAATAGACTCTAAAGAAATTTCCATGATCCAGAAACATGAACTCTGTTTTATATATACTGTAATTTATTTTTCTGCTAATACCTGGCTTGGCAGCTTCCTTGAATTTCCTACTCTGACGAAGAGCCCTATTCTCCAGTGGTAAAGCTCTGAAAATCCCAGGAGAAGCAGGGAAGTGCCAGGACTCTGTGTATAGAGGCTGTACACAGGCTGTGTGTCACAGCAGCTCACAGAATAAACTGGCAGGGAAGCCCCATTAGAGGTGATCCCTGCTGTGGAAGAAAAATTACATCTCAAGCTGTATTTATCTTCTTCTTCGTAAATCTTTAAGGTTGAAGGTAGCAGAGGACTTAGAAATCCACCAAACCTGCACCAAAGATCTTAGATCTTATTCCTGTCCAAACTTCCTACTTTTTATGCCTGGAAGATTTGTTGATTAGAAAAAAAAATAATAAAAACAAAAAAAAGATATATTGAAAGGTAGAAACTGCCAGAAAATGATAGCAAACAAATGTTTCTGTAGCATCCATCTTTTCTTCCTTCCACTTTGAGTGGGGATTTTCCTATAGCTCCTAGTTTCCTGTATTTACTTAAATTCAGACAGATACTCTGTGAACATTAAGCACTACAGGCTACATTCTCATCTGTGCTTGTGTTACCTTGAATAAGGTACATGCTTGGGAAACCTATACCTCTGATTGCCTACAATAAAAACAAAAGTTGGGGATGATAGTAACCAATATTACATTGCTTAATCAAACATGCTTTACATGTATCACTACTCCTGATTTTCTGATTTGCATATATATAAGATTGGGATACTGCTACTGCTTCTATGGGCATAAGAGTGATGAACCAGACCTGATTAGAAGAGACAGTATTAACATTTTTAAAAATAGATTTTATTACTATTAGAATCATTCTCACTTCAAATCAGACATTTGCTATTTCAAAAATCTATCAGTATCTCATCTTTCTGGAAATAAGTTAATAGAGTAAGTAACACTAAGGAGAAGAACAAAACTATTGTTTCCTAGTAAAATATTTTTAGTGTAATTTCAGGCTTCAAGCACTTCAGGATCTTACTCCGTATACAGATCTTCTCCTTGATTCCAGTAGTAGCAATATTATTCAGGGACTTTTAAAGGGATCACATCAAATACTTACAGAGGATTTAGTCTAATGATAACTTCTGGACCAGCATTGTCACACAAAAAGTAATTTCCTGGGGTTTACAATAAGCAGCTGTGATGACAGATACCCAGTTTCTGGTGAATGTTTTATTCTCTGCCAGCAGGTGTTCAAACCAAGCTTTTTACACTTCCTTAGAGAGATCTCAGGGCTCAGTTTAATTTCCCATGACAGCTAAGCTCTTCCATGGCTGACTACACAAGGTTACTACTGAACTAATTCTTCACCTGTTACCCTCAGTAATCAATAGTCTACTCTAGTAGTTGTACTAAATCAATCACCTCCGCCAGTTCTTGTAGATTTAATATTATCTGTATGTCAACATTAGGTATGCGTGCTGGTAAAAAAGTATTACGACTAATATTTTTGACTATCTGATTAATCAGGTTACTGAAAGAATTTGCATGCCAAAATATGCAGGAGTTTTTTCAATGTATCTTTTGTTGTTGTTGTTTGTTTGTTTTCTTTTGGTAGAGGTTGTAAAATCTCCTAAGCTCACAAAGCACTAGCAAATATGCGTATTGATTAATCTAGAATTAGGAACATTGTAGGAGCATTTCATATGGAAAATGTACCCTGTAGCACTTGCACCTACTGTGGTACTGGAATATAACAAATTCCTATCAGGTTGCCAGCAAGCATCTTGGAGACGAGAAGCAAAGTGAGCAAACTGTAAATGTGGGCACTATGAGCACAAAAGGAAAGTACAAATCTCAATGGGACTTTAAAGCCCCATTAAATAACTTTTACCTTGCTATGCAGAGCTACTGTACACAAAACATAATGGCAGCAACCTGTCTAGCCAAAATCCTGACCTTGAGCTTGATTTGGGTTTTATTTTTATTTTTTCTTAAAGCGAATGCGAAGTCTACAAACGAATGAGAAGTCTACTAAGCCCAGTTCCTTTAGCTACAGAGCTATCAGTGTGAATTTGAAAAGCCATTTCATGTAGAATATTAGCAGGAAGAAAAGTCATTTTTTTCTTTCTTAATTAATGTCCTAAACAAAATGTGATAGTTAGTAAATGCTAAAGAAGGGGCAGCGTTGCTTTCAGACTTTTTAACATCAGACACTGGTGAAGAAATAGGTGGTCCAGCTTGTTAATAGAAATGACAAAACAAATATGATAAGTACATCAGATACTGATAGTAGGTTGACTAGAAAAATCTACTCAATTCCTGACTTTATGAGCAGCATGATAATGCCATTTTTGTTGAAAAACACTCACTAAATTCATTACACTTACAGTTAACATTATATATACAATATTTTCAGCAATGCTGGAAAACATGCTTAGATGTAATTGCCCATTTCAAGCCTGTGATGAAAGCTGTAATTAGTAAAAAATGTTATAGATTGGAAAATAAATATACTCTGGTACATTCCTTTTTCTTTCCCTTTCACCTATTCCAAACCATTAATAAATGTTGTCAGTTTGGGTTAGCAAAAAGAAAATGATGTTTCACTCTGCCTAATAAATGACTGGCTGTAATGGTCCTACTCAGTTTACTTTGTCAAAGGCTCCTCTGATTTAAGAGGTAATTGCAGGATAAACTTCCTTAATTAAAAATGGTGAACATTTAACAGGACAGCTTTGTAGGTTAGTGGGCAAATAATAAGATTACAGAACTCTGGAATAAACAAACATCAAAAGTATTTTTGATACACTGGCAGATTTTTTTCCGAAGATAGATAAGTCATCAATAGGAAAATATGGCATGATCCAAATGTTTAAATTCAATAAGAAGACAAAAACGCTAAAATAATGTGTCAAGAGTCCTGTTATCAGAACTTAGATAATCCATGTGTTTTATTACAGTTATGTTGTATCTTACAGTTATGAAGCGATCTTTTAATCTAAACTGCAATTAATTTTTAATTGTAATATTTTAAAATTATAAAATTTTGAAACAGAAATGACCCAAATATTTTTAAATCCAAAGTGAAAACACAGGGTCAACACCAAAAATATAGTCTTTATGCACATGTCTTGTTGTTGAAGTTACACCATTTGTTTGCATAACTCTTTCATTAAAGAGCTGGTTTAGTTTTAGCAATATAAATAACTTTTACCTTGCTATGCAGAGCTACTGTACACAAAACATAATGGCAGCAACCTGTCTAGCAAGACCCACAGGAAGGAAGAGAAAGAGATTAACAAGAAAACAAAATAACATGTAGAAAAAGGGCAAGTCAGCAGCTTGAGGCAGCGTTTGGTTTTTTTTAGATAAAAACACAACAGCAAAGGCAAAGATTGCTTCTCTATGCAGAGAGGACTAGAGGGAACAAAACCGAGGAAATGAAATAAATGCTTTTTTTGCTATATTATTAAGGAAACAGAAGGTTAAAAAAAAAAGAGAGAGACTGTTGTCTGACAGCTAGACAGCTGACATAATGACATCACCCTTACACAGAGAAACTATAGAGATATTACTGCCTTTGTTTGTATTTTTGGCCTCTGTTTCTATTTCTGGTTAGTCTTTTCAGAGAGAAAATAAAGCATTAAGCTAAAAAACATGAACGGGAAAAAGGAAAAATACCTGTGTAGGCAGGCAGGAATTCTGCCATGATTTTGGTTATGCTAGAGATACGTATGTTAACAATTTAATAGCATCTGTACTTCCATTTGCACAAGTATTTTGTAGGGGGAAATTTATCTAAGTGACATGCGTAACCACAGTGTCTTGAAGAATGAAATAAAATTAGAACTATAATTTGTTCCGTAGTCTTACTACGGAACAAATAAGTGCAACTTACAGTCAGCAGGACAGAGTCAAGTTGACCGATAGCATCAGGATCTTCATACGTGCATGACTACAAAGTAAAATCACAACGGAGCAAAGAGCTAAGTACTTTTTTTTCCAGTTAACAAAACTAATGAGCTTTGGCATTCTACAGCTTTGTACCTCTTTACTGGCTTTTCTGTCTTTTTTAAAGGTGCAAACTCAGGTTGAACCTTGTCTTTAGGCAAAAGGATTCAGAACATCTTTCCCTCATTTGTAATTTCTGCTAAAGAATCAAGGTTTTACCTTAGAATAAAAACTTCCTTTCCTACCCATTTTAATCATATGCATCACGAACGCTTAAGGCTCCTATTTTCTGTTATATTTGGCTGAAATTGGCCAATGGACTAAAAAAGATATTTGGGAAGGAACACATATATGTATGGTACTTTTGCATAAAACTTGTTTCTCCAGCAAACTAGGCTAAAATATAGGGTCCACACAGTGATGCAGTTCACAGAATAATGTTTGGAATAAACTTGCTGTTTGACATATTTTTGGTTTTTTTTTTAGATCAATAATCACTCTGTTTTCAGTTGCATTTTTGCATTTCCCTTTGCATATAATTTGAAAAACATACATGGAGAACTGGCAGGATACCTTTTTGCAGAAGGGGAGAAGCAGACCCTTATCAAATCCAGAGAAAAAATAGCTTATATTTGCTGCAATTCTAGGTGCTGTGTCCTCAGTTGTCTATGCTTGGATATACACTTTTCAAAACTATAAACTATTAATAAACATTTTATTAATTCTAATAGCACTTACTACACAGAGTAAAGGAGAGAGGATTTGCAAGATCTGAGCACTTAGCCAATAGTAATATGCTCTTTCATCATTGAAAGATTTTTTTTCCTCTTTGTCTGAAATGCAGCAGTATGACAGATATCTAGACTGTTATGAGAATCTGTGGTATAGTCAACAGCTGGAAAAAAAAAAAAAAAAGAGGTTAACAGTCATCAAAGCACTTTGCATTTAGATTTGACACTGAAAGGTCAGGATGTGCACAAAGCAAGCTCAGCACCTCCCCGCCAGCCGTGGCGAAGGTGGAATGCGAGGCTCAGCAAAGTACCATATCAGGAAGATTAGGAAAAGTAACTGGAGAGTGAGCAAATGGCGTGTCCGAGTGGCAGAGAAGACAGCAGCCTTCAGCACAGGAGTGGCTTTGCAAGTGACAGACACTTGGCAGCAGATGCAACCAATACCCTGTGAGCGGGCAGTATTACCCAGGTGAAATTTTCATCACTACAATGCAATAATTAATTCAGAGGAAAGCAGCAAAGGAGAATTAGGAGAGAAATAAAATACAGAAATCTAGCCCAAGCAGAAGCATTTACCAATTTATTTTCAATGACTGTTTCAGAATTATTCTGCAGGTAGTAGAAAGTAAATTTCCAGAAGACTAAGTATAAACACTTAGTTTTTAAAGTAGACAAATCCATTCTGGGGTCACAATCTTTACTGTGGAACTGAAAGGTAAAGCAGCCAGGAACTGGGTTCAGTCCCTCATTATCACTGCTAATAGAAAACTTTATCTTATCAAAAACTCCACTGCTGTAAACCAGACTAGCCTCATTGATATTTATGGAATTACACAATGATTAACCCATGCACAGATTGATAAAATGAATATTGGAAAATATAAGACAAATAATCTTTTTTTTTCCCTGGGGAAGAGAATTATTTGGCAGTTTCACCACTTCTAGATCCCACCAAAGAAATTATCTACATTTCTGCATAGGTTCTGTACCCTGGACAGTAATGACAAGAGTAAAGAATCAAATACAGTGCAGAATCCAGTGGCTGCAGTTACATAATATTGGCTGGTGCATATCCACTCACAGGACAACATTTCCTTCTCTCTTCAAATCATATTCCAATCAGCTGGCAAGCCAACTATCTGTCAAGAATACACACAGCAAGTAGCAAGCACTGCAACATGCTCTTATGGCAATAAGATTAAGGTTCCAAATAATCTGCAAAACACATTCATTCTGGATGCTTACCACTGGGAAAGTACCCTAGGTTTTGCCAGCCAGGCTTTTCCACTTGGCGTTGGCTGCCTCTGTGTAGCTGGATGGTGCCTCACAGCAAAGACAGCTGAGCTTTGAATACTACTGAGCAGAGGGGCATCTCTGTAAGTGCCTTCCTTCTGCTTGTGAAGTAGTACAAGTCTGTGGAGTTCTCAAATATTTCAGTATGCATCAGACTCTTGAGTCTTGAAGCCAAAATAAAACAAATCAAAACAAGAATAGGCAAAGTGCTCAGAAGCAGATTGAAAGAAGGACATTCACCCATTTTGACTAAACACATACCCGAGCAGGTATGTTTGTATGACGCTGGTAGGTAAAAGGCATGACAAGCTGAACAGGAAAGTCTCCCCCCAACCACAAAAAAAAAAAAAAAAAAAAAAAAAAAGAAAGCAAAAACACTTTCATAACAGTTTCATGCATTTGTGAGTAAGAGGTGGCCCAGGAAAATTTCAGTTCATACTGGTGATGCTATGACAAAGTAAACTGCTGAGCAAGGACCAATTCAGGTGCTATTCAGCCACCTCTCATTAGATCAGGAAAGGAGATGCTATAAATAAAGGTACAGATCAATACAAATGTCTCAATAGTAACACAAAAAGCATTACTCAGTTCAGGTGCCTAAATGGGCCAGCAGAAACTAGAGTTAACAGTTTCAGGACAGTGCTCAGGAGTATCTGAGTATCTAATGGCAGCAGAATTTATAGAGATTTGGGCTTACCTGGAGCAGGAGGTGAAGTCCTGTGAGTAGCACTGAACCTAATCCTGATTCTAAAACCAATGCGTTATGTGATTTTGGAAACAGTTCAGACTAAAAATTTGGAAGAAATCTTAGGAACTTATGAAACCGTTTTTCACCGAAATTCTTAATAATTTTACTTCTCTAAACTTACCCCTTCTAAACAACTTAAAAGAAATCCATGCAAATTTCCTAACTGTAAACTGGGAATAATGGTTCTAAAGCATAAAAGGGGCACCAACTAATATTCTTAGTGGGTTTTGCTTGCTTTTTGTTTGCATGTGTTGCCGTGATGAATGTGCTAGAAGAACATGAGTGAAATAGGAGGGTTTATCAATGCTTGCTATTGTTACTATAGAGAGAAATGAGAGAAACGGTAACTACAAGATACATTTTTGCGATTGCTCCAAATTAAATGTTGAATATTAAAAGAATTTATATTTGTCATTAAATAATAGGAGATTGTGACATTATTTCCATAATGTAGTCGGAGGATCTGATACTAATCTGAAGGGATTAGGGCTATAGATATCTGACATATTTCTAGTCACTAGTTAGCCAAATTATTACAATTTCATTTTTAATGAAAGATAAGGAAGAAATTTATAGTTTAAAAGAAGATAAATTGATAGGACTGCATATACCATAACACCAGCATACCATAAAATGAAAAAAGGGGTGCTGTAAAGAAGTTGAAAATGTTAGCCTTTGTGGGGGGGCAGACTCACTTACAATACTACAATTACTGTAAATATTATAGCTGTTAATAAGAATTGGTATAGAAAAGGCCTATGAAGAATGTGACTTTGTCAGAGCCTAACAGAAATGGGAGAAAAAGACTAAAATGTGTTGAAATGCATAAAAAAGTGTGCATATTCTTTCCATGAAAAATGCAAAGAAAAAGAATTCAGTATTTGGAAAGAAATTAAACTAGAAAAAAACTAGCTTTGATCTACGAGACTGTCTTTTATGTGAGTAGCTTTCTGAAGTGCAAAAAAGCATAATATTATATAAGCATTTAAATAAGTAGACTTGTCATGTGCGTGGTCAGAGTAATTTTGGTAAGACTGGACAGCACTCAGACTGAAGACAAAGAATTAAGTTGAACAGAACTCTCAGTCAGCTAAAGAAATTTTTGTGAGAAGGAACACAATTTACAACTGAACTCACCAAAAACAACTGCACAAAGACACCATTCTACTCTTGTAACAAGATACATTCAGCTTAATTGTTACTATGGCAACAAGCAAAAAAATGTTAAAACTTTCAATCTATAAAACTGAGAACAACTACAGATCATATCCTGGTCCTTAGATGACAGACTTTAAAGAAAGCAGAGTCACCTGAGCCACTTGAGTTCTTCTGAATGTAAGCCTACTCTTGGGAGAATTTCATCAGAAAAGAGGGGTAGGAGCCATTAATTAGGGCACCATAACTCCACTCTTAAAGGTTCTAACTTCAGTTGACATCCGGCTGCCATATGAGGCCTCATCAGTAAAAAACAGCATTTCCTAGCGTTTGTTTTAGAGAGCTGTAACACAACAAACAAGAATAGCCTTTTGCAAATACTATCTTTCTAACATCTGTTTTGTCTATTTGAAACTTTAGCATAGGTTTATATTCAAAGCAGTTTATTAATTTAGCCCCTGACATTTGTGTACATGACATCCTTTAAAGACATAGAAATAAATGATCCTATCTGTGCTCGGATATACCCAGTCTTCACTAAAATACAACTAATTACATGATGCACAGCAACAATCAAGGTAATGTTTCCTTTTAAGTTTCAGGACTGATTTTAACTCTTTCTGCATTTTCTTTATATTGCTAAAGACTCTTTTAAGAGTATTTGTTCCATGGGGAAATTTTGCTGTAATATGCATAAATTTCTGTAGTCCTGGCATCTTGTTTTTCTCTTACAAAGCATATGGTTTTCTATTATGCATAAGGCATAGATTTTTCCTATATAATCTTCAATATTCTTTCTTTATTGTTTTCCATAATCTTAACCAATATTTGCACCTGAGCAGACTCCCCAGTCACACACAATAAGGCAGATGGTTAAAGCCCCTTGTAATAGTTTTCCCCTTGTAATCTCCTTGCAATAGTTTTCCTGGTGCTAGGTAAACATTGCCGTTGGCTGTAACACAGCATTATATCTGAAAGCGAGAACTTGTATGTTACAAACATAATTGGACATCATTCATAGGCTTATTACAGACAGTTGATATTAAAATGCCAGGATACAGTAATTAGAAATAGGCATATAGAAAATACCTACTATTTTTTAAGATGTCCCATTAGAAGTCTACTTGCCACATGAGATTGTTGTTACTAATCAAATCACAGCAGGTACACTGGCAATTTAGCTCTAATATTAAAACTGAAGAAGTGGAAATCACATATTTGCCAACAATTGGACAACAGTTACCCTTTTTCTTTTTCCTGGTAGAGTTATTACTTCTGCTCTATGAGTAAACCAATGTACAATGCAACAGTATTACTTACCCATACCTAATAACAAAAAGGAGACTCACCCTTGCCATCCATGGGACTTATTTGCTGCATTCAAATCTGTGTCCATGGCACAGCATTTCATCAGAAGCAGGGAGAGTGTGTGCAGAGTTGCAATAGGGCCCAAATAGGTTGGATAAGAAACATGACTGAAAACAAACAAATAAAAAATTAACTATTGTTTAGCGAAAGAACATAAGTAGTAGAAACACAAAAAGGAAACATTAAAAATAATTCATCTGGATGAAATAATGATTGTGGATGAGCAGGACTGCTCAAATACGTTCTCTAAACTTTATGGGTTTTTTTGAACAGATAAATTAGAATACATTTTCTCTCAATATTTTTAGATCCCAGCTAGTTTTAAATCCATTGCAAATACTGTTAAGAAGAAAAACAAATCTTATTTAATTTGGTAGCTTCTATTTTAGATACTGGACAAAAATTTGGCATTGGAAATGTTCATCTGAAAGTTTTTAAAATGGAGTTATATTTTGAAATTCTGCTTTATCTGCTCAAATAGACTTTTATAGTTCACACATATATTTGTCTGTACCAAAACCTTTTCAATGAAGCAGAATGTAAGCCTATACACTGAGAAGAAGTTAATCCAAAAATAAATTATCTGTCTAAAACTTCTCTGAGCATATGTATCCCTTTTCTAGGAAATATCTTTATCTTAATTTCCCTAGTATTCATGCGCTGCTAAGAATAGCTCTGATGGGCTGCCATGAGTGTTTTGCTTATGAATTAACAGCAGAAGAGCCCCACTATGTGAAGACATGACTGATTGTACATAATAGTTCTGTAAGTAAAGATAAATTGGACAACTGTATTGGTTTGGTGTCGTGATGCTCCGTCTGCTCAGCTCTGTTTATTTTGCCGAAAGCAAAAAGCAATTTCCACCAGCAAAAGTGCTATAACTTTGAGAAACAAATTGGAAGACCACAGTGGTAGGCAAAAGCAGTGTATTTAACTGCCTCTGCAGGACACATGCCCAGACACCATATTAATCAGCTCTTAATCTTCTGCTAAGGAAACACAATCTTCATTATGGAAACTTAATTTTTTTTTTTCTATTAGCTTTAGATCCTTAGCCAAAAATGGCTTTTGCTGAGGGTTTCAGTACGACTGGAGATACTGTTACTTTGTAGCACATCCTTCCTGTAGCACATCCTTCCTTCCTTTCTGTCAAAAATATTTCCCAATCGGAGCAAGTGTTTTCTGAAATTCTAACAAGAACCACATTTCCCATTTCTTCCCCATCACAACATGGCTGGAGGAAACCATGGCTGCCCCACAGGAGGGCTCTGCTGGGCACTGGCAGCCAAGTTGACCTTGCAAAATGACCTTAGGAAACTCCACCGAACAGTGTAGTATCCTTAGGCTTTATTTAAGCTAGTAAAGGGACTTCAGGCCTAATAATTGGTGCAAGAACTCTCCCATTTGCACTAGCTCACAGATTACTCCTACACTAATGTCTAGATGGAAATGTTTTCAAATAGACATTGCGTCTGTTGATTACCAGGGTAAAAATGGTAAGGATTACAGTGCTGGGAGCCTGTGAGAAGATGCTAGCCAACAAATATGTTTTGGCTCTGGAATTCACTCTTCTATAAGCTTAAGACTTTGTGTTTCATATACCTTAAGGAACCATTTCATAAAGTTATGCCTTCTTATGAGTATGGCAGCTGTCACCTTGACTGCTACAGCAAGGCTCAACAGGAGATTTATTAAAACACAAACTCCTAAGCTTGAAATATAAAATGCCTTTTTTTAACCAGGAATTGTAACAGACATCTATCTTCAGTGTTTCAGGCACCTAACACTGATCAACTAGTTACATAAGCTCATCTTTATCTAGAGTATTTGATGATTTAATGTGTGGGTGAAAGGAGATCTGAAGCTGAATTTTGTACAAAACATAGAACTCTCATGAAAACATCATATCCAATCTTTAAATGTTTTTTAAGTGGAAAGTAAAACCATTTTCATTTCTCCTCATTTTTCTCAGGTTATTTTCTAACTGATGAGCAGCACTTGTAATCCCCACTGAGACTACTGTCAATAAAAATGGTTAGCATCTTTCAGGACTTGGCTCTGAAGTAATGAAAGCTCTGAAAAGCTATTGAATAATTTGATTGTGCTGGATTTACCATGATCAACCCTCTGTGGGATGTAATATCTGAATAAACAGCATATTCGTGAAATCAGTATGGCACTACATCTTTTAAATAGTCAACACAGAATTCTTTTATATAAAAAAAAGGCTTTGGATGAAGATACAATTAATTGAATTAGTTAATTTGAGCCTTCTACATTTTTCTTTTCAAATTAAGAGGGAGCAGGCAGGGAACAGGATGTGCTTGTTTGGAAGAAATAGAAATGCATTTTTGGGGGAAAAAAATTGAACACCAATTGCAATCTCAGCATAATAAATTAAAAGAATCATTGGACTTGGCTGCCAGCATAACAAGATACTGGCCATGATGAGGGAAGAAGCCCTTTTAAATTGTCCTAAACATATTTTCTTAATTTAAAGGACTTTATTACATAAAAACTCCTTTATTACATAAAATTATGAAATAAAGAATAATGATCTACATTACTGCATATATATTCCTTCCTACATGTAAGGCATAAAATGCTTCATCCTGTTGCTTTAATTTCCACTTTAGTTAAAGAAAATGGAAGCTTCTTTTCTCACATTTGAATGTGGTATATTCGGTCTTCAAAGAGCTAGTGCCAGTGGTATAGTTAATAGAGAGCTCTTGCCCTGTTATTAAGTTATAGTAGTCATTCTGTTGACATTCCTGTTTAATCACCTCTAAATGTCTAAATAGGCCGGGTACAATGGAAGTCTCAAAGACAGCATATGTATGTGCACATCTCTAATAGTCACCCATGCCCAAGCCTAACCTCCACGAAAAACTACATTTAGGTGAACCCTGCCCATGTACTTGATAATATAAGAATGGGATGGATCCCTCATTTGCAAAGCAATCATGAGATGTGATAATTAGCTAATGTTTAAGAACGTAGTTTGTATAATTTCCTGATATGTCATCCGTTTGAATTGGATTAATTTACTAGAAAAAGTTTGAAAACATTTCCCTCATGCAATGACAATTCCAAAATTTAAAGAATAAAAGACTGTATACTTGAGAAGGACTGAAAATATATTTGCTTCCCAAAGTCATAGCACTCATTTAATTTATAGTCTTTAACTGCTGGGTTTACAGAAAAACCTCTTAAACACATTTTTGATTGTAATTTATGCAGAAATGTCTCTTTGAATCTACATAAAGTATAAAGTGGAATAGCCAAGACAGCAAACTACTCCCAGGTACTTCAAGAGGTGCTAACCCAGGTGCCAGTGACAGTAACTTAATTGTCTATTTCACTGTTCATCCAAGTATATATTGCAATAAAAAGAGAGAAAATATTGTGTTATACACATAAGCCAAAGATCATCCTAGATTAAAATATAGCCAGAGAACATCAGATTTGTCAGCCTGAATATTGATTAATCTTACTCAGTCACATTTAGCTAACTCAGCTGAGCAAATATGATTGAAAAATACATCCAATTCTGACTGTCAGCACAAGAATACAGACTAGTCCATCATGAGCCCTAATTCTGAGTAGCTTTTTAATATCACCTAATACATCACAGGCAGAAAGAGGACAAATGGGTTTGTTTTTCTGAAGGACAAAGCAGGTTGCCAGAGTGTGGGAAATACTGCTGAATAGAAATGAACTAATAAAACTTGGCATGAGTTACTGTAATTGCCTCTGCTGGAATAGGTTTTACACATTCTAGAACAAAAATTTGAAGAATTGTACCATAGTGTGCACTGTGTAATAGTTCCAAAATGGGTTTGCATTCAAGTCATCAGAAGGTGCATACAGAGATGAGATTTGTTAAAATATTTAGAAACTTTCCATAATGTCTTTAATACCAAATATCTTCAATGTCAAAGAACTATTAAACTAGGATAAATAAAGCTAAAAATATGTGCTATGTTTTTGGTGTATTTTTGACATATCTTTGAAGTATTAAAATGATACATACATATCTAAATGGATCTTCTTCTTAAGTAGATTCTCTGCATAACTTTCACAACCAAAGATGATGTTAATAGTCATTATCAAAACAATCTCTATATATATAAAACTAAAAGCCACAGAATTGTTTATAATAAAAACATATCATGATTTGTGGGTATCTTATGTTTGCTTTAGTCATAAAGTTTCCCCATTTAAAGGGTTTAAAATGAATAAAAACTGTGCTTTATAGAGTTAATTTGGAAACTCATGGCATCATCTTTGTCATTTCTTTAACATTTCCTTATTCATTGTGTTGTCTTTATAGGGTGACAAGATATGGTAACAGTATCCAAATGTCATTTAAATCCAGTTTTCAGGCGTTATTACAAATACTACTCTGTCTATTTTAAAAGTGTGTACTTGGTGTGTTTGACTAATCTTTCTCATCCTCCTTTCTGGTTAGAAAGGTCACCACTGCGTAATGATACCTTTTTTCAACTACCAAGATGAAATGCAGTTGGAAGTACAATAACATTCTAGTTCCTTCTGCAACTAACAAAATACAGACTATTGCAAATTATTGCTTTCTCTAGCGCACAATTTAGACTGCTTACATTGATCCAGGCATATTAATATATTTCCAAGAAATATTTCACAGAAAAGCCTATCCTTCACATAACATTTGCCAGAAAATTAGAAGTTTATAAGGGATCAGATTCCCAGAAGATATAATTCTTTTTTTCAATAGAAAAAGTAGAGAAAGAAAATCTAAGTCAAGGAAAGCTTGTGCATGAAGACTGATTATGATAGTAGAAATATATTAATATGCCCATGTGAAAAAGAATTAAGAATCAATTACTGAATACCTACAGAGGACAGACTGGGGGTAGGGCATGTTACATTCCTAAACTACAAATCTAGAAGCAATAGTACCTCCACATAGCAAGAAGGGAAGTCCCCTTCTGAGGTGCCAGGAGAAAGAAAGAAAGAAAGAAGAAAAAAAAAAAAAATTCTGAGGGATTTCTGCTATTATTTGTATGTATTATGTCTGAGTCCCACAGAGAGGGTAGTCTCCTCCCTATATATAGTGTGGCAACTGGACAGGAAGATAGTGCTAATTTATATCAGGGCACAGTCGATGCATGTGGAACAGCTGAAAATTATAAAAAACATTTCTGGCAGTGAGATGGTTTCCCTAAGGGGATATGAAGTACAGCTGCCACTTGTAACATCGTTGTGTAATCCACGAGCCTCAAATCTTCCGAACGATTGTTTTTCCAAGTGAAAGCTTTTACATCTTGCTTCCTTGCAGTATTTTTAAATTTTATATGCTAAACGCAATATTGCAATACTGCATAGTTACAACTGTTCTTGTGAAAAAGGAATATGGTTCAGTGCCAATATTGAAAAGTTTCTCAATGTGTAGGACAAAAGTGATTGCACCTGCTGAGAGAGGTGTACCTTTTCCTTTCAACACACATTTATTTTTACATGCTGTTTGGTGTATGAGGTGCTTTATAAGTTAATTAGGTGTGTATTCATATTACAGGTGTGATAAGATGGATGCTGATAGAGAAACTAAGTTTTGAAGACTAGAGTAAACACTTAATCCTAAATGTATCATTCTAGGATGTCACTGGTGCATATATACTGCATTGATACCAATTTCTGGTGTCATCAGTGACTTACAGCTTACTTTGAACCACTTCACTGAAGCAGGATTTCACAGATAACAGACACAAGACTTTTTTCTGGACTGAAATACTTCCTAAAAACTGTTACCTTGCAAATTTATTATTGAAGAAAACCTTAATTCAAACTTTCACTTCATTGTAATCAATCATCTACCGAGCTTTGAGTTCACATCTACTACTACTACATTTCCTAAGACTTCCAGTATAGAAATATGATTTGATACTGAAGCTTCCTCAAGTCTGCCACTTCAGCCAGAATGAAAATGTGGCAGATAATAGAAATAGATGCTGAATTCCAGAAAAATTAGTCTCCATATTCCCTAATAAATAAGATTTGCTGCACCTTTTGACGATAAATTTTTCATCATTTGAGTTGCTTTTGAAAAAAGTGAATAAGGGTTATGATTTGCTTAGGTTATCTATGGAATGGCTTGGGAAACAGCAATTAAAACCTGGATGCTAAGTCTGGTGTTAAGCCTTTGAAATAATATCTAGGAACATTAGAAAACTTTTTACACAAAGTTCTTTTTAAAAAGAAGACGCCTGAATGTTGCTGATTGTTCCTAATATCAATCAGAAGAGTACTCAAACTTATCTCCATCATTGGCTGGGACCTTCAGGAAGCATGGATACTTCTGATGTCATATAAATCAACTGTCTTTTGGATGAGTCAGAGCAAAAGATTGGGCTCCAAAGTTTTAAGTAGGAGATGAGGAATGATTGCCTTTAGAGAAACATTTACCATATGTAATTGCAAGGGACATATCCCTTTCAGTAACAGAAACCTTTCACAACATACCTTCTTCAATCAGCAGAACAATCTGGAACAATGAAGAACAATCTGGAGCTCTGTTATCAAATCCTGCCTGGTAAAACATTATATATAGGTCTGATTATTGAGGAGTAACGGTCAAGCTTTGAACTACCTTCTGGCTTTTCTCCCAAAGCTAAAAATAAAGCATATCCCAGATTTTCAATCATGACATTCCTTTATCTTTTGTAAGCTTATGATATTTTCTTCAAGCAGATATATTTATATTTAGTATCCCAATAATAGAGAACAAAATGTATGTTTTTAATTGGAAAATAGTTGTATTAAATGTTCAACTAAAAATGGTAGTCAAATACATTCAAACTACCATTAGATAAATACAAGAGTAGGAGCATACTTCTGAGCAGATGGACTTTGCTAGCTTCACCTAGCATGACAGGTAATTTAGAATATGACTCTATGACTTTAATGACACTTAGGCACTGTTACATTTCTTGACAAATCCCTAGTACACAAGATAGCAAATGGCTAATGACTATCCCTTGTCTAACAGCAACTGTTGCTAGCAAATCTTCTTAATGTATAATGTAAATTGCACAGAAAACATCATATATTTAAATCTAGTGGAACTGTTTGTGTCAGATTTGTTAATAATTTAAACCATAGTAGTCCTCGAGTACTATATTACAAACCTGTTCACAGATTATTTTTTCCATATCTATGCACACAGTAGGTATGGCTATTGGACTGGAAATCTAAAAACAAACTAAACAGAGCAATTCAAAACTTTGTAAGATGTGACTAGTAATTTAAAATATATGAATTGGAAGGAAAACAAACCCAACAAATGTACAATAATTTTCCGTATTCTGAACATATCTGCTCTAGAGATGCCACAAATTTGGAACTTCATGCCATGGTATCTTATCATGTTCTTTAGACTGAGAGTTCACTCAAATCTGGAAGAAAGAAATGTACCATCTCTTGCTGTGGTTCAGAGGAATTAATCTATAACTAGATTATAGATTATATATAGCTATAAACTATAACTATTTATCAGGAATAGATCTTTTCCTCCATCTATTCTATGTCAATTCTAAGGGATGCCATGCGTTTAGCTACTACTGTGCTCCTATCTGTAAACAGGGAAGCTGCAGTGCTACAGAGGCTGCCCTTGTAATTGTACATAGCCAGCATCTTCTAAATAACATGAAATTCTTCACATCATCCCCAAAGAGTGTAGAGATTGAAAGAACTTATTTTTCTCTTTTCTCTTCCTTTTTTTTTTTTTTTTTTTTTTTTAAATTAAACTGTTGGAACACAAGAGAATATGCTAGCCTGAACAGCAGTGATACTGTCTAATGCAATGCAGATGCATTTAATCATCTTTGACACACTGATGAGGAGATGGATGGAAATAACCATTGACTTGTTATTAATACTACAGTGAAGGATAAAAATAATTCCTTAACTTTATAAAAAGTATCGGAAGAGATGGGAAAGCTGATGAAATAGCAGATTTTAGAAGGGAAATCAGTTGAAGAGGAACAGGAAAGTTGAAAGAACTTCCTATAATACTAAATCCTTCCTGTTGCTGTTGTAGGTAATGACATCAAATAATCTGTTTACTAAAATTCTGTTCTGACTGAAAGGCTATTTTGGAACTTTGCTGTTTTAACGATCTGTTTTAACGACCTTTATCTATTTCAAGGTTATGTATGTATCTGAGGAATTAATATCCATTTCTTCTTGTGTGGATGTTGCTTTTGACTAGAGTATTTCTTACCGCATCCTGATATGTTTCTGGACAGGGCTCACCTTCCTTCCTAGCCTTCTCTTTGCAAAGCTACACATCAGTATTTCTTAGCAAGATAAGCTTCCCTTTGCTATCCTTACCTGTGCCTGTGCTGATTTCAGTTCAATTTTCATGAAAAGGTTGTCAAGAATGAGACTTAGTGATCCAGGTGAAGTATTAACAGTGTCTTGTATAGTAGCATTAATGTGTGACTTATAAAATGCATTTTAGGATTTCGTCTTTTACACAGCTTGTCTTCTAAAATTTAAGCTAGCCGCTCAGTTTGAGTATTGCCGTTATCAGTTTCTAACTTAAGCTATTATTTATTTCAGCCAGAGGATATGAGCAAAATTTCTTTGGGTCTTACAGATCTTTCAAGGCCACAAAATACACTTCCAAACACCACTCATTTCATAGCTTAGGACTGTGGCAGTATACATTTGTGAACAATAGTTCTCTTGTCCCATTCAGATCCCCATTTAATTGAGGCTTTAGCAATCACAGCATCCCTTCTTGCACTGACTTATCTACTTTGTTGATCAATGCAATAAGCTTCATAAATGCAGATACATGATTAATTAGCATTGCAAGATGTGTTATCATAATTGCTTGCCTGACAGCACAGTTTCTCATCATTTATAATGTCTTGATACAAAATGCATATCCAGTGATGGATTTCAACCAATCTGTAACTATCACAGTCAATCATTCACAGAACAGTGTCTCAGCATGAGCTGCTTTTAAGTCTACAATAAGTGCTCTGTTTAGAAAATTTCTTGTACGACAGTAAGTAGTGCTGTTTTACAGCTACACCTGCATAAATCCTATAGGTTTTCTTTGCATAACTTATTTGTCCCTGGTGGCTTTCAGTCCTTAAATGCTAGGCATGAATGAAAGGAGTCAAAGATTCAAAATACATGCCTTGGCCTGGTAGTGAAATATGGCTGTTAATGGCTTTGTTACACAATAAAAGTTTTCTATTTGCCCAGAAAACATTTAAGTTTTATGAGTGAACCTTTCTGACATCTGCAAGTACTACTCTTAGAAGAATAATCAACTCTGTAACAGGCAAATCAAAGGCAATAATATTTTAGGCACATACTGATATAGCAGAGGCAAAACTTGAGCAGGAGGAACATTGGCTAAAGAAATGACCCTGTATAATCTATTTAATGTGGATGAGGTCTATGTCAGAAAGCAAATCTTTGTCCATAAGCAGCATGTCACTGATAGTGAAAGAATGAATCTTTTCTTCAGTTTGCATCAAATATTACGCCCTTACACAGCAATGCGTGTCTTCATAGTGATCTGGGAAGGGGAAATGATGAGAGTCACTGTTAGCCAAAAAAAAGTTTTAATTTTAGTCCACTCTGGTTTGCCACATGGCACATGATTGTCTGTACTTGAACAAAGGAAGGGGTTGGGTAGAGTGGAAATTAGCAGCCCAAAGCTGGATTAGACTGCTTCTGTTTGCAGGAATATTGGCTTACACTGATGTAAAGCCTTTGCAAAACTTCAGCCTTCAATTGCTCTGCCTAAGACTGCTGTTTGCATGAATAATGATTGCTCTTTAAAATTGTTAATTTTAAAGGAAACACAGCCAGGCAAACACTTTCATACTACATCTCCCAGGAAAATATATACAACATTTTCCTTATTATGAAAACTGCTGGGACAGAATTTCCATCCCAGTTAAGACTCCAGAAGTTTAGAGTGTAGCGTGAATAAAAATGAAACCAGCAAGCATACTTTCTGACAAGAAAAATCTCCCTTAAACATTTTATCAGTCTACTCAAAACTTGTTTGTCCTGTTTCAATGTTTTTTGGTGGATTTACCTATATTTTGTATATGCACCTCTTTCTGCTGAGTAGAAATTTTATCACTGTGGACTCACAGCATTCACCTGCCATCTAGCCTTCTGGAGAAGGGAAATTTCCCTCACTGAAAGGGACAGTTTGTCCTAGATATATAACTCTCATTGATTACAGTGACTGTTGGATGAGTAATTCAGTAATGGCTCTGTGAATGTGAGTTTTAAGTGAAAAGAAGAGGTCCAATTGTTGTAATTTGTACATCTCAAATCTTTTTCTGACATTATCCTGCACAATATAATTCACTCAGTTTAGATTTTAGCATCTTTTCAAGAACAGAAAAAAAAAAAAGGAAAAAATAAGTAAACCTTCACATATTTGCTGCAATCTGCAAAATGCCTCATTTTGCACAGAAAAGAAAAACTTTGTACAGCTTTAACATGAAGCCATGAATCACTTTGACCCACGATACCTCTGTTTCACATACAGGCTAGTGTATTTCTGAAGGAATTTGGTAACCGTATTCCTCTGCCTTGGGAGTAACTGTGAATGCATTTTGCTTTCAGGCAACCTGATGTTTGCCAGCTCCTTCCCCTGTTACCAATCTGCCTACTCTTGAATGGCTGCAAACTAGCAGTTTGGCACTGGGCACTGGACTCTCTTTCCTTGTTTTATTAGTCCATACCCAGATTCTTCCCTCCCCTTCAAACTGTAACAGGAGACAAGAAAGATAGGTAAGTGTGGTCCTGGAGTTTTGCAGGAAAAAAAAGTCAAAATATATTTTAAAGAATAACTTTGGATGAAAAAAATAAAAATCCAGGAACATTATAGGACAAAAAGTCTTGATAAAAATAAAGTCTTTACAGTCTTAGTGCATGACAGTCTTTCAGACGGACATCTCTTGCTCTCTCAGTATTGCAGCCTCAGTTTCAACAATGGCTTCCTCAATCACTGATTCTTCTGCAAAAATTTGAAAATTTCCCACCAACCTAACACCTAGTCAGCTTTAGCTAGTGGAGCAATTGTAGCCCTGGGGTTTCTCATTTTCCTGTACGGAAACTGAGATAAATCACAGCGATAAGATGCAAACCGATGCTCTTCAATAGCCTCTTACTGATAGAGATGATACAGCATTAGAGCAAAAGTGGAACAGCTGGAAAAGAGTTGGAGAAACATCTTTCTCCCATCCATGTTCCCTGGGGGCGGGGGTTGAGTTTTAGAAAGAAAAATCATTCATTTCCATTCCACAAAAGAAATTATGGTACTCTATATAAAGAATAATATATTTTCAGCTTCAATGGCTTTCAAGACACGAACAAAATCCATTGTATTTATTATGGAATAAGATTTAATAATCTTTAATTGGGTGGTCATTTTTCATTATCTTTCATTTGACATGAAAATAAATGCTTTTTTTCTGTAAAACACTTAAACAAAATAAAGTGCATTTACATTAATTTTCTTTTGGCAAACTACTGTGTTAGTTTCTTCTGCTTTCTGTTACATTTCTTAAAGCTCCTTCCCCCAAGCACCTCTGCAATTGCTTGCTCTTCAAACTATTTTTAATTTGAGGATGTCATATCCATATATTCTATGTATTGAATTAAGAAATCTTATAGCTAGTAGAACCCACCTTATTACAATAACCAGTAACAGCAGTATACACTAAAGGAAGCCTAGAGACAATGTTGCATTTAATTTGTTAGATTGATCTCCGAGTATAGAATATAATGTGTTGTCACTGAAGCGCAATACTAACAGGCAGGGACAGCTGCCGAGCAGTAGTTTGGTGTCTGATTTTTTTGAACTACTGTGGCAAAATCAAAGAGAAGCAGATACCTAATTGCCATTTGGAGATTTTAAAGCCTTCTCCAATAAGTCTTTGACTTAGCATTTGGATATTAGGGTAAGTGGGAAGGTAGACAGAGAGGAAAATGTCACTCAGACAGAGAGAGCAATGTAGTTCCTTCTCTAGTTTGTGGAAGCTGGAGCTTTGGTAAGGAGGTAGGACAATCTACTGCATGCCTCCATTTCATCTTATAATATAGGAATCAAGATATGTGTCCAACTAGACAGCTCCAAGTTCATTTTAGGTGCATTTCTAAGCTGATTTTTGATACAGATTAAATGCCTGAAGTCAAAGGAGAGAAGCTGAAATACATGTTCTAGTTTTAGTTTGTTCATTACTAGTCCTTAGGGGTTATGGAGAGAGATGCTAGTAGTACAGAGATCTGCCCTAAAGTATGCTCGGCCTCCACCACATTTCACGCTGTGTAAGAGGAGCTACTATGGAGCATCCCAATCATTGAATGGGCAGAGGGTCACCGGGCAACGCCTGTTCTGCAGCCAGTATCTTCTGGAGGAAATCTGGTCAGCTGCAAGCTCCCTAGGCAGGCATATAAAGCAGTTGCATATACTCGCATTTCTGTTGCTGAGGTCTCAGCTTAGCTCACATAGGTCATGACTCTTTGCTTCTGACAGTTTACATCACTACCTGAGAAAAGAGGCAATGTCAAAACCATCCCGCACAAGTGTTTACAGAGTAAGAATGTGGAGTGCTTTTACATTTCTCAGTAAAATGAATTATCATACACACACATACACAAAAAGAAATCACTAGTTTATCAACAAACAGAACTGTAGACTTTCTTGGTATTGCATGAAACAGAAAGTGGGAACAGAGTAACATGGGTCAGAATCCTAAAAATAAATAAAACTGTGGTTGGTGGCAGTGACTGGAATCACTGTCTGACAAATGATATGCTGTGACTTTCACCAAACCGCACTTCCCGTTTCTGTCTGCTCTTAAACACAGGCTCTCTAATCAGCTGGAAGAAAAAAGAGAGTTTTGTGGCCACTGACCAGTCAAGCAGATTATTCTTAGCCATCATGATAAAATAAACAAACTGTCATTCGCATCAGACGGAAAAATATCGGTGTTTTCACAAATTCAATTCCTCCCTATTTTCCAGAGGAGACTGTTAAATGGCAAAGGCAAAAGGTTACTGAAGGGTTAAACAGAAGTCAGGGATGGCAATATATAGTCACATATGCTTATGTATATTCAGCTCAAACCATCTGCTGCTCATATGTAGAAGCTGCTAAATATGATATTGCATCATATCAGAGATTCATGGGGGCAGGATAATGACTGTTTACGACCAACTCTTTAGAAGAGGGTCATGCTGTGTAACGAGTAAGGGGGAAAAAATAATTTACAGTATATTTAAGAATTCAAAACAACAGGAAGATCCCAAAGGAGCCAGCTGACTTTACCAGTTCACTACCAGCCACTGAACCATCGTTACTCAATTGTAATTGTAATGATGTGCTCAAGCTCTGGCTCCTTAGCCACTGACACCCAACATTCATGAAAATACCACTTCTAATGAATTTCCCATTTTTAGACATCATACTGTAAGTACCTTCCATTTATGCAATATACTTTAACTTTCAGAATTACCTATACAAGATTAAAGATGCAATTTTAAATATTTTACAAAGTATCAGCTTTGAGAGGGCTGCTTTTAGTTTTATATTTTATTTCCTAACACACACCTAACTTTTCTGGGAGGAGGACCAGTATATACCTTCCTTCTAAAATCTTCCCTCCAGTCAATGTTTATGAATTGGAGAACTTTCAAGGAAAATTTTCTAACTCCAGTAACACATGGAAAGCATTTAGTCCAACTGATTTTCAAAGTAATCCCCATTTTGTGGTTTGGTAGCATTGAAAAAGCTGGAGGATGAGGTGGGCTGCCTGTGCCACCGTTTTTGCTTTTTAGTAGCAGGACCAGTTTTTTCACATTGGCAGAAAGCACAGATGCTATGCTGTCCCTCAGGAGATATCCTGTCTATCTAAGAGGCAAAATTTCAATGTATCTTGACTATGTAGAAAAGTGTCCTTTTGTGTCCTTAGGGTATAAAAAGATTGAATAAAGCTGAGTATTTTTGGCAGATGAGAGTTGCAAAGGAAGAATTCTCTAATAAATAATGATATATTAAATAGTGCTGGACAATAGCCTTTTGTTGTTCACAGAAAGAACACAGACAGTTCCTTATTTTGCATTTTCTGCATTACAGTCATAATCAGGCAGTATTCTGCTCCAATGCAGGCACAAAACTCTGGGTGGCTCAGGACTAGAAGGAGTTATATATAAATGAATGTTTACTATGAAAATGTAAATTTGTCCTTCTCTTCATTAACTACCATGCCATCTCTCACAAAATTAGGTATGTGCCTAAGCCACTTCTGGGGTACATTTTATTTTCACACCTACAGAGTTCTAAGAAACTGGAAAGAGCTCTGCCTCAACCAAGTAAAAACAAATATGCATCAGATGATACAAGTCCAAAGCCTTCTAGCTGCAAACTGGAACAGTGCCCATACTCTGGACTTGCGCTCTGACACTAACACTTTATTTATAACTGAGAAAAAGTGATACTGACTCTTCATGGGGGGTGGGAAATTCATGCAACAACAACAGAAAAAAAATCTTATGAACTTTGCTCTAGGGAATAGGATGGGATTAGTCAGATGGATACAGTGTAAAAGCACTTTAGTAAAGTATTTCTACCTTCATTTCTCTACTTCCTAGAGTATCCCATCAAGACACAACCCATGCTGTGATACCTTCGCAGGAGTGAGGTCTGCAGATCACAATCTAGCAAAGAATTAGCCCTGAATATTACGTAGTATCCTCAGAAGTTTTCAATCACAGCAGAGCTGTATATCAGAGTTATAAGGCTGCAAGATCAGATCTGGCTCTATATAAATGTTTTGTCCTACAAATTTCCCTAGCAAATAATTGTCAAAAGTGCTGCAGAATGGCTGTAGACATGATATCCATTAAAAAATCAGTTTATGAATACTTAACGATAAAATGCAGTGTATTTTTGAATTACATAAATAAATATAATAGGGTAGGTAAATATAAAAAGCAAAAACAAGTAATTTTTGTTGGAATATATTAATAAATTACTTATAAATTTTCCATTTATATTACTAGTTTTTCAAACTTTGCACTGACCACACATGTCAATATGTTAACTTAGGTTGTACTATTCTTCTGATTTTATAGCTTACATGTTTCTAATACTAGCTGTTTGCTTAAGTCCCCTCATTTTATCAACTTCAGGATTTTATGGTATCATTTCAAACTGAAAGTGTACTCCAACAGCACAGTTATGAGAAAAATTGAGTTTTCTTTTTTTTTTCAAGATTAGTTTAGCTTTGGTCTATGTTGTAGGCAGCTTATAGTGGTCTTGGTCTTCCGACAAACTATGATCCTTCCACTGTTATACACCACTGCCTTTGCAAGACATAAATACACACTCTCATCAAGTTAGACAGAGAGCAGAAAAGAACGAAAAGCTTTCTTGCATGCCAGTATCTATTTGTGAGCCAATGACACCCAAAGGCTTGCACAGTTCTGCTGCTCTAAGCCTCCTGTTTTAGGAAGGCAGAATATAAGTTCCACATCCACATCACCAGCATGAGCAGGAGTTTAGTCGTCAAAGCTGGGCAGAGAATAGCTCTTCAGAGACAGGTTCTAGCAGTAACAAATTTAAACTAGAAGATACATCTTTTATATGATACTAGTATATAAAAAAGGCTATTAAATTATAACATGAACCAAGCTTTGTATGTTATCATTAAAGTCACCAAACAACAGAAGTGGTTGAAGCTAAAATCTTCCTTCTGAGGGCAACATATGGAAATTTAACTTTATCAGGCAAGACTGGAATTGCCAAAGATCCTGCCAACCAACTACAGCTTGAAATCCCTCTAAACAAAGCTAAACCATCATGTTTTGGATGAGTACCTCAAAGCTTAGTGGGAGGAATAAAAATAGACAGATTGCTAGCATTAAGGACAAGGAAAGCATCCTGTCTCTGGCAGAGGTTAAGCAGCTGTTTTCATCGTTCTCACTGACTGGCTTCTTTGCAAAGAGCTAACTGCTAAACACCCACGGCACTGCACTTCCTGAAACACGATGTGTGCACTGCCCAGATGCTTTCCTAATCCTTAGGATGCAGTTTAATCGCAGACATTTATCACCCACAGAAGCGTATATTGTTTTATATAATTGTTGTTAAATCTGAGGAGATTTGTTTAAATGCTTCACAAAAAAAAAAAAAAAAAAAAAAAAAAAAAAAGAGAGAGAGAGAAAGAGAAAAAGAAAAAGAAAAAACAGTTTGATTTCAATTACTTCAGTAAGACATAGATTCCACCTTGAATACCTAAGCAGCTTATGTAGGATACTCAGTGAAATGTGGCCACTGCTATAAAAAAAAATTGCTAAAATGACCATCATAGTCTTCTGAAACATACTGTCAGGTCTGACAACTATGCAGTCATAAAAGTGGAGACATTCAGCTGGGGAAAATGTTTTGCTAGCCTTGTGTAAGTGGATGTAAGCCACTACAGTTGGCCATAGTCCTTACAGATTCTAAATCTTTACATTTGTCTTTGGTTTGCCTTCATCTACGGGTATCAAACTCATCCTGTCCAGCTGTTCAGACTGCACAGAGATCTCACACTAGACCTGTACAGAGGTGTATTTCACCTACAGCTTCGACTGCCATGCTTGAGAGAAGACACTCCACCTAGTTAACAGGCATGTTTGGATTCTGAAAGAAGAAAGGAAAATATGGCTAGACACAATTAAAAGCCTCTACTATAAACTGCCAGAATAACTATATGACATGTGCTAATGTGCTGATGGTTAAAATTTTGCCATTAAATAAGAATATGATTGTTTTAAAATAAATTTTAACATTAAGTGAACTCTAGTAAGTGCCTATTTATTGATTTTCTCATGTGCTTTCTAGCAACTTAAGAAGGCCCAAAGGCAAATAATATGCTTTTCAGATGCTTTAGTGAGGGATAACTGTGGAGGCATTAGTCTATAGACTATGGACTATGGTCTATTTTGTCACTCCCGAAATACTTCCCTAATGGGATTTTATTTAATTATTTATTTTTAAAAGCAAATGAAAAATAAGCTACAAAATTATTTATTAAAGTAATCCATTAAGTTATCACAGTGAATTCCAGTAAAGCATAGAAATTGAGTCAGGCATGATGGTGTGCCAACACAGCTCCTGGATGGTTGAGAAGAATACATTTCTAGTTGGGTACGGACCAACTTTTATTTTTAAGTTCCAGGTAGAGTTAAATCTTGGTTCATGCTTACCTTGTCTCAGGCAGTAGACTTGGGCAGAGAGGACAGAGGAATTCCTTTGCCTTCCCTCTGACTTTTGCAAGCCTCACAGTCTGGAATGAGTGCTAGATTTTACTTTGCTTTGAGCCTGAAATCTGCTGTCCCTACAATTTTTCTGATGTCAGATTAATTCCTGCTTCCCTCCCTTCCTCCAGTGCCCTTGCCAGCTCTGTTTTACGAGGTTAGCCTTCCTTCTTGTCTTTCGTGTCACACAGCAACACAGGGCTGAGAGAGCATTTCCGAATCACACTGTAGCAAAAGCACGAGATTAGCCAAAACTCACAGCAAACCTGACCACAGGGACAATCATACCATGTGCTTCAAAGGTACGTGGGCAAAGTACATTCTCTGAGGTGAAAATAAACAGTTAGTTCCTTCTATTGGGTATGTATTCATTCTAGAGTCATCCTGCAGCTGACGTGGTTGTTTCTGAGTTCAGGGTTACCCATGAAAAAGGAAGAGTCTGAGATGAAGTTTTAATGGCAAAAAAGTCTGTTCAGAAAAAGTCCACCAAAACTATTCCTGTAATTGAGGGATGCAAATTAGGACACCCTCGATACAAACACACAGCACTGGTGCAATCTATTCAGTCAATATTTTGCAGCTATTCTCAATTATGCAAACTTAATAAATCTGAAGGAGGCACAGAAGCACAGTACAACTATCCTCTGGAAATAAGGGCTATTTAAAACAATCTAATTTAAAGCTGTTTGGAGAGAGAAAATTTAATGGAAAATTTTGACTGTTAATAAAGAAAATCCAAACCGATTTTTACCCATTAAGAAAAAAAATGAAAGAAAATCATTAGTTTTATACCAAATAAATCTAGATGGAATTATTTTAATTTTCTCAACTATTGGAAGTTTTGTTTTGAAACATTTCTATTGTACTTCGACTATTCTAAGAATTATGCATTGCAAGATATCACGGGAAATTTAAAATGCCCAGAGAATCCAGCAAATAAATGAGCTACAACTCACAACTGGCCCTGTGGCAGTTTTATAATTCTCCTTTGAAAGATCATCAAGAATATTCATATTTGCTTCTTTCACGCGGTTCTTTTTCCAGGAAAAAGTCAAAAGTTCCCTCAGATACTTTCAAGAAAATTCTCCATTAGTCAAAACTCTCCCAAGCAAGAATTTCTGCAACAATTTTTCAAGCCTCCTTATCTCAATTTAAACTCTCAAAAGTGAGATAGTTTTTCATAGCATGGGTCTGAAATTCTCTCTCACATTTGTGTAGATCAAAAGCAACTCATTTAAGATTTATGTCACTGAAAAGAAAATCAGGCTCATCTTCTGGACATCCATTTCAAAAGACCTTGAACTGAATTCAATTTTATGAGACTTGTTTTGATATCTCTTTGCCCAGGGGCACAAAGTCTGATTTGATTCTAAGTTGAGGGAGCACCACGATTTCCTTACGCCCAGATTTATAGGGATATATGAGATCTCCCGTAAAGATAAGCAAAATGATCAGAGTAAGTATACAGAGCTATATGGTAAAATTCAGATACACTATTGATCAACACAACACTGTGATACCCTAAGCACCTGTGATAACACCCGCAGAGAGCACCTTGCAGGCACCTTGCTAAATTTTTGTTACATACAAGTGGCTCAGTAAATACTTTAGATCTTCCACTGTCAGGCACCTATATGAAACACATTATTTTAATTCTCACATTAAAACAACATAAAGATAAGTAAACTACAATGTAATGTAAATATTATCAACAATATTAAGCTGCATGTTTAAGCCAGTATGACTTCTCACAAGCTAAAAATTTGTCATCTGCTTAAGTATCTAGTTGAATCTCAGCCAATGGGCTTCATCACACTTTTTATGTTTTTTATCATTTTGACCTTTACTACACAGTAAATTTTGCCCTTCTTGTGGTATTTATAACATGTTCTATGCCATACTTGCAAAGGAGATTACCACAGATTTAACAACTGCAATTAGAAAAGGATGAGCTTACAGTGGGTTGTACTACATAGAAATATGCGTAGTGAATATACTAAAATTATTACCATTAATTATTTTAAGTCTGTGATATTAATGAAAGAAATAATATGAAGAGCATGCAATTTATACCTTTTGTTTTTTTGAAGTGAAGATAACCAAAACTGCATATAAAAAATGTGGGTCTTGTTAAGTCTTTTATAAACAAATAATTGTATCTCAGGCATTCAGGATATTAAAACTGAAGTTTCAGGTATGATTAGTCACTTTCCACCTACAAAACTTTATTGCATAATGGAGCTACACTGTGAAGGTTTGAGTGTTATTTTATGCACCAGTGTTATTATTACTTCACTAATTTTCTTTCTTTCACATCCTATCTCAATCCTTCATGCCATGAATGAATTATTCTAGAAACCATACGGGATATAAAACTATAGACTAATTTAGGCCAATTTTCCTAGGATCTTTCTACAACCTTTGGAGAAAAGAGATAATTCAGAAAAAATAAAGTTAATTTCCATCTCCAGTCAGCTGCTAGAACCTGTCCTATTTTCCCCAGCTGAACCGTTTCTTCCAAAACTCCCCTCAAATTTTAGCTTTTTCCAGCTATGGGAATGAAATAGCCCGTAAGAAATTCAAGCTGAATAATTCAAATTGGATAAAATTATAAACAAAATATAGTTTTATAATAAAAGGTGCCAAACAACCTAGAGCATTAATGACATATACAAACATAATACACATACACTTTTATATACGTGTGTGTGTGTGTTATCTATGTTTTCTAAGCAAGGAAGTTCAAAGAGACTGTACAGATAAGACATTGTAGCACTTAAAATAGCCAGGCACTTGTTTACATTAATAACTGGCTGCATATAAAGTCACATAGAAGCAACAAATTTAAAATGAGATTCTTGGATAAGACCAATAAGATGTATGTTATTCAGTTGTGGAGGACCATCAATTTTGCAAGCTGAAAGATAATCAATGCCCCGAGTTATTAGGCTTCAAAATCAACAAGGATTGACTGCAGCAAATAGACTATTATGAGACAAATACACTTTGACTTATGGTTGACAGGGTTCCGCTAAAGGATATTTTCAGGACTGGAAACATGATGACTTAGCATCAGCTTTTTTTATGCTTGATTACTAACCAGGACTTCACTGCAGTTCAGCCTGTGCAATCAGAGCAAGACTATAAGCAGAGGTAATTTCCCATATAGATACCTAAATAAATTATAAGAGTTTTCAGAAGGACCAGCGCACTGGTGAAGGAACTTGACAGAGTTAGCTGTGGCCGTGAACACTACATCATCTTCTATTATGAATTCCATTTCGCACTGTGCCTGAGGTCATCTCTCAAGAAGGTTATTATGTTAACGAAAGGCTGATGGGCTATTAGAGGAAATTGAAAACCAAGATTGCAAATAAGGCCCTAAACTCGGAGCCCCATTCACTGAGGCACTAGGTTCCCCACACAAGGTTCACGGGTGGGGTGAGTGTGCCGGAGCTTCGCAGCACAGCATGTGAGATGGCGCATGGTCTTTTACTGAGCAGAAAACAAATGTTCACCTTCCAGGAAACATTAGGTCAGGATATCACAAGGTTTTATCAATTTCCAAAAGTCTGTAATTGTTTTGTAAGTGGTTTTACCTTAGGAATTCCTGTACTATGCCAACATTTCTTACTTCCTTATGTTGGCCCTGAGGGGCAGATCAGAAGCCAAGAGTGCAAGTGTGTTCTGCGCAACAAGGTGTGCCAAGAGAGGCCAAGGGCTCTATAGCCTGATAGGAGTTTGGGGGAAGCCTGCACTAGCGTGAGGCAGGAGGCAGAAGGCAGAGCATCTCCAGGTGGAAAGCCTGAGTCACTAGCTGTAGGGCCTGCAGTGACAGGACTTTAGAGTTGCCCAGTCCCACGGAGCCGACTGAGCCTTGACACACACTCCGTAAATGCTGAATTAGATTCCACATAGGAGCAGTTAATAAAAAAGGCACAGTTTCATTTAGCGATTTAGTCAACAGTTGCCTTTACTTGACAAACAAAGCTGGCAAAATAAAGTGATGCCAAGCAAGCTGCAAAACCAAGCGGACATCTTCAAAATTCCAGCTCTGTAAGTGTAATACCTTTCCATTTTGCTTGAAAAGTCTTTCCCTGCTTAGTGGTTAGCATAAGCAAACTTTGTTCCAGCATTTGTTCCATTAGTATCACTCAGTATTGACCTATTTTGTAGCATTTGCACTCCTTCCTACAAAAAGTAATGCTATTTAATAGTAATTGCTATTAAACTGTTCAAATCTAAATGTCCAGCTTAGGAGGTCTGACCATGGAATTGCTTGTCATTTTATAGCAAATATATAGCAAACATTTAAATATAGCAAATATTTAAAGTAGAGACTTTAAACCCTAATGTAAGGATGCTCTGAATTGCAGCTGCACTCTTTGCCTGAAGGGAACTGGACATGCAGCTTGCCTCCTGTCCGTCGCGAACAGGAGGGCTGCAGCTCGCACACATGCCCACGGACAGGAAGTCACATGAAGTATTAAGTAACCGTTCAGTCTTCAGCCGTGTCCGAGGGCGAGAGTCCAATGACTTGTGGGAGGGCGCCCTGCCAGCCTGACAGATGGACACGCATATGGGTAGCCAGGACATCATGTGAAGCCATCAAGTACGGATACTAAGGGCATGATTCCAACCTAAGAACATGAGCTTTCTGTGAAGGTTAGGGGGATGTTAAGCTGGATTTGCTTTCAAAAATCAAGAATAGATTCTGCTGCCATGTCCGGTAACAGTTGTGCTCTTAGTTAATCAGGTGGAGTTGTTGCTGGCTAAAGAGAGAGTGTTTTTTATTTTTCGGGTGTTTCTTGTTTCTGTTTTTTGGGTTTTTTTTAGCAGAATAATTATTAAGTTTAAATATTTCACAAGGGAGATTTCATTGTGACAAACTTTGAACATGGATGGGTTGGGGTTGGGGTTGTGGTTTGCGGTGGGGGAGGGAGAACATAGTTAGTGATTTTGCCGTGGCAGCGCTTTGACCCCGCATCGCCATCTGGCCTGTCTTTTCACTAGAGGAGAAGGAAACAGCCCTTAGTGCACCGAGTGCAGCCCCAATAGCCAAAGGCATCCTCCAGCATCCTGTCCTGGGTGACAACTGGAGGGAGTGAGGAGGGCGTGAGAAGAAGGGAGGCCCAGTACCTCAGCACACATTGCCCTGCGCAGCACAGCACCTTGACTGCTGGTGCTTGTGCACATACCCATCCCACGGCTGCTGCTGCTGTGTCCCTCAGGAGGAGAGGAAGCCCTGCCTTCCGACCTAACGGCTGCACCGCTGTCCCCCCAGGGGTGCCACAGCCTGCTACTGAAGTGTGATCCCAACCCTTACTAAGGTCAGACTGGGTAAACCTGACCAGATTCTAGAGGGCTTTCAAAGCCTTACTGGGTGTCTAGGGGGAGCTCATGAAACTTCCCTCCCAAGCCTGAGGGGAGAGGCCGCATCTTGGTTTATGGAGCAATGTGTATCCACAGCAAAGCTGGGCCAGGAAGAACTGCATCTCACTTTCCATTGAAACAAGATGGTCAGGAGAAACATTACTACATTTTTGAAGAGAAACAGGGCATAGCTTTTGTTGAGTCTCTGTTAGGCTCAGCAGCTTGTTAGCATTCAGTGCTCTTCCCATGAAGATACTGATTGCAATGCAAGTCACTTCTCTAACTACTTTTCACTAAACAACAAAGATTGTCATCTTTAAGATTCACACCAAAGGAATTTTCTGAAGAATGCTATTCCTCTGCTCATTTTTTTTATGCCCTCTACAATTTTCCAATGTCATTTAAGAATATAGACACTAGAAAATATGTGCAGCAATCCAGTTTCAGTCTCCCCAGTGTTAGACACATAGAGAATATTCCTTATTCTATGGGTTTATATAGCTAAAGACTACACTGGCCCATCTCACAAATTAACCTCTGATTTCTTTTGTGAAACAGTAAATTTCAGGATAGAGCTACCATTTTGTAGTCTCAGTCTATGTACCCTGGTTCTCTGTACAACTTTAGTATTATATATGTATATAACATATATATTTTATTTATATGTTTGATAAACTTCCAGCACATAGACATTTCCCTGAGACGGAAAGCCACCACATTTGCTAATATACATTTAAAATTCAATTATTGTGTGTTATCAAAGTCTCCAGAATAACAGATCATGCCTATAAATGTGCATGTCTCTTTTACCTACTCCATCTTTCATAGGCTACTATACCCATTTGTTTTACTATGCCAGTAGCTCGACTACTTCCATCAGCTTTCAGGATTGCCAGTCACTTCTCTGTGATAGGAATTTCCAGTTCATTTCTCTTTTATCAAGACTCCATGGCTGTTGCGTCCTACAACAGCAATGCCTCATTCCCTGACTGACTCTTCTCTCCCTTTAGAACACATTTGCTGGGTTACAGTTAGGTACTAACTGTATGTTAGGTACTAACTGTATGGAAACTGTATGTTTCCATATGTGCACAGAAACGCATCTTTATTTAGGAAATGTTACTCTCTCCCCCTGGCCAATGGAGCTGTATACACAGTGTATTTGGGAATGTTTGCAGGAATAAGAGCATTTCTCAGGAGGTCTGCTGCTCAACTATTTTTCCATATAACCCTTCATATTATATGATCATTGAATGCTTTTTTTTTCAATATCTAAAATATTAAGAACTGTATTACAAAAAGCTTTAATCTCCCAGGAATCTCACAGAATAAGTGAGAACAGCATCTGTGTGATTACTTTACTTCGTGGTATATTCTGGCCCAGTACTTTGAACACGTGAAACAAATTACTCGAACGGAGTTCTGGCCTTTTTTAATTCTTTTTTTTTGACATTCTGCTTTGTGAGGTTATTCAATTAGTTCTTAAAATAGTTTATAGGGCTTAATTTGGAGAAATAAATGAGGTTACTGTCAAAAAATGTCTTAATCTGCAGTTTTTCTGCAAGATGGACAATATTCAACAATCCTAAGCTCCCTTTTCTCATGAACATAATGAGACATTTCTCAGTTGAATGCCCAGAGGTGCATAGCTTCTAATGAGGGTTTAGAAATGGAGAGCTAAGGAAGAAGAAAGACAGAGAGAGAAAGAAGAGGCAAAAAATGAGGAAAGATAGATAGATAGATAGATAGATAGAAAGAAAGAAAGAAAGAAAGAAAGAAAGAAAGAAAGAAAGAAAGAAAGAAAGAAAGGAGCCATGCATATTAAATTTTAACAAATACAATTAAATAAATGCTAACTGAGCAAGTGAGCTAAAACAAAAGAAATTGGCATCCTTATTTGTCAGCTAGTTGTTTTTTTAAATATAATTTATATTTAAAGTATCTTTAACCTTAAAATCATCACATGATATTTGTTAACAGACTCTAAAACTTCTTTATTGCTTTATTTTTCTGTTATAAAAATACTGTGATAGAAGATGCGTCCTACCATTGCTTTTCATCTCGAGCTGTACATCTGGTATTTGTTTACAGCACTATGCTTTAAATAAGCTTATGAATATGTGAATGAGAAAAGTCTAAAACAACCTTTTTTTTTCACAATAAAATCCACTCCTTTTCAAAAGTATTTTAATTACCTGTAATTTCAATGAAATAATGTAATTCCTATCACTATAACCTTTCCTCATTAGAATTTTTCTATCTAGACATGGACTGAGAAAAAAAAATGAAAATGATTATTTTAAACTCTAACTGATTTGTAAATGCCATTTGATATAACTTAGAACACAGTATAACATCACTCATCTGCCTGCTATAGATAAATTATGCTCCATTATTATTATCCAGGCTGTTGTCACAGATTTTTTTTCATTGCTTTGACTTCAGAGAAGAATCTGACATTTACAAGCAATACTGATCTAGATCTAATTACATTCACTTTTTATTCTTTTCTGCTACATATCAGGATGCTCCATGTTTCATAGTATTACATTTTGGCTTCTCTCTTGTAATAGCCATAAAACTCAACACTTGTCAAGAGTATCCATGTTTTGGTACTCATTAGAGAGCTCTTACTTTAACATATCCTCAGTTCAAGTATATTATACAGCTGAGTAAACAATGGACTTTTCATTCACAGTTAATTCTAAAAATTAAAGCTTTACATATTTTCAGTGAATTGAACATTCAAAAATTAATTCTCTCTCAAAGGATTATTTTGTGCAATCTAAAATAAAACATCACTTTTCAATATGGACCTTTAAAAGTATGAGATATTTCATTTTTAAATGAAACAATTTTTAAACTTTACAAAATATTGCAGTGCTAAGTTGCATTTTTACTGTAGAAAAATCATTTGTGAAACACATCAGGGGTCATGTATCTTGTACTCAGTAAGACTATATTGCAAAAGTCCATAAAAATCAAGTATTCATACTTAGAAAACAAGATGAAAAACACTGAGATTGCCTCATTCACATAGTCTGTAATCTCCATAACACAGGCAATGAATGAAAAATTCTCCCCAGGTAGTCAAAAAGTTATTCAATAGGCAAAAAGATAACAGACTTGGCAATTAAAGTTTTCTAGAGATGTAGCCCTTTGCCCAATCTGCCCACAACCTGCAAATCTGACTTAGCAGCTGCTGCCACAACATGTGTGGAGGACTCAGAGGCTCTACGTGTATCCTAGCAATGAGGCACAAGATCCCAAACTGCTTATGCAGAGCCAGGAGCAGTCTCATTAGCGAGCCAGGGGCACTGCTTTTGAGAAACAACGTAACTCCGAGTCTTCTGGAAGAAAAAGGCAATGCTCATACAGGTTGTAGGCCAAGATTATGACTTAAACAATTCCACGTGCTACTCATACTTGAGCATTACAAACTGCTATTAATGAGAACTCTTCCAGAAAACAACCTCAAACTCAGGTGCATGTCCAAGCACATCTCTGAAGAAAGGTGAGTTTGAGGGAACATTGAAGATAGCCTATAGGACCTGGGCCTTCTCATGTTAGTCAGCTCCCTATTTAAAAAAAAAAAATCTGGTACACACAGGCTGCAACTTAAATGAGATTTTATCCTTCCTTGTACAAAAGCTTTCAGCACTTTCCACACTGTGCTCTTTTCTTGATGTCTATAGGCAAATCCACATACATCTTTGGTTCTTTTACATTTGACTTTTCTTTCCTTGACAAATATTTCATTACTGTATATCTTCTCTACACGTTTATATATGATTAAACAACTAAGCACTAGGAAACTGTCCTTCCATATAAAATGTGCTCCACATTACAATTTATTGCTATAGTATTGCCATACAGGTGTAGGTGTAGATATTATAATTATGAGGTTAGCAGGAGTTGTGTCTATGCAGTATTATAAAAAATGCTGGAGCAAGGAATTGAATAGTATTTATCTAGCAATTGAAATATACTGTAAATGGAATTAAAGAGAGAGAAAATGAGGAGCTCATATAAACCAACATGATTCCTATAATGAACTCATCCACAGTCTCCAGGCAGTATTTTTTTCTTAGTTTGTTAGTTCAAAAGTTATTCCCTCTCCTCTGAACACTGTAGTTTAATACCCTACAAAATCTACAGCAGTCCTGTAAATCAAGTCTTCCTATCAGCAGCCATTTCAGTGACAGAATGAATATCTATGTGATACGGGCAGTGGAGAGAAATGTCAAAGGGAACAGGTCCCATTTAATCACCGCAAGCTCACTAATAAATATCAGTCAAATATATCCCTCTTGTCTCTACCAATCCCCCTTAAAAGTAGCTCTTCCACTGAAAATTGATATAATACATTTCAACCTGCCATCTATTTTTAGTTGTTCTTCTGCAATGAATCTTTTAAAAGAGACAGTCATACAGATACATCTGCAGTATGGTTAACGGGAAACTTGTGAATCCCCCGTTCTTGCCACACAAAAGTAGATCATTTTCAGTCAGTTGGAACTGGAAAAAATGACATAAAGACACAGCTCAAAAGATGTAGGCAAAAGATAAAAAGAATTGCCCAAAGTTCTGTGTGGAAAGGTGCTAGACACAGTTTAATGAAGGGGGCGGTTATCTACTCATTCAGCTGCAGAAATAGAACCAAGGGTTTGTTTATGTTACCCTCAGTTTTTTCATTAATTTCTGGTGAAGCTTGGGATAAGACACTTTTTTATTAATGCCTGAACTCAATCACCTTTAAAAAAGGGAAATTAATACCTGTATACTTGGAAGGACAGCAACTGGCTTTAAGGAGTGTTTGCAATGTAGTGTGAATTTTCAAGAAGAGCTACTTTATGTGGGTGCAAAATATTATATTTTTCAGTCCAAACATCAAGATCCCTTCTGTTCAGAGTGTGTGCAGCTGCAGAGGAGTTGGGGGTGGTGGAATATCCAGGTGGTGATCCTTTCTTCGAGAGCCAAGATTTTGTCAGGTTTTAAATAGTCTCCTTTGAGTTTGGATGTCTCCAAAGATCTGAATAAATAACATAGAGCGGAAAGAGATGCATGTGAAAACTGACACAAATATTTGTTTGGTATTTCTTTCATTGGGCTGTTTGTGAATTGAGCAAGTAGCTATGTGATATCTCCCATGATCTGATTCTGCTTCATTGAGAGACGGGCAATTTTCTCACAATGATTCGGTCATTATTCCATTCCTTTTTTATATATAAACAGGCAGTCTAACTTGTGAAGATATGTTAGCGAGTTAATTATAATTGATACAGAAATGATCTTGAGAACATGTTTGGAGCTCTTTAAAATAACAGCAAGTCAAGGATTTAACGGAAAGCTGCAAGAATAATGTACTCAGTATCACTTGAGGAAGGAAGCAAACCTTTCCAGCAGCTCCACCGAAAATAAAATTGCCTGTGACAAGTTGCATTTTTTTCTGGCTTGTACTTGAATAGAAACACAAGGGAATATTTTTTCAGTCCTTGACTGGTCACGGTGAACCTACACATAACAATACAAATCATCCCTCCATATTTGACAAATTGAATTTCACTTAAATATTCAAGACGTCTTCCAGATGCAATGTGGCCTTAAATGCTCATGCAAGTATCCTCTTTGCCTAGAGCAGACCTCCAGCCCAAGGATAAGTACCACTTATTTACAAAATGCTCCTAGACCAACTTAGGCTAAATCAAAATAGAAAGACTCTACCAGGTTCCAAAATTTGTAGCACAAAAAAAAAGGGGGGTTTTCTCCACTTCTAAAGTAGCAGGAATCACAAAATCCAAAGCAAGCATCCCCTGCATGCTGTGTCTCTTTCAGTCTCCTTTTCTTTGCTTATATCCCTTCAAGGGTACAAGGCTCTCTGCTTCACTAGTCTCATTAGAAAATTATAACCAGTCATTTTCAGGTGCCTCATTCTTCTGCAGCATTTGCAGTTCACTGAGAACATCCACCTACTAAAACAAAGTTTCAACCTGTTTCTTACCAGGATCTTGGTAATATGCATATACATAAATTGTCACTTGTTTTCATTTTTTAACATTTGAAGAATAAAAACAGAACATTAGGGAATAACTCCAGAACTCACAATTCCAGAAGATGGTCCAAATCTCTGATGGCCCTTACAGCATTTCGAGACTGTGCAAGTCATACCAGTAGTGTGCAAGAAAAAGCCTTATTTCACAGTATTTTGTATCCCTTGCTGGGTGACCCCATAACCACGTCACCTAGCTCAGCACTCAGCTGGCGGCGGCAGCGGGGACCCAGGGAGAAGGAAGGCTACACCTAAAAACTGTAAGCCAAGATCTGGCCATGCTTACAGGAGCTAGGAGATGCAGGAGAGACCGCAGCCCCCCATGGGCTCCCGAGGACGCAGAGGTGAGGTGATGCCAGGCGCGGGAGGGCAGCGATACCGCTGTGCCCACGGAGGGCCTCCCTGCGCCGCTCCCACCCCGCTGCTTCGCGCAGGGGCCCCCTCACGCCGGCCTGCGCTCCGGAGCCTGCGCCGGAGCGAACGGAGAGGTCTGAGCTCCAGCGGTTCTCCCGGCGTCCCGCAGCGGGGCTTCCTCTGCACAAGCAGCTCTGTGAAGGGCAGCTATAAAAACTCAAGGATTTGATCTTCAGGCACCATTGGGTGCTATTTGTAACACGCAGTTCAGACACAGATTACGAAGAATTTAAACGTACATAAATGTACAAATTACTGTTAACATGTTACCTATTTTTCTAGTATTCTCAGCCCATTACTGAAATAACTGTAGTAATATGGCTAAAGGAAAAAAAAAATCTGTTTTTTCTTGACTTTTGATTCACGACTTGTTTAAATTTTGATTCAGGCTCTCCAACAGAATTTTTTAGCTAACTACTTAGTATCCAATAACACACAAACATTGTGAAAAATAATAAGTATTGAAGTAGGTTTTGCGGGAGTATAAATAACCCTCTTAGCCTACAAGAATTGGTACCTGTTACAACCAACAGAAGTTTTAAAAATTCTTAGAAAAATGAAGACACAAACTATATAAAGTAAACTACAAAAAGTATGTCAGAAGGGTACTGTTTGGAAAGAAGTATTTATTAACCTTGGGCAACCCCCATCAGCCACACAGCAATAAAAGGATAAATAAAGCTGTAAAATATACAGATAATTCTGTAAATAGGTACACAGGATAAAGGAATAGCAGTGGTTTTAATGTACTGTTCTTTGCTTTTATGGAAGTCAGTTCTTTATTATCAAAGGAATTTTGAATTCATACTTACTATATGAGTTATAATAATATAATAATTTCAGAGTGATTAGTCAAAAATGAACATATCAAACCTATCAAAACAATAAATCACACTTGCTAGGAACATCTAATTACCGAGAAACTGAATGGGGACTAAACAGACTTTCCTGTGCTTCTCTTCAGTAAAAGGTTGATAAGACTAAAATTAGCACACTATTGAAGTATGAAATATGTTCAGTTGCATACCTACTATAATTGATAGTTTAAGATCTTAAACTAAAACGTAGATTCTATTTTAACTGATATGTTCTAAGTTTCAGGCTCTTTGAAAGAAGGCATTCTGAGCATTTCTCTTGACAACAAAGTATGAGATCATATTGGGGAAGAGGAGGAGAGTTATTTCTAAAACAAACATGCTACTCATTTAATAAAAATGCTAAAAACACCCAGCTTCCTTCTCTAGTCACTAATTAGCATAAAAGTCACATTACAGAATTTTTATGAGACTTCATTGCATTCACGCATGTGTTTCATTGAGATCTGCCTACAGAGAGCAGGCTTGCCCCGCTCCAGAGTCACGTACAGCATCACTGCTGCCTCTGATTCTCAACTGTCTATGGACCTGCTCCAGTAGGCAAACTGTTGTGGGCTCCCCCATCCCTTTACTCTTGTTTTGGATTATTCCTTCTCATCTTCACTTTTAAATGAGCTATAGATTGCACCAGTACCTTCACTGGACTTTTTGTGGGTTGCAGCAGTAGAAGAGCATCATAATCCTAACACATACTTTGGTATAAAGTTAATCTGTGTATAAATAGGTATATAAATGTGTGTATGTGTGTACACACAGAGCACATGCTCAGTTTGTTTTTCCAAAGCCTTAGTGAGTTGCCCACAGCACTTCTAAAAACAAAAACATATAGGAGAAGTTGTAAATGTCTTTGGCACAGGAAGCCATGACCAGTTCCAAAATATATTGGAACCAGTGTTGGCCCTAATGAAGGCAATATTCAAATTCATATGTGCTGGGAGGACAGAGTCCTTACTTTTCTGCAGGGAAATGCAGCTAGCAATTGACCGGCACCTTCAGCGCAGCAGGGATGCACAGCCGGCCTGCAGAACCACAATGGATTTCTCAAGGGGGCCGGCTGGGCGAAATGGGGGAGTTCTGCAGAATTAAGAAAATTACTTATGTGACAGTGTCTCATTTGTCAGAGATCCTTTGAGAATGGTGTATGCAGTGGGCTGTGAAAGCATTGTTCCCAGGAAGGCTGACTCAAAATAGCTGTTTGAGATGTGTCATTTTTCAGTGCATGCTTGTCACAGTTTTTACTGTGAGAATGAAGGCCCTTGTAATCTGGAAGTGTTGTATTATTGTATTGATCCTTCCTATTTGCTCATAAATTGAGCCACTATAATTCAACAAATGATTGCAGGTGTAGCCTGAAGATGCATCCTGATAACGATCTGTCCCAAAAATCTCTTATGGAAAGTTACTAGCAAAGCAAACAGATTTTACAAATCCAATTAATTGGTTTGATGTGTCTGCTTTGTCCTGCTACTGTGAAGCAACTCAACTTTAAATACTATGCAGTGAGATTTTTTTTTTTAATAGGCTTTGCTTCATCACAGTTGCTCAAGCACAAGTAGAATATAACACTATATCCTTCACTAAATTTCCTTATTAACTTTCTTATTTCCTTATTATGCTTATTGTCACTGATGTGTACATTTTGGCAGTTATTTGTTTCATGCCGGCCCGTCTGCTCTTTTGAAATCTTACTGTTGAATCTGTAACTTCAGACTCACATCCGCAAAGCACATAGAGAAGCAGAATCTTTTCTTCACATGTACATATTTGCTACTATTTAAGTAGATAAAAAAGTGGGCCTTAGTATGCCACAGAAAAAAAGAAAACAAGTCCTTATAACAGTGGAACTCAAGCTGACAAGAAAACATTCAGCTTTTCCACTCACACCTCATTGTGATGCTAATAGGAGCGAGCAACAGGTATGCTTCATGATTACTCATCAATAGCAGTCTTCAGAAAACCCAGAAATAATGCTGGAGATTGAATCTATTAATTACAAAGGTACAATTTTCATAATTATCCTGATTATATCATCTCCTTGCTCAGTGCCTTTAAATGAGAAATGCAAATTTCAGAAACTTCATTAAAATTTCTATTGCTCATCAGTAGCATTTCTTACTCAGAGCATTTGAAGACAGAGACAAAACAGGGAAAACATGCTGAGTGCAATGAAGAGTAATTGAATGACAGAGTGCAAATACTGAATAAGATTGTTTATAAACAAGCTACTTAATATTTTCTTCATTACTGTCAACTCTAACTACTCAGAGATTAGCTTTTGATTTTGTTAGTCTTCTTTCTTTATACGCTACTCTTATTTTTCATTCATATTAAGGTTTTCCTTGTTTTGACCTTACTGCCACTCCAACAGGGATAGGTTTTGCTTAGTGTATAGCAGCTAATTTCTGTGCTAAAGAAAAAAACTGACAGTAGAATACCATAATGGGCATTCTATTTTGGATAACTTGCAGCATTCCAATTCTTATCATCTGCATAAAGTAAATATTCTATGACACTTAAAAGCTCAGATGTCTTGGACAAACTTCAGCCTAAAAGCTATACCAGACTCATTATCCCACTGAAGCAACTGCTTTTCAAAGGAAATATACTAAACCATACCAGACAAGATCTTTCTCATTCTTTATTCCCTGAAATGTTTCTACACAGAGCTTCAGCTTGAACTCTATGCACTTTCTGCCACATTCTTGTGCTGTAGACTATTAAACAGCTTTGGTATCTCTCTGGAGACAGGAATACCTAGCTCTGATATAAATGAAGTTTGTAAATGCTTGAGGGCGGCATGTTCTACATAAATGGGAGATATTGTCCTTACTTAGCACTGCAGGAAGCCTGTCAAAAGCTGAAACAGCCCTGCCCACAAAATTCAGGCAAGCTCATAGAGTAATCTGCAGCTCACTGTTTGCATCCAGGTTTGCAAAAACCTAAAAAACATTCAATTCACTGGAGTTCAGAGTTCCTCAGACGCATGCATGCATCAGGCCCATCTCCAGCCCCTTGCTTCTGTTAGAGGTGTTAGGTTGGGGGATTTCTGCTTAACCTATAAATCCACATACATTGTGTATATACCAAATTTTTTTAAAACTCCAATAGATAGAAAGGAATACAAGTTTTCTTTCCAAATGAATCAATAAATATAATTTTATGTATTTAAAGTCAAAGGGTGTTTTGATTAGTTAGATGAAAACACAAAGACTATTTCTAGATTCTTTTCAGACCCTCTGTTTAACCAGTCTATGTTGCAATGCTTGGCCTGCAGCACTTCTATTTTTAGCTCTAATGGAACAGTCTTAAATTGCTTATTTTCTGTTTACTAAAGTCATTGAGCTAGTTACCATGGAAACTGTGGCAAGTGCCACAGCTTAACTGTTTTATTAAATGGATAGAAGGTACAGCTGCAAAACTTGAAAGGCCAGCATGTCAATTTTATACATAGCTCAGAGTGCCATATATATCACATTACACCAAGTCCTACACTCAATATTAGGAGCCAGAATCTGATCCTGGTTATAATGATGTAAATTTTTACCATCGCTCTCCTCAATGGCAAATAACAATTTATTCTCATGTAACCCAGATCAGGATCTGTTTTTGTCAAATTGCACTGCCTGTCAGGTTTCAGTGATTACTGCATTTGAATGAATAAATTGCAGATGATGGACACTAAAGCAGTCCCCAGCTATCATGGAAAGACACCCTCTCGCAGTTGTGTTTGCATGAAGCTTTTAGCACATTATTATCTTATCGCTTACAGCAATCACATTATTTTTGGAATCACTATATTTTGCCAGTTTAAAAGAGGGATTTAGATCAAAACTTGTCAAATGAAACTTCTTTAAAAGAGAGTTACTCTGGAAGAATTAATACAAAACACCTTCTTTATATGTCTAATTAAGCATTTGAATAAGAGCACCCTGACTATCAGAGCTGTTAAAAAATTACACCTTCTGTTCACTTCAGTCTAAGAGGGGTTTGCTCCACTTCTCTGAAAACTAGGCTGCTTCTAACTTCGTGCTTCAACTTGTGTGTAGCAGAGGTCAAATACTCTGGAAAGTTATTCAGAGTTATTGCCACATCAATATAGAGATTTTGGGGTAGAATATAAAGCCCTGTATGATCTGATAAGTAACAAATATAATTTTTAATGCAAAACAAAACACTTTACAGCCTCCAAAGGAATGAAAGCTAAAATAAGACTATAGATATATTTACCTATAAATATTTAATGAATGATTCATCCTGTTGTAATAGCACCAAAAGCTTGAAGAACATTTGACATTTAGAAGAATGGTCTTCTGCTGTCTTCACTAACATTGAAGCTGGAACAGTTTTCTTGCATCGCTGCTTTTGGTGCTAAATGCTGCTGTACTATGGGTCTGTCTATACCGTTACTTCCAGTAAATAAAAACCAAAGGTGCCAAAAATGGCATTTTAAAAGAGAGATCTTTAGGAAGATGTAATAATCTTAAAAAAAATAAAAAATAAAAATAAATAAAATTGAAAGATGAATTTCTCTCTAAGAAAATTTTCCTGTTCTAATGAAAGAATGTTGAGAATATTGTGTGATCAGTAGTCAATAATTAAACTAAAAGCAATATTCTTCAGTATTAGTTGGTATAACTAAAATTACTAGAGTAAAAAACAGTGAGGTTTCCTTTCGCTTATGTATTTTTCTTTCTTTTCTTCCACCTTCTGCAGGATCTACCTTCATTTGCAACACCCACATAATCCCAGTGAAAAACCAAGAGGGAGTAGCGATGATGTTTATTATTAACTTTGAGTATGTAACAGATGAAGAGAATGCTGCATCTCCTGAGAAGTGCAACCCAATGCTGCCATCCAAACTTGTAAATCGTAAGTTACTCATTGAAAATTCACTGTTTACCTCTACTCCTAGCTGAGAGCACAATTAACCTGTGCAACAGCAATACAAAAGTAATGACAGATTTCACATTGCCTGCCTCGTTTAAGGTAGCATTCAAAACAATAGGAAGTGAAATGTAGCAAACCTGCTATAAAGGCATGCAAGATAATCTGTCAGGTCTTTGGCAGCACTGACATTAGTATAGCCAAAATACTACATCCTAACCTACTCAAAAATGGAATAGTTCTATTTGCCTTTACAAATAAAACGTGCAGGGTGGAGATTTTCATTAAACTAGATTAGAAAATATAAAACAAGTAAAAAAGAATTAATTCAGAATTAAATATCTTGATTTTAATCGAACTAAAGTATTTGGATTGGCTTGATTTTTTTTGTGGGGGGAGGGGAGGGTGTTATGCAGAAATACTTTTGTTTTCATTCTACTCTGGACATGACAATTGTCAAAATCAGAAAACTCTCCCCCAAGCAAAAAATCCACCTCTTCCACAGCTGAGCTGTGTAGCTTTGCATCCCACTGTCTGCAGAAAACATGCTCCTTTGCTGACCTTCACTCTGTGCCATCACTGCACGTGATCCTTCTGCTTTGCATCTCCACTCACATTATCTGCTCTTAATTCAAGATTTCCCAGAACACTTCCCATTTGCACAGACTCTTAGTCAAGCACAGCGTGCTCTCGCTGTGAATGCTGACACTCTCCCCAGGGCCTGGCTGGCTCAGCAACAGTTGGAAAATGCCTTTTAGCGCTGTAATAATCTGTACTGGTAGCATGATAAAGGGACCTGGAACCTAAGTTTTCTGATTGTCAAATCATCACCTCAACTTTCTCTAGACAGGAGACACTGAAAGAACCCAGGGGAGAACTTCGCCAATGTAAACACTGAATTCTACCATAAGAGATAATACCCTGTATTAGTTTTTCTGCTGCATATATTGAAAAGGTGCGAGGAAGAAGCCTGCAGCTGTGCAGAGCAATATTGCCAGGCTCCTCTGGTTAAAGAATACTTTATGTTATAAAATTGTGTTTAGATCTTGGAAATAAATAAAATTGCTCAGTTGGTCTATGCTTAATATGATTCTAGTGACAAAATAGGTGGTAAATTTCCTCCCCAAAAAGCTGCATGTCCTAAAAAGAGATATCTGCTACATCAGCATACACTTGCAAATATTGTCGCTTGCCATATTTTGAAGTGAAAAGCTGCTAAACAGGACATTCACAAAAAAAGAACTCAGTCAAAATAGTCTTCTCTCTTTTTTTTTTTTTTTTTTTTTTACAGTAGTTATGCTTACAAGGAATTTCCCTGTTAAGAGGCCTTGAATAGATAATCCCATAGATGAGGCTCCAGTCTCAGCACATAACTGAGAAAGATGGAAGAGCATAAGGAAGGCAAGAAAGGTGACAAACCATTTTCCTGACAGTGGACTCAGCCAAGTACCAGAAAGTGTCACAAGCTGGAGCAGACACAAGGCTGCTCTTACTTCTACCTAGTGATTGTGGTCTCTGAGCAGACTGTTACACGGGCAGGATTGAGTGGCAGGATGGTGACATAAAATACACTGCACAGTTTAAAAATCTTCTTGGCAGAGAGGCCAATCTATGCAAAAAAAAAAAGCAGAAATAACTTCAAGATGTTGTGTGCAGGCTAATGGTGGATTTGAATCAAAACAAACAGGCTGGTGTTTAGAAACAGCAGAGACCACTAAGACAACCAAAGAAGTCACAAAAAAAGTGATGGATCATATCCCAGCAAAAATACCTGTTTTAAAATTTAGCCATGTTCCTACCATAAGAAGGGCAAACTGCAGATTGTCTGGGAAAAGGCTGATTTTTCACTATCTTTCTCTGTTTGGAACATACAGCATCCAGTAAAACAGGTGATCGGTTTTCAAAGGATTACACAAGAAATGGACAAAAACGGCTAGTGTTCAGGGGAAAAAAAAAAAAAAAAGGCAACAAAACACAATCCCTTCAAATCCAGCAACCAATTTAGAGAATAAAAATAGAGAGGGAACCAGGCCTATAACAAGTGCAATACATCTCTGACAAGCAACCAAGATAAGGACTAGCTAATGAAAAAAGACAGAAGATTTCAGATTGCATTAACATCTACTACCCACAAGAACACAGATCATGAGAGGTTTCTTTCCAGCGTTCCTTAGATTGAGTTTTCTCATGTTAGAATGTCTTTTCAACATGAAAGCAGATAAAAATGACTGAGTAAGGTCACAAGAGAAATGAGCTAAGAAGTGAATGGGAAACAAAAGGATCAGTTATTTTCCTGATCCCAGAAAATAAGATAAGAACTCTCCCATACTATCATTCTGCCTCTGATTGAGTTATTAAGACTTGGCATGAAATTTATCAAGTGTGATTTTGAGAAACCTTTCCTTCCCTGAGAGCATCTATTTTGCCAGCTACAATCAACAGTTTTAAACAGCTTACCACGCTGCCGAAATCCAACGCTGCAAGAAAAATGCATATTTCTTACTTTACACAAGCTCTAACACACAGAAAAGTCATTCCAATCTTTCAAGGGGCTGCAGATCCTTTTTGACAAATTTAAGAAGGCAAGTAACATTAGCTTGACTGACCTCAGAGACTGCATTTAGTCCTGAATAGACATAAAATTAAAAATTTACCAAACAAATATTGGCAGATACTTTAAACAGCATTTGCAAGCTCTATGGGACAGGGATCCTGTATTTTGTTAAATATTAGGCCATTATGGTGCCTAACACAGCTAGGTTCTGATTCACCATTGGGCCTGGCATACTACAGCAATAACACATTGTAGAAAAAAATAAGATATATTTCCAGGAGTTTAATGATCACATTTAGGTATAAATAGAATTCTTTCCAGCCTGGGGCTCACAAGCTCCTATCTTATGTGCAGCAAAAAGCTGAATAGGCAGTAATGTAAAAAGTGAAGATACTGGCTGTACAACAGCAGTGAGAAAAAAAAAAAAAAAAAAAAAAAAAAAAAAAAAAGCTTTCAGTTAATCCTTTTGCCCTCCTTATTCTTCCTTGCAAGAATTTATCATCAGCTCTCTGTGGTAGTCTGACCAGTGTTTGTATAATGGAATAACTAAATTTTGGAAAAGCTTAGTAGGCACCAAATCAGTAAAGAACTACTAAATCACAGCCAACTGATTTTCAATCTTTTCTATTTCATTGGTTTGGTATTTTGCCACAATTCCATTTTTTTCAATTTATTATTCAATCATTCTTTTTTATTTTTTTGCCTCATTTCAATATATAAACATATTCTTTCAAGTCTGCTTTTAAGAAGCCTGTTTGCTCTTTGTATTCTTTTCCATTAGATCATTTAAATGATATAATTGCAGAAATTATATAATTCCAGAAAATAACTTCTGTATCCAAAGAGGAAAACATTTAATAACCTTACTCTGCCTCACTTCTTAATAACCTTACTCTGCCTCACTTCCTCTGTCTGTTAAATGATTGATGATATAAATACATTCTTGTTGAGTCTTGGGATATTTGTTTAGCATGTTCATGTTAAGATCAAAACTTTTGATCTACATAAGCCCTAAGAATTGTTATTGTTTGTGCTATAACAGTTAGTTCTCAAGGGCTGTTCCTCACCACATCTCTAAAGAAGTTAACAATATTTCCTTGATTGTCAGTAGGATGATGAAAATGATTCCCAGAAGCGTTCATAAATTTTCATGATTCTAACCATTTGGCAAAGTTATATAAACTTTTCAGCTCTAATTGAAATAATGCAAGAGGATATTTGCACTTGCTTATGGAGAAAGAGAACTCTTTCCTCTTAAATTCATTATGTAAAAGAAAAAAAAAAGGAGGAAAAAAAAAGGTTTTTCTAGAGTGCCTTCCAGAATGCTTAGCAAAAAGACTGTGTGAATGTTTTTACCTTATAATTCACCTGCTAGTGATAGTTGTTAAACAAAAAAAAACCAGAATGTCTGTAGAGTGTGCTATACAAACATCATTAAACTGTTTTACAATAAATTCTTATGCTAGTATAACTTCTGTATATTAATATGGCTTTTAAATCAGCCATTGAGGAAAGCAACTACAAGTATCCAACTGTATCCCCCCAAACTGCCAAATATTGCAACCCAGCATATTCAGCCACTCCACCAAATGTACCGGGATTTTTTTGCAGAAATTAAAGGAGCAGCCACATGAATTAAAATCTGTTCCTCATGTCCAATTCTGTTCTTCACAGCTGTGGAATATTTTGTGGCTTTTAAAAGTCAGTCTAGTAACTGCAAAATATCAAAATCAATCATGACACAGAATGGGCATAGAGAAAATCTGCAGCAATTCTGTACTGACAGAAAATCATAGATCTAAGGATACTACAATATGAAAAATAGAGCTATAATTCTTCTACTGGAAATAGAGCAGTTGTGGGATTGTAATGAACACACATGCACAAGATGATCAAAACTTCTCAGAACTTTAATTCTGAGTTGTCTTCATTTCCTGCCCCATTATAGCATGTTTCTATTTTAAAGCTATTGAATCATAACTTAAAGACAAAGGAAGGAATTATAGTGACCTATAATTGCTTTTTTTTTTTTCTGACATAATACAGACCCATCTAAAACAAAACTCCTATTAATATGTAGGCTACAATGGCTGAAGTCAGATGCAGTCACAAGTTTTATTCACGTAATTTAAGACAATTTGACCATGCTATACTAGCATATCTAGACAAATACTAGCCTGCAAGCCGACACTGGTTCCCAAACACAGTGTTCATTCCTCACAGGAAAAACCCTAGAAGAGTTTTGCCAAAGAGCGATATTTGGGGATTGCTTTATCATTTTATCACTTTAAATCCATGAATATATTAACAATATGCTGGAATTTTTTCCTCCTCTAAAATAAATGCATGATTTTTTCAGATATTAATAAAAAATTATTTGCTTGCAGGCGGTGTCATTTCACAGATATTTTTTAAATTGTAAAGTTTTCTTTAATTCATGATTGTCAAGATATTTCTCTCCATTCTCACATGTGGAATTTTATGATTTAAAATATCATTTCAACTAAAAATGAGAGGATCTTTTTATAGAGGATCTAAATGCTTATGTTCAAGCAAAATGAAAAGGTTTATAATATTCTAAAAAGAGCTACAACCATAATCAGTTATAGCTGCATTCGGTGGAGTTACAAACATAACAAAGTTCAAATCAACCCTTTTATTTAGATCAAACAATTAACACCAATAACCACATTTGTTTTCCCCTGTGAAGAGTACTTTGCTGTATAACATTTTGGTGATAGGTAAGCATTAACTACTTGTATTTTTCCTAAGAGTAGCCAGAGAGCAAAGCTGCCATGCAGTATGCAAACAGTGTATAATATAAGTTTACTACATAGAACACTGCACATATAGCCTATAGTAACTCTCTGACTTTGCCCAAAATGTAATGAGAAATTTGTCTTTAGCTTCATCACCGGGAGCAAATTCATCCTAAGTGAGGGTTAGTCAAGAAAAATTGTGTCCAGGCAGACAAAGGTTTCTATCTAGCCAACAGTCTAGCAGTATAGTCATGACAAGCCCCGTGTCAATATTTGTATTTGTCTCCAAGGTAAATTAGAGTGAACATTAGGTGAACAGTGAGGCAGTGTTGAACTCTTAGCAAAGGAGCACAGCCAAACAGCAATCAGCAACAAAAGAAGAAAATGATCTTTGGTGCCTTCACCTTCAGTGTGCTCCACAAATACTTAACTGCCTCATTAATAGGGCATTCACTAAAACAAATAAATCCTTCTACTTTTCTTTTATAGATGGAGAAACACCAGCAGGGTGGGCAATTTACTTTTTTCTTGACATATTACTGGTGGGATTCAGAAGAGAAACTTTGCTGGATTCCAACCACTGTAATTGGCTGCTTGTGATCGTAGCTATGGTGTCTCCCCAGCTAGGATCAGAGCCCTATTGTGCTACAACTTGTAAAACCATTCAATAAAAATAAAATAATAATAACAAAAAAAAAAGCAATCACTGCTTAAAGAGATTACAAGCCAAGCAGAGACAATGACCCAGGTAGATGTAGCTTTCAGCGGAGGGATGCCCGCACACTCAATGACAGGAAGAGGAATACAACTTGACAGTACACTGGCTATGCAGAGACCCTACAAATTTTCCTTTTGTTATTTAAATAAATAGCAAGTGAGCATGAAAAAAATTCTTGGATTGAACTACAGGATTTCTAGTCCTACCTTTTTTTTATTCATTTTTAACACCTCATCTATTTATTTATTACTTTAAAAGTGGGTTCTGCGAGGCAATTTGAAGGCCAGGATAGTGATTTTTGCAAAGTCATTCCAAATTTTAAACACACACCCTCAGGAAAGTATATAGGCAGTCAATTCTGCAGCACACACTGTTGGATTACTTCAGTATTATATATGTCTCTATATCTGAGGAATAGCTCGTATGTCTCTGTTATTCAAATAAGAATCATGCAGAGAACTTAACACATCTGTTAAGTTCAATTAGAGGTTTTAAACTTAAAAATAGAGTAAAACTTAAAACTATCAGGATATCTCAAGTTTATACTAAGAAGACTGTAGTAGATAGAAGAGAAGTAAGGTTCCCTGTCTTACTCAGATGTGTTCTGGAAGCTTTTGAATGGACACTGGTCATAAGGAATATGGTTTATTGTTCATGCAGTTCGACCTGGAAGAGACATTACTTTGTTGCAAACGAAAATAAACCTGTTGATAAGATAGAGTGTTATCACCACTGTGTCTTATTTCTCAGGTGTGAAATCCTACAGTTACCTATGTTAAGGAGTGCAGTAAGCAGGCAAGTGAGGCATTTCATAGACTTAAAAACATTTAGTACAGACATGCAGTCAAAGGAGTTCTTCCTTTGAGCAGATGAAATGTGAGCTATAACAGAGGTGTGTTGCTTCTCCGAGGACACGCTGTAAGCAAATGTCAGTGGACAAAGCCTGATCTACCTACGAAGATTATGGATTATGCGATATTTCAATATCAAAGGTTTCTACCAAACTAAATTTACATTTGCCAGCATAGGAATGCTTGCTAAGAAATTTCATGAGAAACAACGTATTACTCTGATTACAGATACTTCTTTTTTTTTTTTTTTTTTTTCAGTTTCCTGACTGAAATACTAGTCAATTTGAAAACTTGGTAATTGGAAATCTATGCTTGATCTATGCAGCAAATGAGTATTTATCAAAGTACTTCTTAATGGAATAGTTAAATTATCCAAAGAAGGTGGCAATATACTTTTTAGGATAATCTTACTGCAAATCACAAATTGAATGTGAATTAAAACTACTTGAATTTACTTTTAAAATGTGTTGCAATTTGATATTCTTTCTTCTTTTCTTAACAGTCTCTGTTTATTTTCTGAATCTGTTTTTTTTTTAAGCTAAAGCTTTTTGTAAATCTAGTTTAATTGTATTTCAGATGGTAACAACCTTTCAAGTGGCTCTTCTTCAGGTAAATCTATCTTCTAAAATTCTACCTGCTAAAGTCCTTCTATTGCTTTACTTTGTTTCTATTATTTCAAGATCTCATTATTTTATATAATTCTAGACGAATGCATATCAAAATATGGCTCTTTTTCCCACTCTCTGAACACTCATTTCTACTAAACTACAGATATAACAGCTAAACTATTAAATTTAATATAATTATACAAGACATAAAATCCAAATGTAGTGATACTTTTCAGCTTATTATTGCTAAAAGTTCTTGTATGCAGAGCATAAAAAAAACTCTGTCAATACATGAGACAAAACACACTGTGAAATTTGGTATTGATATATAAATTAGCTGTTGAAAAATAAAAAGAACTTGTTCATGTTTTCTGTCTCAGACAAAAACAATATTATCTAATCTACTAAGTCTGGCAACCAAGGTGGTAAGAGACGAGCATTTCTTGAGAGCTTGATTTAATAGATGGACTGCTTTTTTTCCCTACAGCTACTGGACAAACACCATATATTCAGCAAGACAGCAAATATTGTGTCAGCTGAATAATTCTTTCAATATAATATGTATTGTGATGCTTGCTATTTTGTTTCATTGCAGATATGCCCTTTTTCCTTACATTTGGTTATGTCAAAAGAATAAAAACATAAGGAGCAAAACCTATCTCAAAGAGTACCAAAAATTCTTCTTTTCCATATTTTCTTAATGGAATAGTTAAATTGTTGAAATAAGACGGCAACATGCTTTTAGAATAATTTTACTGCAGAAAAAAACACCTATAATTTTAATATAACAAATAAAATATATTATAACATCTGGACTAACAAATAAAGAAAACCAGGAACAAGTTTTGACAGTCCCCACATTTCCTTAATTGATCTTATGCAAACGTTTCATGCCTTTGAGTCCCTTTGATTTGATATCTAAAGCTAGAAGAAAGTCTAGCAGTCTTGCTCTAATAAATCCAGATAGACCAGCTACCAATTCTTTTCCCTTTGACTTATTTGAAATCAGCTTTTCTATGTCTGCAATGTCATGAAAGTAACAGGGCTACTAAAGGTAGCGTAAAAAATGGCCGAATATCACTTTCAGAAGTCATCCCAACCTCCTAGCTGAAATCTTGGGGCTGCGCTTCTTCAGTGCTCAGGAGAATTTGAGAACTGAACCTGTAACTCCCTCGTGTACAGACAGGAACTAAATAGTCTTGTGGGATAATGCACAGCATTCACTCTAGTGCCATCAGACACAGACGTCAAGCATTGAATAAAAGTAAAGATCTATCTGATTTTGCTGCAGTGAGCAAGCACTATCACCACTACAAGTCTGAGGAGTAACTTCACTGTGAGCAGACAATATTGAGGCCAAATATCATTTCCCTTCATTGTTACTGAGTGCTTCCTTGGAACAGATTGATGAATTACTTTCCTCTCGAGCAAACTGGGTTATTAAGGAAGTCCTTGTTCAGACATGTTTTTGATGGCATACCCCACTTTCAAAATGAAATTTGTATTTATGGAGGAGTGAATTTACAATCATATTTTAAATTGGTAATAAAGTCNTTAATGTTTCCCATTTGGTACTTTTATGAAAAAGCAAGGCTATTTACTTCTCAGACAGTAATGTGAATAATATATATATATATATAAATAAATAAATTTAAAACTTATATTTCGCTTCTTATTCTTTAATGTAAAATACTGAAAATTTTATAAACAAAACAATTTTGAACAGTTGCTTTTGATCTAATCCTGACAAAAATTAAAAAAAAAATAACTCAATCTTTGGTCAGAAAGATGATATTTTATCTACCCCTAGGCATAAAAGAAAAAACAAAAATATCTGAATATATCAAACTCATCTCTTCAGCAACATGAAAGCAGATATTTTCTAGACTTTTTTCGCACATTTCAGTGTCATTCTTAGGACGATAGATGTCTCACATTTTCTATCTAGGTGCATGGAGATCTCTGCCTCTCTAAAGTACTTTATCTTCCTACCAAAATAAAAATAATAAAAATTTAAAAATTTAAAAATCAATTCACGACAGCTTATGACTATAAAAAACTATTTTGAAAATGTCAAAGGAACTTAAATATTTTAGCTTCTTTGAATTTAATGATTCTAATGATTCTATGCGTAACATGCTGTAGGTGACCCTGCGTGTGCAGGGGCTAGATGATTTCCAAAGATCCTTTCCAACTTTAATGAATCTAATGAATTCTAAACATCTTATCATAAGATTTTCCAAAATATGTACCAGGAATTAAAAGAAACAGGCTTCCAGAAAGCAGAAGTTTATTTGAATTTGGAACTTAGGCGTTAACTACATCTGCCACTCATTTAGATGCATCCTGTGTTATCTGGGATGCAAGTATTTTGGGGCTGAACTCAGTACAATTTAGAAGGTCTAAAAGTTAGTGGAGATAGCATAGAAAATAAATACCACAGCTAGCAGATTAAGTCATTTGCAAATTAGTTATTCAGTGAAGCAAGGTTTGAAAGGTGGAAGGCAAGAAGGTGGAAGGCAAGCCTGCAATTGTGACTCAGAAATTCAACTGCTTTCCTGAATTGCTCTTCACATGCCACAATTATACACACCTCTGACTCAGCTTTGAGAAGAATCTAGCAATCTCATCTCTAAGGTCAATAAAACATAAGGATTTAAATGTAATATTATCCGTATGTTCATATAAAATTAAAAGACAGCTAGTTATACCCCCTCAAAAAATTATTACAGTATTTAGTATTACAAGCTGAGATAAAGCAGCTCTGACATCATACCTACATAAAGCAGAGACTGTACCCTTTCAAACATATTTTACCCCAGGAAAGTTTCCACTGACCTATCTAGTCTATATTAGGACATCTGGCCTGGAGCCATGAATTTTACTTCACACCAAATCGTACCACTGAACCAAACAAGAAAGTGTGATGTAAATTAGATAAATTCTGAATGGTGCTCCTGAGAGTTTTAGCTGCAGTACCGGGGAAGTGTGTTGAATGTCCAACACATCGTATGGCTCATTATCTATACAGTGAATAACAATCATAATACTCCCTATTTGAAGAATATTCAAGTTAAAAAGCAGGAAATAGGAAATTTAACTTTGAGAGCATTTCTTTCCAAAAGCAAAAAGATAATTTTATGTTTTCTAATTCATGCCTGAAGTTCTTAGCAAGAAGTAAAATTCTCACTGTGTATTGTTTCCAGCTGAATTGCAGTTAGACAGCTAAATCAGTAATGCAGTGTAACGTGGTCATATTAACTTAGTGAAGCAGAAAAGACCATCTGCACTAGCATGAATATGACTAAAATAGAGTGCCAACAAAACGCCTTTAACGGTGTCTAAGGCCAGACAACCTTATGAATGGTGTTTTAAAGGAGGGCAATGTAATTGATGAAAAAAGAAATATAGTAATTGCTTGACCTTTGATGCAATAAGCTTGTAAAATTGATTTATAAACTGCTTTATAACTCAATTTCATGTACATTTAAAAATAATAAAATGATTTTTTATGTATTTCACTAATTTCAACCATGAACGATTTGTCCAAGTATACATACATAAGATATTAAAAGAAATATGCATATTCTCAAGGCATTGTCTATTGAATATCACTGAGTATATTAAAAGCTGGCACCTCTGTCTGCTTTATCTAACAGGTGTGGCTACTATTTTGTATAATAGAACTCTATGTCTACGGTACTGTTGTGGTATATATGAATTATACTAATAGATTCAGTGCTATATATTTGAAATTTAACAAAGTTTTCACAAGGTCTTTCACTGATATTGCCAAGGAATAAGAAGGAAAATTGTTACATGGATTCACTTTCTAAAGCAAAGAAGAAAATGGGTAGGGCCAAATTTCACAATACAGATGTTATCAGTAGAGTCTCACAGGATCTTTCTTCTTTTTTCTGCAAATACATTAATATATGAAAATATATTAAAAAACAAGGTGCAAATATTTAGATGAGAAAGTCTGCTAACAACAAAAATATTCAGAATGTGATAAAAAAATTCATAGAAATACTCCATATAATAGATTAGCTGATTGAGAAAATATCAAGGAAAAATTCTTAAAAATGTAATGATAGAGTCTGAACTATCTGAAAGGGTCTAAGATCAAAACAAAAAAGTTACTGCACAAAACCCTGACACTGGGATTAGTTTAGGCCACAGTCAAAAACGATTTATATTAGAAATGAAAAAGAATTGAGAAGAGTGAGAAAGATGATCAGAAACAAGCAATACTTTCCATATGATATATAATTACACCACCTTTATTCAGCTTGGAAAAGAGATTATCAAAGAGGAATATTACAGAAGTATGGAAAAATCTAGTTACCTTTGAGAATAAGAGGGAGAATAATTATTCACTGTTTATCACACTATAAGAACTTGATCCACCCAATTAAATTATCAAGTAACAGATTTATAGCAAACAGAAGTACTTTTTCAAAGGTAAACATAAGCTATAGGACGACTGCTATAGGATGCTTTACAGACCAAAGTAAAACCGAAGCAAATTAATAGAAGAGAGATCCACCAAAAATTAAATCATGCTTTGAATGCAATCTCTGATTCAAAATGCTTCTGCACTTCAGACTGCCAGAAGATGAACAAGTGATTTTGAGAGACATATCACCCTATAGGGGTTCTTCAGCTCTTTTTCCATGTACCCACTACTGGAAAATATCAGAGGTCAAACAATGTGCAAGAGGGATTTGTGGTGTGATATAGAATAGCAACTTTACTTCTCAGATAGGTTTTCCTTTAGGAAGAGGAAGGTATTCTCACTTTATTTATAATACAAAATAAATACAATACTGATGATTAAGCACACACATTCTAAAAACAAAATGTTAAGCTGTATCATCAATTGCTCTGTATCAACTACTTTGTATAGACATCAGTGAAAGACTACTTTAAAATGTTTCAGTACACTGCCCCGTGATGAAAGAATGAGACAATAAATCTGAATGTTAAATATTAATAAACATTAGCTAGCTACATACACTGGTAATTACAAATGACAGAAAAAAAAAAAAAAAAAAAAAAAAAAAGAATTCTGATCCCAAATGCAATTTCTTCCCCCAGTAAGAAGAAACAACAGGACACTTCATGAAACCTGAAAAACCATTGTTGCTATTGACTTGTAGCAAAGTGTTACACTGACATGATCCACTGATCATTATTTCAATTATTTTATTTAGCGGGGGAGAGCATTTCTTTTTCTAAGCTGTCTACCGTGTTTTCTGTACATCAGAAGCACCTGTACTTCCATCTGTGAAATATACTCTTGCACAACACTTAAAATATTTGCTGCCTGCATTCTTTTTTTTTTTTTTTTAGGTGCAAGACCTGTAGACTTCATAATTCTTCCCCTACATTTTCTTTATTTATACTGTATTTTTCACTTTTTCTCTAAGCTAATGGTATTTATCATTATACAAAATTGTTCATCTTCTGACACCTTTTGAAGAGCCAACCCCACCATTCAACACATCAAGCCCAATTAATCCCATACATACATAAATGCAGGAAAGAATCACATTGTATGAGTGCAACCAAGGGTGGAGACTGTTTTGCTTGTTGTTTTTGTTTGTTTTAAATGCAATCAAAATAAGTGTCCCATTTCAGTGCAAAACAAATATTGGAAGACATCACAGTAAAAGTGATGCACAGCTTTAGTTCTCTTTTTTGAATGATTAAGACTCCTACCTTCCTGTTCAGTTTGTAATCCACAAATCAGTTCCACTGAAGTGGCAGCAGTGTGTCTTTAAGCATATCGAGTTCCATTGAATAAGAAAAATAATCAATAATACCTACTTAAGCGTATACTTGCCAGGGAAAGTATTTCTGCACTTTGTAGCACTGTTTTAGATGCATAATTTTAAAACCAGATAGGACAACTAGATTGGATAATATTACCTCTTTTAAAACACAGGCTATAGGATTCATGCTGTTAGTCCAATTCCAAGCGCAATAGCTCATGCTTGACTGAAGCATGAAATCCTCTACATGACTACAACAGACCTACAGGTATATAAGAGCTCCAGAGTTACACATTCCATTGCTAAACAGTGTATTTTATTAGGCATAGCTGTTTAAAGTTGTTATTATGCCCATTAAAAAAAAAAGGCATTTTTTTTATGACAAAGAAATAATGTATAGACTAATAAGAAACTAATGTACTACTATTTTTTTCTCTTCCAGGCAAACTTTTTGGGTTTAGGTTGCCCGGGTTGAGGCTCTTAACATACAGAAAGCAGTCCTTACCACAGGAAGATCCTGATGCAGTGATAGTAGATTCATCTAAGCACAGCGATGACTCAGTGGCTATGAAGCACTTTAAATCACCTACAAAAGAGAGTGTTAGTCCTTCAGAAGCGGATGACACAAAAGCACTGATTCAACCCAGCAAATGTTCTCCTTTGGTTAATATATCAGGACCTCTTGACCACTCATCACCTAAACAGCAATGGGACAGACTCTATCCTGACAGGATACAGACAAGCAATCCCCTAACCCATTCCAGATCGAAGGAAAGCATTTGTAGTATACGGAGAGCATCTTCAGTACATGATATAGAAGGCTTTACCGTCCATCCCAAGAGCATTTTTAGGGACCGTCATGCAAGCGAAGGTATGGTGGAAAGTCAGTCTGTATGTACTAAGAAAAGGATATTGTGCATTTTCATAGAAATTATCATAACTCAATAAGCAAAACTCAATATAATCAACTATATATTTATATATATTATACATAAAACCATAATTCAAAAATCATGCTACAAACATCAAATATGCCAGGCTTACTCATTCTAAACACTGCTTCCCATGTCTAGGTAGTCATTGGAATCATGGGACAGGTCCTAGACTACCACCTGCCTTCTTTAGAGGGGTACAGCAAAATACATCCCAATATATGTAAAGCTAATATTAGGATTTAGAGGGAAAAATTCAGCTAATCAAGTTCAAATTTTATGCACAGTTCTGCCCCATACTCAAGTATATTACAATACTAGTTTTGTTTGCATGAAATACTATTTCAGATATTATTCAGTTTGCTTTTCCTAAGTCTATGATGTGCATATTGCATTTCCACTGTCTCAACACAGAGACATGCTTTTTCTGTTATGCTGGGGCAAATCTCCTGAACAACTCAAATGAAAATGCTTGGTGATATGTCAGTCTAAAATTCATGTAAGTGGGATTTTCTCCTTTTATTAGTATATTCTTGCAACCATAAAAACCTACAAAAAAGTTTTCTCTCTCTTCTTACGTGCAAACTTAAGCTGATTAATACATTTTTCTAGTTATGATGGTACAAAGTTTGTGCAGAAACAGCCATATAATTTAATATTGGGTATGAAATTTTTAACTATATTTCATAGAATAAAATCTTTCAGGTGTCAAATATTAAGTAAAAAGAATGCTGTAAAATGTAAATAATTAACGTGAATTTCTGCTGCCTCTCAAATGATGTAATCATTTATATTGTAAAGAGATAAAATATTGTCATGCTGATTCCACTTTGCATACACTACAAAACAGTAGAGAATCTGGCCCTAAGTATAGGGCATACATAGGCAAACTAAACACGTACAACAGAACAGAGGATGATTCTCAGAACTGCATTAGAATTAGTAACATCCTTGATGCCATCTGCTCCAAAACATATTAAAATTTGGCACCTTATGCTGAAAGTATGTTTAAATTTAGCTAATAAGTAAAGTCTCGCCTTTCTCAACAGTGAGCCTTAAAGCCCTATTGTTGCTACAAAATTACCAATGCAACAAAGATTGAGCCCAAATCATGTTTTTCTTGACTCTCCCAGGCTTCAATAAATGCTGTAGATGCTGCAGTGGAGAATGTAAAACCTTTACAGCAGTCCCCATGGCCCACGGGCCTGCGGCCTTCAATGCTGCAAAATTTGCAACCAAGGACTGCTTAAAACTTAATACATTTCTCATTCCCTTCTTACTTTAATTATTAATCCTAACAATTCTGATGTTTTTCACAATTCCACTGAAAAGAAATACATTATTCTGACTGAAAATGCAATGTGGGATTCAGATCTAGTAACAGTAACAAATTCAAATAACAATAATTGAACCACCTGAACTGAATTCTAATAGCACAAGAGAACAGCATTATTTATCTCAGTGCTCCTACAGTACTCCAGGCAGGGTCAAATGTGTTTTTCTGGAAGATAAGGCTATTGAAAACATAAGTGGTTTCATATGCTACATTAGTTTATAAGCCCTAGTTGCCTATCACTGTGTACTTTAAAATTGCCATATCTATACCTCGTATGAGTTGTATGCTGAGAGGTATGGCACAGGACATTTCAATTTAGGATTTTTTTTTAAGTTCTTTTGTGTTTAATTCATTGAATTCTCTCCTAAATGTTTTAGACATCACAGCAGAGGGAGCAGGGTGGGAGCAGCGCCTAAAACCAAGCCCAGCATTTTCCACGCCATTTTGCAGGCATGTTTAAGTTCACAGACACACTTTAGGAATTTTATTTTCTTCAAAAATTGCCCTCAGTGATATCTCTGTAGTGCTTTTAAAACTGTCACCTCTGTGAACCTAGCTCGGCCTGCAAAGGCCACACTCCGGCCCAGACAGCGAGAAACAAGATGGCTGCCAGCAGCCCGGACCAGGCCGGAGCACCCAAGGCGCTGCCGGCTGCCGCTGCTGAAACCAGGCACACTGCCTTTCCCGACGCTCTGTTTGCCAGCAGGAGCCATGGCTCCGCTCTCCCTCTTTTGGGGGCTTTTCCTTTGCCAGCAGAGCCACCTCAGCCTGGCGTGCAGGTGTGGAGAAAGACTGCCCGCTAGGGAAGGGAGACACTGCCCACTACGTCACACACCAGCACCTCTGAGCGGAGGAGGATAAAGACGACATAACGTCCATCTTCAGCGTTTCCCGAGCGTCTCTTGATAAGGCGCCACTGCGGCACGCGGTCCCGGTATAGCCCTGGGAAGCCTCGACGTTCCTGCGGGTCCCGGGAAGCGCGGGGCCTCCCCGGCCATGCCAGGCTGCCGGCCGCGTGCGCACACCTGGCTCAGGTGCGCGCTTAATTAGGGTGACCAATTAGCACTTCTGGGGTTAACACCTTTGACTTTGAACTAAATATTGGTGCAAACATAGGTGAAATCTCAGCTTGCTGAGGAAGGATTTTATGCAAGTTAGCTAGAGCCAAAATTACTGGGTTTTTTTGCATCACCTGATGATATACTAAAAAAAAAAAAAAAAAAAAAGGCAGTTTTACAGATTATTTCTTAATTGTCAAACTGGCATTCATCGCAACTATAAGTATTTACACCATATATTCAAGACAGTGCAAAAATATTCTAATTGCAATCACACACACTTTGAAGCAATAATTTCCACTTTCTCAGATGTGGATTTTAGTTTCTTTTTTCTCTCTTTTTCTTCACTCATATTATGTGGAAAACCAGACAATGGCCGCAATGCCAAAGGTAAAGTATTCGTGCAGAAGGTACTACCTGGTGTCTCAGCAGCCACACTTTTTGGCATGTTGATTTGCCTGCTGTATGAAATGTTCAAATGCAACATTCTCATGCTGAGCTCGTGAGGGCCAAGTTCATTCCCAAACCTGGGTCTGTTGGGCACTTAATATCTCCCTTAACTTTTGTCTCAAAGCACTGACTAAGTATCCATGGAAAAAGTGAAGCAATAGTTAAACAGTCATGAAACCTAAGCATCTCATAATTAAAAAAAAAAAAAAGGGATAAAGCTATTTAACTCAGTGCGGTTTTCTTTAAGCAGGCAAAACTTCCATTGATGCTACCAGGAGTTCTGCCTGTGAAAGGGTGTATAATTGGGCCATTAATAAGCAATTCATTGTTATGAAGTGTTTACTTTTCAGTTAACTATCATAAAATAAAGTAGTGGTAAATCAGGAGCCATGTGAAAGTATCTTCACTTATTCCTCTTTTGTCTCCTTAAAACTAGTTTCACGTTCCTGGATGGCAGGGGGTATGGTTTCAAGATTCCTGTAGTATTAAAATGTGCATGCATGAACTTCATTGCCAATTTCATGTTTAAATAATTTTTGGAGAAGCTACTATTTGTATTCACCAGCACAATGATGGAAAAAAAAAAGACAAAAAACTGAGCTGTGTTTTTATAAACAATTTGAAAATAATTTTAAGTGACTTTATTTCTAGGAAAACTATTTTAAAACATGCTCAGTTTAACTGCAATATTTGTAGCTATGTTTGAAAACTGGTTTGTGACTTCATGCATGATGCAAAAAGTGTGTGTACCTGGTAATGTCTTCTCTATGAACTGCATGCAGTGCATGAGCTAGATTCTGTAAAGCAATCCATGGGCTATGAAAACATTGCATTTGCTTCATGTGTATGTCAGCAAAATCATGAGGGAAAAAACGTCTTTGTCTTGTAAAGCAGTTTTGATAAATATGTTTACTGCTGGTGAAGATGATGGACTGACAGCTCAAGAGAATGAAATAATTTCTTAATGCATTGTATAAGCAGGTAAAATGGATTCCTATCATGAACATGGGGAGATCAAGCTTAACCAAAAGAATCTCCTTTGTATGGAAGGCCAAAGCATGTCATTCTCCCTGCTTATTCAGTTCTCAGCCTCTCTGCTGAAACTGTCAGTCAAGGTGCCAATTAGTGTCAGCTCTGACTGTGATTCCTTATGGGCCTCTTTTTCTGTTTCTTACTATAAGAATATAGGAAAAGTCCACTAGTTGTCAAGTAGCAGCTCAAATGCTGTCAACCTGGTCTGTTCTTAAGGTGGTAATGTCTGATAATGAATTATCATTAAGATACACATATGCCTCTCACCATTCTTTTTAAGCAAAAGAAGAAGGGGAAAAAAAGATTTATTGAAATGTACAATTAACTTAAGGCTGATAGCACATACCAGGACATGAATACTAGACAGGAAAGAACTCCCTGTAATAAATGCTTTTCTTACAGAGAGTTAGTTCGCTTAGGATTGGAAACAGTAAAAGACTTAAATCCCAGAAAACACATTTTCAGTGCAATTTCAGCATCTACAGCTAACGTTACTAACTCTATCTCATTATGGATTTGCCTGAACCTCCCTTAGAAGTCTCTTACTTTAGAGTTCCATAGGTACCAAAAGTCTTGTTCATCTGAGAAACAGCTCCAGCTTCATTCATAAGCAAGCCTGCTCAATATCCAGAAACTATGAATCACTACAACTGTCCAGGGATATATAGCTAAAAAAAAAAAAAAAAAAAAAAAAAAAAAAAAAAAAAAAAATGCACTCAGACCATGCCTAGCACAAACCAGACAGATCAGTCATCTCACAAATTGCAATTGTGACTTCTTTTAAAGATCACCTTTTAAAAGCTGGTTGTAAACCTTCATAAAGATGATGGAAAAGATGGCTCAGAACATAGTTTGGCCAAAAGGTGTTCAAGCACAATATCCCTCAATCTTCTATAATGTCCTCTGTACGCAACTTTTTAGTAATCCACATACTTCCACAAGATTATTTCTTTCATTCTTTTTCTAGGGAATCTATTCTACAAAGAAATGTCTAGATTGATTAGCTTAAGAAAGAAAAGAAAACATCATTTTGTAGGCTGGCAGTAATAGCACTTATTTTTTTTTTCTTTTTATAACAAATTATGATTGGACAAAACGCAGTAAGAATCTAGAGTGCAGAACCATAGGACTGGTCTATCTCAAGGCAACACCCTGTCTACTAAAATAGAAGATCATGCTCTGTCACAGATTAAAATAGGGTAGCGGAGAGTTTCTTTTCCAGCCCAAATTAGCCTCTAACTAGTGTACAGAAGGTAGAAAGCATAAATTCTGTTAAACTAAAAAAGGAATTGTAAAAGCCTGCTTCCTCAACAAGCATTCTCAGCCATATGCAAGAGAGGCCCACTCCTCATTTTACAAGGACAGATGAGTCCTTCTTAGTTGTGAACACATAAAACATAGGTACTGACCTGCACAAACAGCTCTGGGCAGTGAATCCCAAATAAGGTTCCTGGAGGTCAAGTTAGAGAATTCAGTCCTGAGTTACTACTCTACATTTCCAGGCAGCTAACTACAGGCAGCTGGCAGCTTTCAAATTCATTCATTCACATGCTGCAGATCCAGGTGTTCCCCTGGAACTTACTGTAGGCCTAATCCTGTCCCATTAGCTGTTTCAGAATGATAGGGCCAGTTCTTTTTTGCCTCTGAGAGAAAAAAAAAAAAAACAGGTTAGAGGGAAAACAATCATATATTTGCCCCATAATTAGGGAATTAGGATGCAATAAGGTTCTCAGGTGAATCTGAGAAATACCCCTGCCTTGTACACTTTAGACAGAATGTTACTGACTGCTAGATCAGAAATTTGCCTTAAACCTGTTACTGGATTTAGGTCTTGCAAACTAAACACTTTTAGAGATCTCTTTTACAATATTATTCTCAAAAGCAACTATTTCTTACCATGAATATTTTGGGGGACTTCTGGATCAACTTTATAATGACAGTACAAATAACTGTACAATATTGAAAAGAATAATTTGGAATTGATATGTTTGGAATTGATAGGAACTCTCTATTGTTTATCTGTCATGGCTCATTAAAGTAATACAACTTGCTTAAGTGTATATTATATATTTCACTGATCCTCTACATACAAGTGTTCCTGTTATTTTCAGTACTTTGTTGATAATGACAACACAACATATTTTGTGAATTTGTGATACTTAAAAATTAAAATTAAATGAACTTGGCTTTTTGGAGGATGTTAAACACAGGTTATTATTTACATTGTTTAAATGTGGAGCTACTTGGTCAGTGTCAATTAGACAGGATAATTATGAAATGAACTTCACCCAACTTTTAAATTTACCTATAGCCATTTTTTTGAATTAGGTATCCGATAAACATAAGCAACATTGTAAATATGATAAGACAGTTAACACATTCTAATACAATATTGTATCCTGCTTCTACTTTTATAAACAAAATGAGAGTATGATATTTCTATATTTTTCTAGTCCATCTAAAATTGTGATGGAGCATGCTTGGGTATGTGAAAACAAGGATGGATTTATTATGTACTTTGCAATCCTGTGACTTTATAAAGAATGTTGCACGTTATATGTAAAGGAAAGTTCATATTTACATCCAATAGTAAATTTATGTTTCATTAGTAGTAGAATTATTTGTAAAATCTAGATAGTTTTTGCTATTAACAAAATAATTGCAAGAACATTTATAACATCTCATTTAAAAACTACTAACTTATCTGCATTTGACAAATGCTAAATATGCATTCCAATTTTTTAGGGCCTTTTAATCATATCAAGTCAAGTCTGTTGGGATCCACATCGGATTCAAATCTCAACAAATACAGTACAATCAACAAAATTCCTCAACTCACCCTGAACTTTTCAGATATCAAAAGTGAAAAAAAATCTTCATCTCCTCCTTCTTCAGACAAAACAATTATTGCACCTAAGGTGAAAGACCGAACGCACAATGTGACGGAGAAGGTTACCCAGGTAAGATGATATCTGTTATCTGAATCACTTTTTAGTTTTATGAACCCATTTATCAATGTACAAAATAGACTGTTACCTTTTTCATGAATGATTTGGATATTCCCAAGACAATATGAAGTATTAAGGTTTGAGCTGTTATTTACCTCCTGTTCAGTAGTATCTAACATGGTTTACAATATTAGATGATACTGCTTGACTTATGCTGAAATATGTATTACATTCCAAAGAGAAGTAAAAATTAGAACTTTTTAGTAATGAACTTTGCAATGAAGAAAAGCTGGAGCCATGACCCAATATAACTTCAGTGATTGCCATCATTCACAAATGTTATTTACTAGGTATGAAATGTTATTTGTTTTTTTCTTTTCTTATCTTTCTGAATTGCTGATTAGTACAAGGCCCAATATAACAATATTACAAACATTTCATCAAGTGATAGATGATTGTACCACTGATGTGGGCATAATTATGTCTTGTGATTTCTGTTCCATTTCACTGTTTTTTCATAATGCTCTTTCCTATGGATTTGCCTATGGATATGTCAAAGGGCTGTCAAAAAGATGCTTTTGGATACTTCTGGGCTGGCTGTGTGATAACTTCTGACACTGTTGGGAATGAGCCATGTAAACACACCAAAAATATTAATAATTCAAAATAAGGCTCATTTTGATAGATAGCTACTATAGTAAAGCTTGTTCTTGAAATCTGGTTGGTGGAATATATCCTTGTTCTGTGGGAAACAGTAAGTTTAAAATCTAGCAAATTGAAATACGAACACCATCAGTTGAATTGTGCCGTTTCTATCTCTGTTTCTTGTGCAGATTGGCAGAATGCATTACCCCACTATAGGTTTGGCAAAAACTTGCTGTCTAGAAAGCCCTGCTCTTTGTGGAACAGAGATTCCTCATGCCGGTGCGCTAGCTGGCCCATGCAGAGGCAGGGATAGCTCATGACCCCCGCAGGGAATGTGCAGGGAGGTTTTTTATGCTCATTTCTCCTCACCAGTTTGTAAGCATAAGGACTTGCACACAATTTCCTCTGTGTGTAAGCAGTATACATACTGTTTACATACACACACTATACATTTTATACATAAGAATAATTAGGAAAGTATAATGTCACCACAGAGTCACCAGAGCCATTCATGTGAACGTGTAAGTGTCTGACATGTAAATTCATTGTATTGTGAATGGCTGTTCTGGACTTAATAAAAATCAACAACCTACAGAAACAGGCAAACAGTGAAGAGTCCAAAATGTTCCGTTGTTACAGTTCAAGGGTACAAAGATCTTCATCATAAAGTAGTATGTTGTTCAATGTTTTCCGCATTTTAGTTTGTCACTTCATTTTCTTAGTTGTCTGATATATAGAGGATACTATAGACATACTGCCATTCATACTACCACTCATTTCTAGTTGGTGAGTTTTTATTATTTAAGCAATGACAAAATCTGATAGATATTTGACTGTTTTTTCCTTGCTTACTTCAGAAATCAGCTGACTTATGTTACAGTGAGAATGAATGGAATACATCAGGTATAAACTATTGATGATTGATGGATACAGCTTTTCTTCAAACAGTCCCTGGGGCAACCAACTATCACTGTGTCTTATAAAAGCTAATTTTTCAGACTCACATTACAGGAATAGCACAGGCCTCCTAACATCCTCTGATATGCCTAGTTAATAGAGCTCTCTGTAAATGACAGAGCCAAATCTTTTTTAAGTGTGAGTTAAGCACCAAGCTTCATCAAACCTCATGGGCTTCATCAAGTTGGGAGCAATTCTGAACACACCTAAAGGTTTGATTCCAGGTAGACCAGGTAGACCAGGAGGTAAATAGTGATCTGTAGTACAGGGAGGGTAGCAGACATCTAGAGAACCAAGTAAAATGGGGCAGATTAGCATCTTTCTTCAGCCTAGGACAGATCTAGTGCCCACTGAAGGCAATAGAGCTTTTTGGCTATATTCATTATGAATCTTATATTTGTGTTGTAATGACATGTGGATATTAGTAAGGCCACGCTACCAATATGCAACATGCTGATTTTGTTTTTCTTTTTTAAGAAATAGCAAACTTTGTCTCAAGGAACTTTTATAGTCTCAGTAAGAGGGTCAGCCCCTAAATGTTTACCCACCGACAGATTGAAAGAAGTGAGAAGTGCTTTGTATTAGGACCTAAAGAGATTTCATAAGAAAAATCTTGCTGGGAACAGCTTTTCACCTACTCCTGACCTGCCTTCTGTAGGCCACATTGCTGCTTCTCAACATTACTACTATGCCAGATAGTTTCCATGCTCCTGCTCCTTTTGATAGATATCTAAAGCAATGTATTGTGCTCCCTCCTAGAGAAATAGAGATAAAAGTTGTATCAGTTCTATCTTGAGTTAGTGCCTAAAAAGAAATTGGATTTTTATCTTTTATATCTTTTGTCTTTGATAGCTAACTTGAATCTGCAACCATTGTACTTTCTTCCCTGGTCAGTTGTGAAAGATTTAATCTCTTCTGGATCCATTTTGATATGTTTTAAATTATTCAGAATAGTTATACATAGAAATTCTTTCCGCAGATAATATGGCAGAAAGTCAAGTTATATTAAAAAGACTAATTTTTATAACTTATGTAAGCATAAGTCAAGCTTGATTGGTTTTTCAAAATTCTGATGGGCCAATTAGTGCCAAAGTGCCCAATTCCTCTCTACTACTAAATGTGTTATGAGCAGAAAGAATAACTTACATTTATTCCCCAAACATCTTAGATGCTATGAAAGGTCCAACAGAAATCGTTCAGGTCAGCTGAACCTTCCAGAAACAGTGAAGCTAATTAAATTTAAAATTAAATTTCAAATGCTCTGTAAAATCTTTACACTTTATAAAACACTTCCAATTTAATTTGACATTGGTTTAGGTCTTTTTTCCAGAACTATGTCAACCAACATACAGGGTATGACCTATGTAGCAAGCTTTAATATGTCATTCATCATAATGAGTTACTCAAAGGTATTTTCTTCATTCCCCACCCCCCATTTATTTTTTTTTTTTTTCAATTCTGAATGTTTTCACTTATCACTGGAGCCTAAACGGTAGGATCAGGTACAAAGGAAAATTCCTAGTAGGTATAAATAAATGCAGGTGCTGGTGTCTACTGTACCTATATGCATCTGTCAAAGATTTAGTTAGCTAGCTATTTTTGAATTTGATTAGAAATAAATATATAGAAGATGAAAGTGGCTAGAAGTTTTGTCGCATTTACATTTTTAATTTCCAGTGACTGCAGCAGGTTTTATGAGAGCTGGAGCTTTGGAGGTTCCTCAGCATGACAGTTATGCATCTTTAAAAGCTAAATACTCCAGGAATACTTCTCATAAGCCCCTGTCCATGCTGTATCCACAGAAGCTCTAAAGTAGTGGAGGGCTGTCTTGGGAAAAATCTGAACACAGTATTAAAAATGGAACTGCAGAAAGACAGCAGAAGATAACTAGGATAGGCTTGTGATGGCACAGTTGTCTGATATGTATGTCTGGGTGAGAAGGCATCAAAGAAGGCATGCAGAAGGGACTATAGCCTATTTAAGGTACAGGACAATATCAGTAAAATAGCATGTGAGTATACATTGGCTATGATACATTTAAAGGCTACGTTTAATCAGAGTAGTAACATCCTGAAAAAGTCTTCCAGTGAAGGCAGTTAGGGCAGGAATCTCAGATGCCTTCAAATAGATATAGTAAATGGATAGATTCTATGATTGCAGCATTCGATGACATGGGAGGTCACCTCCAGTCACATATGGCACCATTCAAACCATTCTGTTTCTTTCTTTGTGATCCTCACTCTGCATCTTTGCACAAAGTTTGTCCTTTCCTCAGCTTTGCTTCTTCCGGCTCTACAGCCTGATATTTGCATTACTGTGGCCCCTCTCACTTTAAGAAATATATATATCCTAACTAGCACGTGGCTGATCGAATGATAATACGGTCCATGACTGGGTGCGTGGTTGATCGGAAGACTATGATTTGTTTTCCAGACATGCTGAATACCCCCAGCGCTTCTGAAAGTCAAACACTGAGTGTACAGCGGGTCACGTATAAAGTGATAAACCTTGTAGTTTCACGATACGTTTCTGTAATCTGGCCAGTCTGTATTCTGTCAGCCCCAAAATATTAGGAAGTAAGTAACAATATCCCCTAAGGCCAGTCTCAGCTGTTGATATAAAAAGAACCATTATATGATCATGACTTCAAACTGACCTTCAGGTTTTCAGGCTAAAAGAAGATTCTTTAGCAGCATCTAGGACAAAAAGGGGCAATCCAAGACCTAAAAATAAAACGAATTATTGAGCTATACATTTTCAGCACTCTGATTCAGCTGACACACTGCACCATTTACAACCCCTTGCAATAAGTCACACGCAAATGACATTTCAAGGCTATTCATTTTGAAACATGAACTGATATAAAACAGAAATTCCTGGATTAAGAGGAAATACAATGTTGATACGTCTTCCAATTACACAGAAAGGTGTACATAGATTGATGAAACTGGGGGAAAGCAGAGCAAGCATTTCGCTAGTTGCTTTATGAAACAATAATTTATTAGTTTCTGCTTACACAAGAATGTTCTTTTTTCTAACATTTGCTGTTCCTATTTGCAATGACTAATTGACATAGTTTATACAAGAAGTTTCCCTTTGTATACAATCATATTTAGAAACCTCATGCAAAAAAAAAAAAAATTATCTTCTGTTGTAATTATAAAATGAGGCTTCATAATTACTACGCGTGTCATTATAGGAATAGTATAAATCTTTATAATTACATTATCATTTAGAAAGTCTGACACATCTGTGTGTGAAAAAATAGAGAGATAAAGAACATCATGGTGATGGAAAGAAATAATAAAATTACCCCAGTCTCAATGTAGCTATTTACACCTGTGCTAAGATGTCACCAAATCTGGACAGCAGTTTCATTTGCACTAGAGAAAGCAGCCATACAACGTGCATGGAAATAGAAAATATGGCCCATTGGTTATGACTGATTTCCAAAAATTATAGCATTTTTATTTGAATTATTTTCTACTGCATAAAATAACAAAATGACTAGTCTAATTATAGACTCAGAGCAATAGTGAATGATAAAATATTCTCTGAAGGTGTTTTCTTCCAGTAGCATCTCTTCTCCTTGTGACAGCTGAATGGCCTAAGACATTTGAACTGCTGCAATGTTTTGAGACAATTTCACAACATACGGTGGAAATGAAGCAGTTGGAAAGCCCAGCTGCTTCAGCGCATGTAACGTGGCTGCGTTTTTAATCAGTCCATGATCTTCCCTAAGATCTACTCTTCTGATAAAAAAATTGTCTGTTCTTGCTGAGTATCTACTATCCTCTATGAATTATAGTTTCAAGTAATCAATTCTCATTTAATCTTTTTGATATTACTGATATGAACCTAATGTTCAGTGGGCTATACTGTGATGCTAACATGGAATGGACTATGTGATTTTAATAATATTGCATCCTCTCTCAAAGCAACATTCTTGTCTTGGTGCTAATATAGGGGGAAAAATAAGCCTTAGACCAACCACCAAAGGAATCACAGTCTACCTTTTACACACCCATAGAACCATGCAAAAATGTTAGTTGAAGGGACCTCTAGAGATCTTCTATCCAACCTCCTACTCAAAGCAGCAATAACTTCAAATTCAGATCAGAGTCAGAGGGTTGCCATGCTAGTTCAGGTTCTTTGTTAGATTAGCAGAAGCCTATGTTTTCCAGGAGAAAGTCACCCAACAAGGGTATTTTTCTTCTTGCTTGAGCAGGGGTTTGGAGATAAGCAAGTAGTTTTGTTGGTGTTGATGTGTTGCCAGCTGGCAAAAAAAAATCCTGTTGGCTTTGTTAGAGTTTGGGTTTTCTTTTTTTTCCTAGGATCAGAACCAGTAAGAAAAAGCAGAGACCATTAAACCCAGTCAGCCCAGTATGTTACTTGAATTCTGCATGCCTTCAAAATTTATAAGCCAAATGGGATTGTTCTTTCCATCAATCTAATGTGTCAGAACTTGGATAATGCTTTCACGTTATATCTGGTAGCAGAATCAATAGAGGAGTGAGGACACAGAATTCCAGTTTAGGGATAATAATTTTAAAAAAAAGAAAGGGAGGAAGAGGAAAATTCTTTCAAATTAAATTGAAATATCAATAAAAGCACAGCGAGGGAAAAATCAGGACCTAGCTATATGAATCAAAAATCAAAGGATCATTGAATCCCAAATATTATGTTCATGAAATAGTGTGCTAATTAACATTCAACAGATAGTTAAAAAGCATTTATTGAGCTTTATGGAAGGTATAGGTGATGCTGAGCATAAAATTATTGTGCAGGATATGACAGATGTCTCTGAAAAATATTTGCTAAAGGTTCAGGCCATCTGCATTTCTATGTGTAGAATTATAGTGTAAAATACAAATCCATCTGAAATAAAGCATATAAATTACATAAATATTCACTTGATATTGATAGTACATACAGAACTCTCAGAGTTTCTTTGTCCTGATATCAGGATAGTCTTGTATTAGATTTAGCTAAATTTTCTTTCCTTGACAGCTCAATAAATCATTTGCTGTGACACATAGTGGAATTATCTTTAAGATATTTCAGGTGTATTTTCAAGTATAATTCGAAGAATTGGCAATTCTACACTATGACAGCATCCTTCTAAATATAAAAATTGGAGTAACTATTTTTTTTTAATTTAATGTATTAGGAGCTTGCACATATGTCTATATAAGCAGTTATGTTCAACTCCAGACATAGCCTGTTCAGAAGGCTGCTACTAATAGTAGAAATAGTAAAAATAGTTACTAAAAAGTAAGTAAAATTGCTCACAGATTTGCTTTTTGTTTTAATCTAATTTCTAATATGCTCAACTTTCTAAATGACTTTTCTATCAATAATGAAGAAACCCACTGTCTTTTGAAATAAAAGAATTAATGTATGGTATACACTCATATCTGTATCTGTACCACTTCATTATATTCAGAGAAATTCAGTTTCACAGATCTGCAGATGCAGTAACAGTGGAACATTTTAATCTAAGGAGAATTACACCTTTTGCTGAAGCACAGGCTTTAATGATGTTAGCTGCTGGGTTTGGAAGTGAGCAAAAAATCAGTGCCTGGGGGTCCTGTAGAACTCGTTATAGGCCAGCTAATTTATTTTGATGAATTTTGGTAGGATAGCATGCTGACTACAGCCTCATTCCGAGCTTCCAAACAGAACCTGAGAAATAAGTCTTGTTTAAGATTGTAATTTCCAGATATATTTTGCTTTTTTTTTTTCTCCCTCTTCTTTACATCTACAATACCAAGTAAACTAAGGAAACTGCAATGGCTAATGGCCCTTTCTGCAGCTTGAACAATGTGATATAGTCTATATATCTAGAAAACAAATAACATTTGGAAAAGTAGAGCTTACAGTGAGGCATCTATCCTACTTTGAAATTTTGATGCCTGCAATCCTACATGTGATCAGCTTCAGTACCAGAAAAGATTCTCCTATTTCCTTAATTAAATGCATAATTAAAAGGCCTATTCTGTCCTGAACATAAGCTTCATTTAGCATACCAGAGAGGAGAGAGGACTTCTCAAGCAGTTAGTTTTTGCTCACTGGTGCCGTACTAGCACTACCCTATTGGTAGGGTAGCAGATATCTTGTGCTAGTACAGAAGCATTATAAGAGTCCTGCCAGTCCACAAAGTCCAACTACGTGTTTTAGATCAGAAAAAAAAAAAAAAAAAAAAAATCTAATGCAAGGTCCAGTTACTGACTAAGGAAAGGCAAATTCTTCTGCTTAGGTCATCATTGTCTGCTCCCTATCCCAAGTATGCCCATTTTCTCTGCATAACCAATATGAAGTGAATGAGTTCTTCTAGAAACCAGGATCATGCTTTTATTTGCTAATGAAATGTGACTTTTGTAATTGTTATTCTACATGCATATGCATATAATCTGTTCTATCTCCCTCCATCAAATATCTTTTGGTTGAAATGGTATTGACCAAATTTGCTAAAAGGTTAGGCAATACAAGAAGCATTCCTACAAGTGTTATGAAAACAGAAACCTGGGCAGAAGACTAAGACTAAACGTCTCCTGTAGGTGAACTAGGTAGTCGTGTGCTGACAGGACTTTAAAACTGAGAGACAGGGGAGATCGACATTTCTCAGTGAAACTCTTCCCCAGCTACCAGGGTAGTTTCAGTTGAAGTTCAGAGCATTCTAGATTCCAGTGAGTCTAATTACAAGGTCCAGAAAACAGCATTCATTTATTCTGTTGTTTATGGAACAAATGGAAGATTTAATTTAGGAATAACTGTATGCACAGGGATCTTTTCTCCCTTTTTTCCTAAGCACCAGTAGTTACAGTAATCATATGCCATAGCTCCTTAATCTATACTCCATGCACTTGGTACATTCTTTAACAGTTTTTATGCTCCATTTTAAAGTGTTTCGCAGATAGCAAACCAGTCTAAATGAATAATAATGATTTATACATTTTTTCACAAATGTAATAAGAAAGACAAGGTAACATCAAAAAGCACTGTTTCGTTGATGTGCTAGAAACTAATGACTGAAATTTTTTTTTGGATGACTAAAAATTAAAACAATTATTTAAGGCTATATTACAAACATGACCTTCAATGTTTTGTTGTCAGACATATTACTGCTCCTATACAACTTAGCGGTGGTCTTGCTGGAAGAGCAATGAATAACAAACTCCTTAGCAATTTGAAAAGTAGCATTTTACTGTCTTCTGGAATGACACGTCTTAGTGAATTCATAAATAGGAGAGTTAAACATCTTTTAATACATATTCTGCATTAACATTTTCTAAAATAGTCATTTTTTCTTTGATAATCTGCAAATAACTATGTTAAGACTTAAGATGCGATAAAGCACACTCAATAAACCTATAGGCCGTTAAGTACTGCTCTGATGATGCACTACCCACTAGTATGAACGTAATTACATACTGACTGACAGGAAAAGTCTCCTGAGGTTTACAGTCCATGAGTTCATTTTCTGCTTTTTTCGTGGAAAATGATGAGTAATGAACTACAAAAATACTTCCTCTCTTTCTAGTCCCTATCTTCATGAGAGACTAATGATAGGTCAGACATAAAGAGTTTTCTAAATTATTACATGTATTAAAGTTTGGTCAACCAATTTTGTTTGACAGTCATGTCCACAAAAAAAATTACTTCCATGAAACCTACACAATTTTATTCAAAAAATTCTGTTATAATGCTTTAATCGCATGGTACATACAAATTTCCTTGATGATTTGATGATATTGTGTTACTACCTATTTAAATATCTGAATAGATTTATCTAATTTTTCAGTAGTCCCATGAAATTTGGACACTTTAGGGGCTCAATCCTAGAGGGCTTCCCCAGACTTGTAGACTGTCAAAGCCTGTTGGATTTGGAAGTTCCTATCATCACAGAGGAGGGATGTTACCTTGTCAAGGGAGACTAATTAGGCCACATTTCTTGAGGAATCTTTGGAAATCTTTCACGTGGAAGGCCAAAGTGAAAATATGGCTGGCCTCGTTGTCTGCTTTGTACCGAAGTACCTTTTTGGTTTACTTCTTTGATCTAATATTGCATTTCCAGAGATGTCAGTGCTCGTGGATATCAGACCACATATACAGTGCAAACACCAGCAATGCCCAGCTGGTTCATTGTCACCCATAGGAATGTTTCTAAGTGAAACCTCGGTAATCGTCCAGTACAGCTGCTCTAACTTCAAGGCATCAACCCATCTGCAATCACTGTGTGCAGATGAGTCATATTCCTGATGGGAACATGTGCTTTATGGGTGTAGGCTTCAGGCTTGGGATCAGAAGTTTTCTTTTTCTGAAATTTTAACAACACCAAACAACATTAAATTTCAACTTCACTGAAATTGTGTTTATTTATTATAAGAATAAATTAACCCCAGATCAGATAGATATATCACTCTAAGCTAACTCATTTTTTTTCTTCTTTATATTTCACAGTACCTCATTGCCTCTCTCATTTCAGCTTTTCCAGAATATTAATTTACTGAATATCTGAAAACCTTTCCAGCATTTCTTGATTCCAGCATTCCAGCATTCCTTGGTTTAAGCTTGAGNCTTTATTTAGTATCATTTTTGAACAGTTTGACTTCTGGAACAAAAATGACTCAAGTACACTCAGATAAGCTTTCATTTTTTCAAGTTCAGCCGTTAGTAACTAAAGTGTGGTTTCAATGCCCGCCTAAAATTACAGTTGGTGAATACGACAGTATAATCCAAAAAAGAAAAATATTGTGCTATTTCTGATCCTGCAAACAATGAAATATTGAGCTCATTAGAAAGGTTTTTATCCCCTTGTATCTAAAGCCCCAAATGGGAGACATGTAGGACAGGCAAGGACAAGACGTATTTTCACACAGCAGAACATTTACCTTAACAAAAGCTTAAATATAAAACTATGAAGGCCCTTATAATACTGCATTATAATACCTCACAGATAAATTTCAAGCTGTCTGATAGAGAAAGGTAAGTAAAAGTGTAATATACAAAGTATCATACTACCTAATTTTAAAGCATTAATTTAGACACAGTTAACATCCTCACCATCAGTATTTTCTAATTAATAAGATATTCTTTAATGGCTATCCTTTGATAAGACAAATAGAAATATATTTTAATGGTGGTATGTGAAAGTGGTTTAATGCTGTTTTTGGAGGGAGCACGAAATCAAAAGCACTATGGCTTGGTATCACTAATGGCGTAATCATATTAGCTGTTCATGTTAGCATCAAGGAAGACAATCATCATGATGACTGAAATGGGGAAAACTGTAATAATCCTCTGGGGAATGAGGTAATGCCTCTCATCAGGGAGCTTAATTTTCATTTGTTCGATAATGCTTGCATAATATTTATTTTTAGTTCTTTTTAGATTCTGACATCTTTTTAAAAAGTCCAGTCTGTAGAGATGTCATGGTAATATTATGAATTTAGATGAAAAGGAAGGGTTGCCTTTGCTAGATATAACTTGGTAGCTTCAGTAGACCAATACACAGGAGAAATGAGGGCCAGAAGAGGTTACATCAAGAGAAGATAGTTCCTCACAACTTAAAGTCCACACATCTAATAAAATCTGCAATGGAAACTCACACTCTCAGTTAGAGATGAAGTAATATTGCTTTCTTTTTGAACTGTACCAGCACTTGGAATTTGAGGTCTATAGAAATGACAAAATGATTGATTACTGCAGTAAAATGGCTTTAGGTTGTATATTTATATGAGGACTTTTTCCTGTTTTTTTTTTCTTTCCTGTTTTTCTCCTGTTCAATACTACTCTTGACCTTATTAACAAAGACCTTAAAATGAGCTCAAAACCACATAGTGAAAGGAAGAGATCATAGTCTATATTTGAGGGCTCTTGGGCAATAGTTGCGAAGGTAAGAAATGTTCATTCTGCACTGCAAACTGCATATGAGAGCAAACAAGAATAGTAATTTTGCTTAACTTTAATTTCAGAGAGACCACTTTCCTTGATTTCCTAGTCCCAGCAAGAGATCTGGATGGAGGAGAAAATGATGCTTAAAATATAAATTAATCCAAATAGCATTTCATTTTTGTCAAATTATTTAGAAACCATTGAGATTAACCTCACCTAATAATCTGAGAGCCTTCTATAAAACTGATAAGAATATGAGTGTTCCTATGTCATCTCTCACTTTAGTTCTTTAAGAAAACAGAACACACATTTCATTTATGTAGTCACCTTCTCTTGCATAAGGAGTATGGATGGATTTGGAATTTGATACAATTTGAAATGTTGTATTTGGATTCAAAGACCTGAAAATGCAACAGTTCTTCCAAATTCTTTCCCATATTTTTGAATAGCTAAAATAGTAGCTATAATACATCTATCTTGGCTCTGTTATCATCTTGCTTGCATTTCTGTGTAAATTTTTTATGTTGTCTTTTGATTACAGTTTTATAGCCAGAAATTTTGCAGTTTCCTCAAGTGCAAAACCTAATAAAGATATTTGTGTTCCTCAGATGCACAGATCTGACATGTTTCAATAGAGCCTCCCTGCCTTAGAGACACAGAAATGATCCTCTGTTCAGCTATCTGGGCTTTGTGTTTAGCATTGGACTAAGTCCAACAAGACATTGGCAAAATAATATTTTTCATTTCATAAATCATTTCCTAGAAACAGACCACTTTAACATTTAGATCTGTGGACTGCTAGCATCTTCCATGATCTAGCATCTTACACAAGGTGTTTTATGGGTAGAATTCTTTTATTTAATATTTTATTTAAATATTTTATTTAAAAATCCTCAAGTAATTTGGGGGTGTATTTATAGACACTGTGAGTAGTAAGAATTGCTGAAGGAGGAGAGTAACTCATGTCAAATGGGGATGGCTGCTCCTAGGCAGAGAATTAGAGAATATACTAGTCAATTATTATTTTTTATTCTTTTACTGCCGATTTCAAGCCAGTACTGCAATCCCAGCAATATTTTTATCATCTATAGCATCATCTAACTGCAGGTGGGGAAATGTTCAGGGTGAAACATCTGAAGCAAGAGACTCAGAATCATAAAGTCTATTAGAGTGAAGAGTCATCTAACTTTTAGCACTATTGATTTAACAGTGAATGAGATAAACAGGAAGACACAGGAAAAGATGGATGTTAGATCAAGGTTCTTTACTCAAAGGCAAAATATAATACAGTTTACTCAACTATGGAAGTTTGTCATTGCAAATAGAATAAATCCCATCATCTGATACTGCAGGTAAAACACACCAGTTATAATTGCATTCCTGCTTTTACCAGCAGAACCAGAATGAAATGGCCCTTCATCAAAGTTGAATATCACTAAAATTTCTTTAAAAGAAAACTCATTACAGCCAATATGGCTTTTGCCAGCTAATATCATCTAATACCATGTTCACTTCAGCAAGATGTCAGGAAACCTCGCTTTCACATTATATGCTGTCCTGGGGTTCATGGAGACCTTTTAAACACCACAATATTTAGACTTGATATCATGCCAAATCTCCCAGCACACAACATTACTCTTAAAAACTTTTCATTCCCAAATCCACTTATTTCACAACTTAGATTATGAGAAAAATTTCACTGCTCAAAAGAGAAAGGCTAATAAAATGTATTTTTGTTAAAAATGAGCTTTTCAACTTCCGTTTTGAGCAAGTAGAAGCAGTGAGGGATTTTGAATAGATTGCTGAGAACCCTAAAATCTTCTATCCAGACAAAGATGGATCCAGACTGACCAACAGCAGTACCTGAGCCTTGCAATCATGTCACGCAACAGCAAAAAGATGATTTTTTTTTAAGAAATAAATAAATGTAAAAATGTAAAAAAGAAATAAATGTAAACTCAATTGAGAATAAAAGCCAGCTTTCAGGAGAGTAAGTCAAATTTCTATGATAAATTGTTCTGATGTGAAGCACATTGGCTGGAATTTTCAAACACCTACAAGAAGCTTGAAGTAAGCTTCCTTGTTGTTGTTTAATATTTCCTTCATTTTCTGAAAATGCATCAGATGATACAAAATTTACATTACAATGGTTCCCTTACACAGCTCTCAAATACTAGGAAAAAACTCTTGGTGGGGGCCTGAAGGTCTTGAGAAGTGCTTCGGTTTGCTGTCAGCTAGTGTCTTTAATGCATAGAAGTATAGCCCCATTACTCAAGTGCAGGTCCTAGTAACAATATAGATGAACAACCTCTACCATCACCTCAGCATGGTGTTTAATGGCTGCTTGAAGGTACCGTATAATCTTTTGGATGACTTAATCGTTCCTCACTTCATTGCTCAAAGGAGTGGGGTTATTAACCCTGGTGTTCTCACAATATTTTCAGAATAGATCCTCGTTGAATAAGTAGTGCCACTTATATTACTAAGGAGAAGATCTAAGGTTTATACAACATACTTGTGGTTGGAAGGTTAAACAGAAAGGAGTGTATGGACCCTGGTAATCTTAAAAGATTATGTTGAAGAGCATGCAATTGCTCAATCTTGAACAAGGTGAAATCTCAAATCCCAAACTACTTAGTGCTAAAGAACAGGCAAAAAAAAACACAGGGTTGCTGGTAAGGTATTTTTCCTTCCAATCATAATAACATTTCAGTATTTTTCATTGTATTTATTTTTGAAAGCTTTTTTCTAAACAGCCCTGTACTTAATGACAAGTGGGAGAAAAAAATAAGAAGTAACTGGTAAAAAAATAAGCTTTCTGGTTATTGTCCCTTACCCAAATGGGTAGTAACTGAAGGTTGTCACCATCTAATACTTGTTCATTGGTTTGTGAGAAATGGTGATCTGAATCCTCTAGGATTCTGAAGAGCATTTCCAGCACAGATGGCAATAATTAACATCATTACTGACAGCCCCAATAACTAGGCAAGGTGTTGAATGGACAAAAACTTAATTTACCTCCTTAACTTTGAAGGTATTTTTTCCTTCATGTCAGAATTCAGCCAGATCAGAAGAGCAGCCAGAAGAAATTTGTTTTATGTGGGGCCTACACTATACTTGTTCTTTGCAATAAAGCAAATATTTCAACTTCTAGAGTTGGCAAATCATGCAGTACATACCAACAGAAGCCATTCCAAGTAAAACTGAAATGCCATTTAGAGAATATCAACAGATAATGAATCCATACTTGTAAAGGAATGATAACAAGCCTTAGGCATTGACAAAAGTTGAAGTGAATCTAGCAAAATGCAGTGCTGCCAAAATACTCCTGTAATACTCTTCTTTGTCACACCTTTAGTATACAATAACTATAGCTTGAACGAAATTTGTCCATGCATGAAAGTTTTCCTCGCTGCAAAACTCCGTTCTGGGATAGCTGTCAAGGACAATCATAGATGCTTCTGTAACTTGTTGATTTCTAGTTTCCTTAAACGTTTTCCTGTGGATGTAGATCCTTGTGTAATGAATTTAAGTCAGTTATGATAGGCTTGCTTTCCTCTCTCATCCCAGATATCTAGTAGAAAACCACTGCATCTCCAAGAGGGACTTTGCATTGGCCATGAACCAGCTGGCAAGGTTACCATGAGATGGATTAGGGAATTTGATGGTATATATAAGTATGCAGATTTTACAGCCTAAATATGCTTCTTAAGGGTTGGTAGAGGGAACAAGAATCAACCTACTGTGTAAAATTCCAAGTAATTTGGGGGGGCCTGGTAGAGATCATGAAATTCAAAGAAGTTCAGTGTACCCAAGGACCAAGTAGTAAAAGCTTAATTCTCCAAGCTACTCTACAGTACTTTTTATTTTTGTCATGGTACTTGCTAAGTTTACTGAAAGCAGATATTGTGCCCTGATTATTGCCCTATTTCCTATTCCAGGTTCTATCCTTAGGAGCTGATGTGCTACCAGAATATAAACTCCAGACACCTCGCATCAACAAATTTACTATATTGCACTATAGTCCTTTTAAAGCTGTCTGGGACTGGCTTATTCTGTTGCTGGTAATATACACGGCCATATTCACCCCTTACTCTGCTGCTTTCCTCCTGAATGACAGTGAAGAACGGAAGAGAAGAGAGTGCGGATATTCTTGCAGCCCACTGAATGTGGTAGACTTAATTGTGGATATTATGTTTATCATTGACATTCTAATAAACTTCAGAACAACATATGTAAATCAGAATGAAGAAGTGGTAAGTGACCCAGCAAAAATAGCAATTCACTACTTCAAAGGCTGGTTCCTAATTGACATGGTTGCTGCAATACCTTTTGACCTGCTGATTTTTGGCTCTGGCTCTGAAGAGGTAAGCTTAAACAAATGAGAAGTCTTTCAGTCAAGGTTTCATTTTAATATATTAATCTGCTATTGCCAAATATAATTTCTCTTGTAAATTAATATCTTATATAGTAGTCTCATGCCATCTTTTAAAATTAAACTAAAATTAAACTAATATTAGCAGAATAATGTAGGATTTTAGCTTTCATTGACAGGAGAGTAAGTTGAAAGATTCTTCTATTTTTTTTTCTTTTTACCATATTTGCTACTATCTTTATAAATAATTAAGTAAATATATCATGTACTAAGGATCTGTTCCAAAGCTTTTATTTAACTACTTATATTCCTTTGATTAACTGCTTGCTTTGTATAAACTGCCTGTGGTAGACGGAAGTGGTGTTTAGCATTAAAACATTAAAATAAATTCTCTCTATATAAAATTTTTACATCAGAAATTTACTTGGTGTAAAACAGATTAGTTCAAGCATAGTAAGCTCTGTAAGTTAATACTAGTTAACAACAACATTTCAAGAAGGTGTGCTTCAGAAAGAAAGAAAAAGATTATGTGGGGTTAACCTTGACAGACTGACAGTCCAGATGACTAATGTCTTCACCCTATCCGTAGGATAGGTTAACAAAATGTTCAGTGTATGCATCTGAAAATTGCCCAAAGGTGTATAAAACATACACTGTATTCTAGATATCTGACCCAGTTCTGCCTCCTTCCAAAGCATTTGTATTTAATTTCAGAAAGGCTAAAGTTATAACATATTTTTTGATGAAAACTGAAATGACAAGTAGAGATTTTTTTATGATGCCTAGAATACAGCAGTTAAAAAAAAAAAAAAAAGCAAACCTAGCAAAATATAAGGATCTGTCATTTTTCAAAGGACACAGTAAATCTATTTTTTAAAAATACATTTTTTCTTGGCTTAAGGGAACAGAAAGTGTTCTGGGGAAGTGTGCATCTCGTTAACAAAGAGGAAAGCAAAAACTACCTTAGCATGAAATTTCCTGACATGACTTGATCTCTCAGTATTCCAACATAGAGAATGTTACGTGTGACACAACAAGAAGGAAATAAATAAGAATGAAGTCCAAAACTCGTTGAAGGCGTGCTTTTTGGATTTAACCATGAACATCATTCTTCCACACCTCCCCTGTTAACAGGCATGCTTTAAGCAGGGATGCTGAAGTGATAAGATAGTGGTGCTGATTAGTAGCAAACAACAAATCCTGAAGGGTTGTTCAGTACGGCAGATATAAGTAAATTAATTATTCCATCCAAACCTAATAATTGAACAGTTTCACTAGCTGGAAAATCTAGTTTGTTTATCTAAATAGCAGCATGGTCATACACCTTATGACCAGTTCATCATGTCATCATGACTGCTGTGTCTTTCATGGCATTGAACATGTCAGTTCCTTTCTCTAAGCTGCTATTTACTGCAGTTTGTTTCTTACATTGCTAACTGTAATATTTCCACAGCAAACCATTTTTGATTGTTTAGTAAGAGGAAGCAAATACAAAAGTGTTAGAATGAAGCTCCTTTCATTTTATAGCATTTTCATTCTTGAGGGTTATTTTTTGCGTGTGAAATAGCTCTCCCTTGTTATCTGGAGATTCTTCACATAAGATCCCCTACTAACAATTGTATTGCACATTCTTTTCATTAAACAACATAAGCTCCAAAGAGAACTCCATGTGTGCTTACCCAGCTTTAAAAAACATTGATATCAAACTGAGTCGAGAAAGGGCAAGAGATAATAGTGCAAATACCACTTGCAGCACCGTCCGAATGCTTCCAATTGAGCTATACTTTATCAGCCACAGGAAAGCAACAAAGTAAGGGCAGTTAACTTTCCAGTTTCTAACTGAGGAACTAGTATAATGTAAAATTAGCCTTTTCTGTTTAAATAGGCGCTTAGCTCAAACTAATGAAGGTTGGTGGTAAGCCATTTGCTTTTTCTTTTGCGAGTGTTTCCAGTGTTGAGTGACACTCTGATACCTGGGGAGATAAAAAGAATGGATACATGGATTTTGACTTTCAATTATTTGAATAGTATATTTTTAATTATGCTGCTCATCTGAGAAGTCTGGCTTGAATTTTAAACAAATATAGATGTAGTGGCACATCTCTTTAAAACAAACAAATAGATGATGTGCAAGTGGATCACTACTGCTTAAGATTACTGGACATTTTTATGTCTGTATATTTTCATGCATCTTTTAGTTAAACCATTACCTTTTCACTTCAAAGTGTGACACATCGCAGTCAAAAATTATGATCAGCTAATATATAGCTGAGTAGAATTTCTTGACATTCTTCTAGAATCATCCTCACTGAAACATGCAGGCAAGTGAGGCAAATGGCTTCAGCAAGAAAATTTACATATTTGCAGTTTTATTAAATGGAGGCTAGAAATATCAGTCAACTAAATATTTGGAAAAGCATGAAGGCTTCTGCTGTTTACACAAATAATAATGATCAAAGCTGTTTTACAAAACATAGTTAATATTAGGGAAGCATTTAATACCCATTTTGTTTTCCCTTAATTATATTTTTCAAGAGAAATCTCAGCACTGCATTCTGCAGTCAGTTCTTCTGAGACCCTTTTGGTAGTCCTTTATCTGCTGCAGTTGGAGAAAAAGTACTGTACTGCAAATAAGAAATTTTGGTTACTTGTTACAGTTTTGTTTAACTGCAGCTTATACTAGCATTTTCCGTATGGTGATGCATATAACACCAAGATCTTCAAAAATGACACAAAGCTCATAGGAGGTTATTAAGCAAATGGACTAGACAGACTGAAAGGCCAAATTCTGTCAGGTATTATAGATCTGTCTGAGAGAGAGAAAACAGTAAACTCTGCTTGATGCTATTATGTTCATATTTAATAGATGACATGAAGGTTGGTGATGTTTTTACCAAAAAAATTTAGGTGACAGGCATTTGTTGAGAACCCAAGGAGGACCTAACAATAACAGGAAGCTGGAAAGGACCCTGGCAGAGGAAATACTGTGCAAGCAAATGCACATTAATGCACACTGGAAGAGACAGTTTAAGCTACTCATATACAGCCATGGGCTATTTAGTTTACAAAAAGAGACGAACAATGACAGAGATTTATACATTAATGATAATGGATGTCATGAAGAAAGAAAAGGAATAGACAGAATACCGTTTATGCTCTATAGTTAATTAGCTAATAGCAGCTCACTCTTCCAGTCTCCTTCTACAGTAATAGCTTCTGAATGATACCCTCTGCAATCAGAGAGTTATGCCCTTTTGTTTCAAATCATGCTGTCCTGAATTGCTGTCCAGCACTGCCACAGTCAGTTCAACATCAGGAATAAATTAATCTCACTATTAAAAAGAGACCACTAATCAGAGTTAAGGAAAACCTATTGTAGCAGGTAACAATTTGGTGAGAAAAGTTCAATGTCCTTTGCCTAGAAAATGTAATATCCATGAAACTTATGTTTTATAAGGTCTTTTGTTATTTTCCCAGAAGGAAAATAACTGACAAAATGTAACCTTCCTCAAGCTTCTCAATAAGAGAACTGAAAAATTCTTCCTAAAAAATACAGATATCTTGTCTCTTGTTGCTTAGCTCATGGAAAGAACTGTGTAAGCATCAAAGAACCAGGCAGACGTGACCTATGGCTTATTTTTGTGCTGTTATTAAAGTTAAAACATAAAAAGCCAATTATTTACCCCAGGAAAATAAATTAGTTACAGTGAAAAAATGAGAAGAAGTTTCAGAAGTCGATAGCATCTCAGGGCCCTTTATCTAGAGGTATTCTGCTGTAAAATTTTTCAGCATTATAAATACCTACCTTTATAGGGTCAAACTCTTTAACATAAATCTATTCAGAGTCTGTCGATTGAAATTATATTCTTAACAAAGTTGTTTGTTACAAAGAACAAACCGTTGCATATAGACCATCTTATGGATGAAGAAAAATGGATGATCATTCTTTCATTTAAGGAAATTTCATTTCAAGATATTATTAAAGCAATTATTCCTACTAATTTTTTTTTCTTTTTTATGATGCTTGTGTTATTTTCTCACTTCACAATACGCGCTGTTCAAGATTTTGTATTTTATAAATCTTCTGAAATTATCACTTGATTAAGGTGGACTGTTGCTCTGTGAAAGCTACATCTACACTGGGAGGCATGTAAAAGCACACTAGATCCTACAGGCCATGCTTTCCATCTCTACTGCCCGCTGTGTCTTATGGCCAGAGCATCTCCACTGTGTTAAAGAAAAGTCAAAATCATGATGTTTGCTGGAGCACTCAAAGTATATTTAGTTTCTCTCACAACCATTTCACCCTGAAGAGCTGGGGTTTTCTTGTGTTATAGGGCTCCGGCATACTGTAGAATTCCCACTAATCCACCATCAAAGTGTAGCATTGACACCAAGGACGTGGAATAGTGGCAAGTCTTAGCTCAGGAATGGGGCGGGACACTGCTGACATGCCTTGGAGTCACAGTTTGCCTTCTGATACCTTCTGATCTATTTAAGGGGCAAGATAACAATATGGTGCTCAGTGTAGAGATATGGCTATGTCCATAATAGAGTGGTTCCAAGGGTCCCACTAGAAGATCTCACTTCTCTAAAGATTGCTTTTGCCATTAAGGGGTCATAATAGTAAAGCCTAATGTACCTTACAAAAAGTTTTACCTAATGGCTGTATTCACATGCTGAAGGTCAGTCTGAACATAGTGTGGAAATGGTGTCTCGAACATCATTTTTTTATGGTGCCTTTTTTACAAGGTACGGAGAAATTTACCCTGAAATAATTCTCTGTGATGTTATTGAGCTGAATCAAAAAAATACTATCCTGCATGAACCTGTTACCCATCTATTCAGAAAATACAGACATTTATATATTGTTTTTGCTTGCTGACATGTCCTATGTTATATCAGTCTATGTATGTTTTCAGGATGTATATCTGATAAGGAAAAAGACTAGAAGAAAGGTGGTGATGTCACAGGAATATTTCTAGTTGTAAAAACAGTAACAATGGGCTTTGATTCAGGGGCCAGCTTCTTCATTTCTGGCATCTCTCACCATCATAAATAGCAGTGGCTTAGTTAGTGCCATTACTCAATTATCACAACGTGTTATTGTGGTATGGGAAAATTACATGTGTTATAAATACGCTGAGTTGTCCACTGACAAATGCAGCCAAGAAAGCATGGCTGTTGTTCCAACTGCTTTTTGATTTTATCCTGAAACACTGAAAATATACAAAGATTTAATAAAACACAAAATCGGTTTAGCACTTCTTGAAAAAAAAACAAAACATTACCATTGCACTGTTTTGTAAGTCTAAGAAAATGCTTCTCCAGTTGTTAAGTATTATGTTATATCCATACACTAAAGAAGGAAAAAAGTGCACTAAAAACTGTCTTGACATTTACTGTGTTTTACTATACATTCAGACTTAATGGAGGGAAAAATGGCATGAAGCTTTCTTTGAAATAGTGTAATTACTATTTATAATGTTGTTCACAATCTCTTTTACAAGGAATTAACAACAAGCCTGAAACTGATTCACCGAATGATGTGAAAATTGTAAATTGACATTGCTAATTATTAGGTTCCTTTACAACGAACATCTGAAACCCATTCCCCAAGGGGGCTGCTGTGGAACATGGTACAGTTCTGCTCTAAAAGCTAAAAGAATATATCCTGTTTTCTGTCTGTCTCTTTTTTTTTTTTTTTTTTATGGGATCATACTTGTATTAGTAGCTACCTACAACACCTACAAACTTCAGCGTGAAAGATGCAGAGAGAAGATAAATCTGGAACGTGTGAACAAATTTTGTGCCATGATTTTCTATTTACAATGGCTCCTCTTTTACATAAAATGACCCTTCGGACCATTACAAACAAGAAGAATATACATAGAATAAGCTACTACTTCTGTTTGAAACATTTCTGTCCTGTTTTTCTCTACTCTAGAACTTTTATGTCAGAGCATTCCAAGAAATCTCTAAGTTATGATCAAATACATTCACACAGCTTTGTTCAAACATCATAAATATTTATTACCTACTAGGCCAATCATATAATTATGAGTATTTTCAGTAACTTACAGACTTGATAGAGGCAAATTCATCTAATGAATCATTTAAATCCATTAAAGTAGATTCAAGGGTCTGGATTAGGTATAATATTCAAAATGCTTACTGCCAACATGTCTTAATTTTAAAAGTGCATCACAGTTTTCCTATTTTTATAATATATTTGATGACTTAAATAAAATGAGATTAAAATTGCATTGAAATGTGTTACTCTATTGTTTTTGTTTATTCCTAAAATGATAGAATTTGGTTTATTCATGTCGACTAATTAAAAGTACATTTGCTAACAGAGAAAATCAACTTCTAATTGTATCTTATTTTTACAGACAACAACATTAATAGGTCTTCTGAAGACCGCTAGACTGCTGCGTTTGGTGAGGGTAGCACGGAAACTGGACAGATATTCAGAATATGGTGCTGCAGTTCTGATGCTCCTCATGTGCATATTTGCACTAATTGCACACTGGCTTGCTTGCATCTGGTATGCCATTGGAAACGTAGAAAGACCTTACTTGGCTCATAAGATTGGCTGGTTGGATTCTCTGGGAGAACAATTAGGAAAGCATTACAATAAAAGTGATGCAAGCTCTGGACCATCCATCAAGGACAAATACGTTACAGCACTTTATTTTACCTTCAGCAGTCTGACAAGTGTAGGATTTGGAAATGTGTCTCCAAACACCAACTCAGAAAAAATCTTTTCTATTTGTGTCATGTTGATTGGCTGTAAGTAGTTTTATCTTATTCATTTTCTTCTTTTTTTTTTTTTTTCTTTTTCCCTCAGTGTTTGAGCAAATGAATTAACAGAATCTGGGCTAATAAAATTGCAGGCAGGCAGCCAGAAGGGAAAATTTCCTAGGAAAACAATGGTTATATGTGAAGATACATTGTGGTGACTCAGTGTAAGGTAGTCTGGGGTATTAAAGTTCCTTTGATTAGACTGGACCAAATTAAACTGGGTGCTAGACAAAAGCTACAGTTTTTCAAGGTATTTGATCATGTATCTAATTAACTGTAACTGATTTTAAATATCCTTCTCACTAGAAACAAATAAATCTGTTTGAGGTTTACCATGCATCCAGTAAGTATATATGTCCTCTGTTCTCCTATTACCACAGTGGAACGAGCAGTGTGAGCAGTATTGGGCACTCTTTACACTTCTTGTATCTAAAGAAAGGGTCAATTCGGCTGTTTTGGTGATTATATAGAAGGTCTATGCAAGGCACAAACCAAGTGGTAGTTGTTAAAAGTAATTTTATATACTGGAAAAGATAATACAGAACTGTGTAAGATCATAATATCATAGAACAATGTAGGCCAGAAGGAACCTCTGGAGGGTCAAGCCCTGCTCAAAGCAGGGCTAACTTCAGTTAGCCTTTTTTCATGTAGTCCTTCAGAGAAAGTATTGTCTGTAGACAGAGTATTGGTAGATTGATCTAAAATGTGTAAATGCTTTTTTGGCAAAGAACAACTTAATTTATTGTATACCTTTATTTCTTCTGTAGGTCATATTAGTTAAAGGGAATAGGGTAAGGTGTTCTAAAAACAGTCAATCCTTCATGACAAATGTAGTCAGTACTTTTTTAAAGAAAGAACTGTTCTTTTGAGAATGTATTGTTTCAGAGCATACTTTTTATCTGAATTGCATTTATTCAGGACATTGGGAAGGAAGGTTGACCTTTCAAATTTTCACCAAAGTTCAATAGCTTAATGTAAACATCGAAGGTATTTAGCTCACAGAAGCTTTTGTTCCTTACCTGAAAGGAGTAATGGGCGCTCTTCAGGAAATAAAAAAAAAAAAGATGAGTAAAATATACTGCTGACATTGTGCTTTCTCCTTTGGTGTTTTTACAAAATGTGCCTAAACAAAAAGGAAAAGGAAAGAAAAAAAAAAAAAAAAAGGAAAGGAAGAGAAATACGCCAAGCAGTCTCAGGTCTTCTCAGTCTTCTGATATGATAGACAAAAAGAGCCTTGTTTATATCAGGTCTGGTATTCTGGAGCATCAGTGACTTGAAGAATCAGGAGCTGAAGTGTCAATGAGTTCATGGAATTATTTACGCTGAAATCCTTGCTTTAGATGTCCAAAATGTTCCAAAAGTTCCAATATTTTTAAATACACCAGTGAGATTGGGTACAATAGTACATTTATAATCCTGTATTATGTGAGTCCTATCAACTACATTCAGTTAAGTAGAAAAGTTGCTCTATTCAAAATCTGTTATGCCAACTGCCAGAAGTGTAGTGCTGTGTATCAGTATCTGCAAACAAATCCTGTGCAGGAAAAGGAACTGAATTTTCAGTGGACTGATGAAGCTACAGCCCATAACTTTTGGATAATTGAAATTATAATTTGTTTGGTTAATTATAATCTGTTCTTTCTATTCTTAACTTTGACCTTAACTTGATCTTAGTTCTGCTGAAGTCTGTAAAGTTAGATGAACTGAATCTGCAACACTAAATTCAGGACTACCAGTCTTCAAAGATAAATATTGCCAGCTTGAATACCATTTAATAATCATTTTTTCATATATCTTTGTGAAAGCCTATCTGCAGGGTTTACTAATTTATGCTAGCGTAATGAAATAATTAACAAGCTGCAAGTCAATCAAATCCACATCTCCCTAAAACTGTTACTAGTCTCATGCAAACTCTTTTATGTATGAAGTGCACTGTAAGAACAGTTGCATCATCCGCAGGACTGAATGATATGACTTAAGTACATTTTGTTTCTTTTTAATCCAGCATTAATGTATGCGAGTATTTTTGGAAACGTATCTGCAATAATCCAGAGGCTCTATTCGGGAACGGCACGGTACCACATGCAGATGCTGCGAGTAAAGGAGTTTATACGCTTTCATCAAATCCCCAATCCTTTGCGGCAGCGACTTGAGGAATACTTCCAGCATGCATGGACATACACCAATGGCATTGACATGAACATGGTATGTTGTCCTATTTTTCAGGCACAAATGCTGAGGTAAAGATAAATGAGTGAGAATTTAGAAATTTTATTGTGCATCCTCATTATTTATGAGCTTTAAGCGTACAAGGTTCCAAAGGCGGATATAGAGCAGTTATTGAAAATCTAGCCATTTCAAGTCTGGCATCCATACATTTAGGTAACTCAATTATTACAAGCTGTAGCAGAAATAAAAATCTGAGCTCTCATTGTACATAGGAAAGCTTGGGAACTGCAACTGACTGTCATAAACTTATGGAAAGGAATGAAAATGGTGGACCTATTTCAAATGTAGTTTTTACAGAATTTTGTTTGTTCTTTGGCTTCATTTTCCACTTCCAATATCAAACAAGTGTACCTTTGTTGGAATCTACAGAGTTACTCTTGTATGAAAATTGCAGAGACCAGCTCCTTTTTCAAAATTCCCTTACATAATCCAGAATTGGGAATGAATGGGAGAGAGAAGCAGGCAGATGGATTAGCTTGTCAGAGAGAAATAGTCTAATCATATGGTAGTCTTAATAGTAGCTTTCTTCCATTGACAAATCCCCAATTCTGTACTGAAAGTCAACACACTACTAACCAGTCAGCAGTCGGGAGAATCTCATTTCTAGGAAGTGGCAAGGTACAACATTTATATTTTCTGTTCTTCAAGCTTTCTTATAGAACTTGATTAAAAAAATGGTAACAGTCTTTGTATGAAACTATGTTATATGCCATCAAAAAGGGATAATGTCGTTAGCAGAAGTCAGCATCTATATTTCTGTCTTCTTTTACAAGACAGCAACTTTTTTCTTCTGAAGAGTTAACTTAGGTTTGAAGAGCCTGGGAGCATAGTGCAGTTTCTGTGAATCTGCGCTCTCTGAAGGAAACTTCCCAGAGCTATTCTAAGAGTTATAGATTACAGACTTTGCAGAGGTCTTTGAAAGGTTGGCAAGAACAAAAAGAAGGTATATAAATTTTAGTAACAACTTAACTTGAATCAATTTCCAAAATTCTAACAGCTTCCATGTCATATCCGTACATCTGCGAATGACTGCCCCAAGGGCAGGCTTTTTTGCAATGAACAGAAACAGTAGTCTTGATTAAAAACTTTTATTAATCTGAATCATCTACGCTGAATCAAAAGCTGGACTTTATGGTTACCATTAAGTAAAGCAGATCTTAAGACAATTTAAATGTATTTGGCTTCACCTCCCACTTCCATGGATAACCTCTTCAGAGGAAAATCATACCCAGAGCAGGACAAAGGTGATTGTAAAAACCTCTGCTGGAGATTATTTCAGTGGAAGGCAGCATCAGTGGCTTCATCCTATATGGCCCTGAATGGCCCTCATTCCCTGTGGTGACAATGGGAGTGAGGGATCCTCAGCACTTTGCAGGATCAGGCTCTTAAGCTGCAGGTGGGTGTAGCCAAAATCTGGACTAGATCAAATTATTTCTGAAGATATTATAAAACCACATGCACTTTAACTATTTCATCTCCCCTAATGGATGTACTGAGAACATCTGTTTCACATGAAAGAGAAAATCAAATTGGATGTTGTCAGGTTAAACTTTGCATAATACAGGAATTGAAACTAGTCTTGGATTTGTCATTTATATGAAATAGCAAGTAAATGGATTAAACAGACTCTATTCTGCAGTCTGATTGAGGGGCAGCATGGAGGCTTTGTTTTAAATAATATATGAAAAAAATCAAGATTAGTATCTGATTTTAATATATTTTATTTCTTGTTTTCTCTTATTCACAATTCTGTCCCTGAAGTTTTATGGCAGCCACTTAATTTTCTTAAAATGTGAGACTGACTGTATTACACTTAGTGCAAGGATAATATGACAATTGTCTGATTTATGTTGTACTTATGAAAGATTTATCTCTTTCCTGTCTGCTTCATACCTAAATACATGGAATAACACCACCCACTGGTAAGAGCAGGAGGTATTTATATCAAATTTAATTCCAGTATAAAGTGTGGAGAATATCCATGTTATCTGTCGGGTTTGGAGCTTGTTCAATGCTTTCTAATTTTAATTGTAACTTTTTGCATGATGAAGGGGTAGATAGCAAAGGGAAAGAATTCCAGTATAATCAGCTGTGGGGCAAAATGGCTACTAAAACTTAGGCATTAAGAAATGCTGATCTAACCACATTTATTAGTCACTATTTTACCCCACAACTCAAGTCATGCTTCTCTGCCCAAAAAAGGTCATGTGCATACTGGTTTGCATTAGTTAGTTGCTCTGTAGGAACATCTCTCTGACAAAGCTGCCATGCTGATCATTCTGCATTTTCCTTTGCGTGAATGCTCTTAGTTCAAACCATATATGCATGTTAGCACAAGCACCAATGAAGTTTTCTTGGCTCTAAGCCATGTGCATATGAGATGGACTTGCATGTGGTATTGAGAATTTAATTTTGCATGAAATATTTTCATTTATACACCAGAGGGCTAATGCTGTCCTCAGACAAATATGTTTGACTCTTGTCAATATTTAATGGGAGTTTTGTGCAAATATCTGAAGGCAGAATTTGATCCAAAGTCTTTCTTTTCCATTTCATGACTGAAAACTGAGTAGAAATTAGAAAACTCAATCCTTTTCTCCTTTAAAATATGGAATGCATGACTAGTTTCCATTTATATATATATATATATATGTACACATAATGTATACACATATATATATATAAATAATAGTAGAGAATGTTTCAAAAGTTGCTTTTAACTATCCATAATATATTTAATAATTAAGGAAAAGTGAAATATATAAAAACCTACAACTGTTAACCTCAGGAATAATACTGTGTTAGACTAAATAAACTTCCTTTCCTAAAGAAAATCCTGCAATTTTTATGGAGAATATTTGAGATTATATTTTATGCTCATTTGAAATGGCTAAACTTAAAAGTAGCTTTAAAGATCTGCTGGTGAAACATTGTTTATTTGTTCTTTTGTTCCTCTCTGCTTCAATTCCACATCTCTTTGATTATATTTCATTGCATAATGTATTTTGATAAAAACAGTTCCACATAATTATGCATGGACTGGATAAACAGGATTTGGGATTTATTTTAATCTGGATAAAAATCTTCACTGTACAGAATAAGCATAATTTAAATCATATCTCTGTGGTATACCTTGGCAAAGTTAAATTACAAAATAATGATTTACAGTCTATATTGTTTTGTGAAAGAGCTCACCAGTTCCAAAGATTCAAAGATATATTTTTTTTACACTATCCTGTTCTGTTTTTCCTAAACTCTCTTTGCCTTCTTTTCCCCTTCATTCCAATGTTATCAGTCCAGCTGATAATAGCATGCCTGTGATGCTTCTTGTAGAAAGATGACATATTTAGTGTCTGAGATCCTTTTTTGAGTTATGCATGTATTTTTAATACACACCCTTTCCATGGATCTTCTGTGCATCAGAATAGCAGAAAGAAAGAAAGAAAGAAAGAAAGAAAGAAAGAAAGAAAGAAAGAAAGAAAGAAAGAAAGAAAGAAAGAAAGAAAGAAAGAAAGAAAGAANAGAAAGAAAGAAAGAAAGAAAGAAAGAAAGAAAGAAAGAAAGAAAGAAAGAAAGAAAGAAAGAAAGAAAGAAAGAAAGAAAGAAAGAAAGAAGAAAGAAAGGCTTAGAAAGAAAGAATGTGTTTAGCCAAATGTACATGTTAATTAAACTTTTGAATGTGGAACAGGTAATTTTTGGTTCGGATTTGGTACTGTGAAAGGAGGTAGCAAGTCACCATTTTTACGTATAAATTTAGAGAACCTTCTCCTGCAAGTATCTAAGCAAATGGTTTGTTTTCCGCTTATGACTGGTCCTCTCGGCTTCCGTGACCATGTCAGCAGGGCAGGGTGCATAGCTACGTTTGAAGATTCAGAACCAAGTGAAGAGTAGGTTTCATCATTGCTTTGGTAAGGCTTTTTTTAATGGAAAGTTGGGCACTGGTCACTGGATGACACCACCACAGTTGTTATACTTATCTTCTTCCCCTGCTATAACTTCTCATGACCAAATGAATTCTGCCTCTACAGTTTTTGTTGGCAATGTCTTTGAAGCAAATGATGGGAAAGAAAACTAAAATTTCAAAAACATCAGGGAGAGCTTCCTTATAACATCAGAGTTAGAAGTGTTTGGAACAAAAATTGGTTATACAGAAGGAATATGTAATCATGTTGAAAAGTTGTACTAGTGTCTGTCTATGTGTCATAATGGAAATCATAAGATATAGCATAAGCCTATCAAAAGGTGTCTCAGATATACCTAATTGTAAAGTAGTCCTTTCATTTTCTATAACAAAATTAGTTAATAAACATGAAAGTCTATATTTAATGAGGTTACAGAAAAGAGGATTTAATTAAAAAAAAAAAGAAGAACAAGAGTTTCAATCTATTTGCAAATTAACTGATGTTTTATTAGTTTTTCGCTGCATCATGTTTTGTGGTCAAAGGTCTCACAAGCAAGAGCAATTAACAGCTTCCTAACCACCACTGCGTTGCTGGAAATACATGATCTGTTCAGCTTCCAGCTACTCCAGATATGATAAACTTTTCTCTTGAAGCAAGTCAGTGGTTTGAGAAGGTGAAGTAATTTCTGTCATTCTCACCAAACAGTGTAACATATCTCAGAGATCACCTTTTAGATGTACTCAGAAACTGTAATAGGATTAAAGATGAAGAACGATCTGCTGCAACTCAAGTAATTTCAACCAAAAAGTCACACGTCATGGCAATGAGTGAAACCAAAAGATTCTCCTCCTGATAAGGCTGACATCCATCAAATCCCATTGAAAGGTGAATTAGCTCATCATTATATGTGACTTCTTTTTTTCAACTATTTTAAGGACCTCCTTCATATTCTACTTAAAAAAAAAAAAAAAACTACTCAATGCAGAAGAAGTATCACATAATTGAAGTCAGTATCAGAAAAAAAAGTTCCAACTAAAACAGAGTCTAAAAGTCTGCCAGACTAAAGTCCGTTCTTTTGCAAAGAGTTTAAGGAATATCTTTGACTGATGGATGGGACAGTTATATTTTAATATATTTTGGCAGTTAAGAGGAGAAAAATAACGAGCAAAATAAACAATACATAAGAGCAACTTGCACAGAGAAATTCTGATTTTACTAAATGGAAAGAAACTAAACTTCTGTGGAGGACAAAACAACTGTAGGCACAGGAGGTGCATAAAGAAAAATTTCTGCTTGAAGTAACTTCAGCTGGAGAGAAATTATGTAGAGGTAAATCGGAAAAAAAGACCATTTATGCTAGTTTGCAGTGTAAGAGAAACACCCCTCTCATTTGACACAAACCAAGACAATTATTACATTACACACTTCTTGCCTGCTGTGGATCTGGCATGATCTAAAGCTCAGGAAAAACATCTACTGGGATTATACTGAAATTTGTATCAATCACTCTCCTGCCATATTTGACTTTACCACTGTACTTTGGCATTTTGGCATTTGGCACTTGGGCATTATGAGTACTGATGCACAAATAAAAAAATAAAAGGAAATACAAGGATGTGACAGTATTTCCATGTTTAATGACAAAAAGCTAATATCCCAGTTTGCTTCTGTTTGGATGCTTTTTAAACGCATGGATCACATATTAAGCCTGTTTCAGAATTGAAGAGAGAAAGTCCAAACATTGCTATGAAGCTTGTCATTGATCCAAATGTAATAATCTTGTCATTGACCCAAATATTTGATAGCTGTCTGAGGTCACCACACATAGATGTCTCCATCTCTGTTGCCACAAATGCATCTGACACGTGTATCAGCAACAGCAAGTTGTCCCCTCGATAAAGAGCAGCTCATGCAGCTGGGCTCCCTCTCCACTGATAAAAGACGACACTCTTCAACGCAATATGAATCACATCCTTGCTCTCCTCACGAAACTTAATTGCTTATTGAACATCAAATGTTTTACTTCTAGCTGAATGTCACTTTTGTCCTTGCTAAGCATGGCAAGTGGGTAAACCAGCATTATTTGACATGGAGAAAGTTTCATTCCCGACAGGGAGAGAAGACTGAACTCCATAGCTATCAAGGAGGGAAGCCTGTGGTCGCAAATTCATAATCGCTTTTATTTCTTCTGAAGGGGGAAGTTTTTTTGCTACTTTATTAGTTCTTTTTAGACGATCTGAGTTTCTTGAATGCATGAATTCTGATTCTTGTTTCTAACCATGAAAATACAGGATTTTTCTGATCAGAACACGATGGAGACACTGTTTGAGGAGATATTGAGTGTAACAACTGAAACATGGCAGGAAAGAATGGATCAATTAAAATTTAAATCTGTATAAATCTTTATTCAAATGATTTAGTAATTTCAGATGAATCATCAAGCAAAATGCTTTTTACACAGCATTATTATTTTCAATTAAAAAAGTTTTTGGACGTGGGTTCTGGAGTCATGCAAATTAATGATTTTGGGGCTTTAATCTTTTAGAATTTTTTTTTTCTAATCACTTTGAAGTGTGATTCATTTAAAGACCTCACAACAAATGAGAAGTGAAATACAGTATTCTTGTGTTATTATTTTTCATGTAATCCCAAGATCTTGATGAACATACAGATGACTTTCTAAAATTTAGAGTTGTCAGCATGTTTATTATTGGTATTTATATTGATTCTGACACTATAATTACATGATTTGCAGTAAGATTGTTCCTGTTCTATACAAAAATATCTGTGAGAACCAGATATTTCCATAACATAAGCTAAAAATTTACAAATATGAAATATTTCCACAAAGACTAATGAATTTTGGAAATGCACATGGAACACTGGGTTAGCAAGGTGTTGTCCATAGAGCGTAATACAGAACTTAATTTAGAAACATGTGATTCTGTATCAGTACTAACTACTGGACCTGGATTAAATACCTCGCTATGTGCAATGTGAATGGCATGGTAAGCTCATTTTAGTAATACAGTATATAACAGTGTTTTAATAGATTTGTCTTCAAATCAGCTTTATTGGATTTCCAAATCTGTGTCAATGGAGTAACCTCCAAATCTGTTGGAAACCAAAGGTATTTGGGCACCTGTCTTCCTTCTAGACATTTGACAACTGAAATGTTAAAGAGGGAAATATTCTTCCTCTGTGATATCTAACAACAATTTTAGAATGTAAGCTCCATGGGGCAGGGACTTTTTCATCATCATTTTGACCAGAAGCTACTATACCTCAGATGCTTTTAACATAGAAGTAACTGTTAACTAATATGCAATAATTTTAGAACAGTTTCACATTAAGTATAAGTTAATTATCAAAAGAACTGTTTTTTTAAGTAAACCCCCAAAGTATCTTCAGAAATATAAACCAACAAACATGGTCTGCATGGCTTTTGCTTAATGGTAAAGTACAATCCCTTGATAAATGAGATAAATAGAAGCTGATGTGAAAAAATGAATACATTTTATCCTAAGGCTGTGCTCCTGAGATTCTAACAACTCAAATACATTTTCTTGTAAGTACCTCTGAATTTAAAATATGTTTCATATTTTGCATCCTATAAAAATGGAGCTCTTCTAAATTACATTCAAATAGGAGTATAACAGAAGAATTACATAATTCAAAATAGGATTTTCTATTCACATATTAGATAACAATTTCAAAATAAACATCTGCAACTTTTCTTCAAATATACCATGGACCGGGCATATTTAGATATCAATTTTTCATTATCATTCAGCAAGTAAGTTGTTACAACCCATATTACCTTTATTTCAACATAATTGTATTAAAATAAATAGAGTAATTGTATACTAAGCTATTTCTGATAATGTGATAGATTTTGGAAACAGAGGGGTACCATAGAAGCTTTTAATTTTTCATGGTTTTATTTATTTATTTATTGCTTGTTCTTGAGTGCTGGCTTTTTTGATAATTTCCATGTGATGGTGTCCTTTAGTCATGATTTTTTTGTATAAATGTTTGTTATAACATTCTGTTGCATCACAATATTGATTTTATTAATAATCGTAAACATTTCAAACCCTAATGTATTAATATTTCATTTGTAAATCACAGCTTGGCTTGTGTGCAAAAAAGCCTCACATTAGAAATGTGTTCATCTTCTCTATTAGCAAGGGATAAGAGTTATGAATATCTTTATGCAATAGAAGTAAGTGCACAGACCTTTATTGTGCTGAAGTAAGAATTAATACATCAAGAAGGAAATTTTATTTATTTTTTTAAACCATACAGGCTTACATTTTTGTACAAGAAGAGTAGGTAGTTTAAACAGGAATGAATCAATAGACTGCTATAATAACAAAAAGACATATGCTTTCATACAACTTGTATTATCAATTCATATCGTATCCTTTGAAATCTGCAATACATGTAGCCACTTCCCTTACACCTCCAGGGGAAGTATACGATCCATTAACTTCATTAATAGGAAACACCAGGATTTAACTGAAGGTGCATATTAACATCAGCCCCGATCCTGGACACAGTGCATATAGTCAGGAGGTGGGCAATGCTCCCCTTGAAGCCCCTGGGAATACTTTGTGTTGACACTAAAGGCAGCAGAGGTAAGGCACTGCTAAACAATTTACAAAAGCTCGCGACTAATGATCAGGTTTTAAGTAGTTTACTTTTTTTTTTCTTGTAAACAAAATTAACATGTAGCCATGGTACACATGAGAAATGCTGTGGTCTGCTTCAGCAAACTCCCGTTGTTCTGAACAACAGATGAGCAAGGACCATAGGGACTATCCCTGTGGTTTCTTGAATTTATCTTCACTCATGTACATCTGCATAGCACCATTGTTTCAGTGGCACATGTTGTTTTTTTTCGATAAAAATCTAAATCATACTCTTGCAAACAGACTCTATTTAATACTAAGATGCCCCCTAATTGAAAAATAGATGGCTCTCATATTACAAATGTCATAGCTATTTCAGGAAAATGTCATCTTATATTCAGTACATTATTTTTGTAATTAATACAAATTATTAGTCTAAACAGGTGAGATCCAATGAAGATTCTTCTTTTATTAACTGTCTTATTTGTTATTTTACTGCAGTATATTCATTCATATACCTCGATAGTATTTTTTACAACAAAAGAAATTTTAATGATGATTTTTTTACCTCTACCTTTGAACCCCATTAGCATTTGCATCGTGTGAACTTTGCAATATAGATTAAACCAGGCACTTGTGTGAAATACTCAGATAGGACCACGTCAGTTTATATGTCACTTCCTTCTTTCTGGCCAGGAAGAAAAGATGAAAGATTATATAAAGCAACATTAATAGCATTCATGTGAAATCCTTATGTTTGTCTTTCTAGGTCCTGAAGGGGTTTCCAGAATGCTTACAAGCCGACATTTGTCTGCATCTCAACCAAAATTTGCTTCAGAATTGCAAAGCTTTCCGGGGAGCCAGTAAAGGCTGCCTTCGAGCTTTGGCTATGAAATTTAAGACAACACACGCACCTCCTGGAGACACTTTAGTGCACTGTGGAGATGTTCTCACTGCTCTTTACTTTGTGTCCAGGGGCTCCATTGAAATCCTTAAGAGTGACATTGTTGTAGCCATTCTTGGTAAGTAGTTTACTACAATGCATATTAAAAGAGACAGGGGACTGAAAATAAGTGTCCATTGTAGTTCCTGGAGTAGGAGATTTGTGAATCTTTTAGTCACTGTTATTTTAAATCAAGCTGCTGAATAATTTGCTCAGGAGCAAAGTCTACAATGCTCCAAGAATTCATGGGACTGAAGAGCCCAAGATATCAAAAATCCCAAGAGTCTATTACTTCCTATATATATTAATAAAGATATTAATACATATAATGAATAAAAATATGTCAGAGTAGTCGTATTACAAAGAAGTGATGACAGTGCTATATGCCTTCGATAGGGACGACTGCATTCATAAGCATTAAGGCCAGAAGGACTATTAGATTATCTTGGCTAACCTCCGTTATAGAACAGACTCCTGTTACATTTCATACCTTTAACTATCTATTGTGTCTAATGAACTGTGTTCAGTGAAAGCAAAATGTTCAGAAAAGCAATGAGTTCTGATCAGAAGGCATAACAAGCTGAAAAAGTGATCACTTTTCCTGGCAGTTTATTTCCATAGTTAATCATTTTTATTGTTAAAAATGTGATCATTATTTCCAGTATGAAATTATCCTACTTCAGTCTCTTTCCATTGGTTCCCATTGTGCATTCCTCGTTACATTCTAGAGGTACTTAGCACCCAGTAATTTTTTCTCTCTGTAAGGATGTGTGCAATAAAATCAAGTTAACCTCTTTATATTCTTTTTGATAAACTAAACTGACTGTGTGTGATCTTTAAGATCCTCACTGTAAGTCATCCCTCCAGCTTTTGAATTACCCTTTGCACCTCTCAGCTGCTTGCTTGACAAGTTTCAACTTCCTTTTTAAAAAAAATTGAGAAACTAGAACTGCTTTCAGGAATCTAGTATAAAAGCCACAAGCGTTTAACAGTGAAGTAAAATCACCTCTGTGTCCTCCCTCACTGGTCTATTGGCTGCTTGGTTGCTCTGACCACCAGTCGTTGCCATCAGTGCTTTCCCAGACAGAGCCCTCTGGCTTTGCAGGTATATATACATCTATATGTATATATATGTATATATATATATATATGTATACATATATATATATATACATATATATACATATATATATATATATAGGGTAGTTTGGACTCATCTGTGTCTGGGGCTGCTCTGCATTTGAAGGTTATATATGAATATATACATATATATGAAGGCTAGGTGCAGATTTGGGGAGAACGAGCAAATGTAATTTTTTTCTGCACAGAAATACAGACTTTTCTGAATTACAGAATTCTGTAATTCTGAAATACAGAAATTACATTCATGTTGCCATAAGACTTAAATCAAAAAATAATACTTTTAGAAGAAAGTACAGAGGAGACTGATCTAGGTGTGTTGTTTTGGCAAAACTGAAGAAAAACTGTGACTAAGATATATTTTCCTTTCACTTAGTCCAGTTAAATGCCTATGTAATTTCACTGATTCTGATCATACTACTTTGATTTGCACCAACATATGTACTATAGCAATCAGATTGTACCACTTTATGTAAAATCAAGTATTCTGCATCACTATCGTAAAGAAATACATTATTCAGCTTAATGGCTTCTATTATTTAAGATAATAATTTCAATCTTATTTTATTTCTGCAGGGAAAAATGATATTTTTGGAGAGATGGTACATCTCTATGCAAAACCAGGAAAGTCAAATGCTGATGTGAGAGCTTTAACATACTGTGACTTGCATAAGATCCAACGAGAAGACCTCCTAGAAGTTCTGGATATGTACCCTGAATTTTCTGATCTCTTCCTCACCAATCTAGAATTGACTTTTAATCTGAGAGATGAAAGTGCAAAGGTACATACAATAATGTTGTTTTGTTTGCTTTTAATACTGGTCCTTAATAGTGGTGATAAACTATATCATGTAACAAAACCTGAAAATAGCAAGTGAAAAATCAAGGTTAGAAAAATTAAAAGCAAAAATCCGGAGGCCAAATCCTGCTTAAAAAAATAACTTCCCCTGATTGCTCCTACTAAAGTCAGTTGAAGTCAGCAGAAGTCAATGAAATGATTCAGATAATGTTAATCTAAAAGGATTTGGTTCTATATTTAAATAGTATTAAAGTTTCAGCCACAGGGATTTTGAATGTTTGGTTTAAGCCACGGAAAATATGTTTTTTTTTCAGTAAATGTGGCTATAACTTGGGTCACTGCAAGGGGAACTTTTGACCCTGAATATATTTGTGCAATGATAAAGTAAACATCAATCAGATTATCCAGATCCCTTCTGTGTCTAACGATACAGAATATTTAATTGCCTTTCAAACCTGATTTTTAATTCTCTTATCTTGGACTGCACCCTACCTGCCAGGGGAGTAAAAGCAGACAAGGAATATTTCAAAGTTCCACTCACACTCCTCACTTTTCCATTTGTCAGGCATTTCGTGCCTCTTCTTCCCACAGTGACTCCCATAAACATCCTCTTTTGCCCAGAATGTGCCTCCAAGAAAATAAAAAATACTGCAGCATCAGTAGGGCCTCCTTCTCTTAAACTTCTGGGGTCAGTCTGAATTGGGAAAGCAGGGGGAGGTTACATTGTCATCAATGCTTCATCCTTATTTTCTCTTAAGACCAGAGAAAATTGAAATGGATCTCCACCTATCTTTTGTGCCATGATGCTGAATAAACAAAGACTCTCCTCCCTGCTAATGTCCACTACAATTTTTGTCCAGTGTTATTTCTTACCGGTGTAACAACCAGCAAGAAAATGTAACACAGGGAGGGCAGGTTACAGAGACAGGGAGGGCAGGCTGATCCACACCTCTGTATTTGCAGAATCATAGTTTTCACTAGCAGTTCCATTTGACTTCTCCTGATATCATAATCCTCAAAATCTTCCACAAAAAGTGATGAGCACATTCTGGTCTTAGAAGCATCACTCAGATCCCAATTTTTAATCTGACTCATAGGTATATCTGCCTGAACATCTGCTCTTGTCCTCTTTTTTTTTTTTACATAAACTACCTTTTTCCTTCTTCACTTATTCTACCAATGGGTGACCACTGAAGCATATTACCCACCAGAATTACAAGGAGGGGAATAGAGGAAGACAAAAACATTTTTCACTCCTTTTCCGTGCCCTTCTCCCACATGCAAATCTGCTTACTTGCTAGGTATAGGAAAACTCACTAGCACAGGGAAGTAGGTGGAAGCCAATGCAGTGAATGAGTATGCAAAGAGCTCAACTGGCATTTTTTTCTGCTTATTTGCAGAACTTCTCAGTATTAAAACAAGTAGAGAGAAGAGCTAAATGCATCTCATTTATTATGGTAACAGAAAGCACATCCATCTTCCAACAAAATGGATAAAAAGACGCTATGGTGCTTAGCTATGGAAATACTATCTGAACGAACTGAATCAGATAGGGAGGAAAGGAGAGTCTAGAAATATGTAAATACTGAGGGTAAAATGTGTTGTGTGCATCAACCTTATATTTATTAGGGTAAAATGTAACCCTTATAATCATTACCATGTAATTGAACATCAAATCTAATTACAATCAGTTTCCATGTTACTGCCTGCAATAACACACATTCTTTGTGATAGGGTTTTTTTTTTTTTTTTCTTTCATTTAACTTCTTTAAGTTCACTTAGCCTACACCTGTGCAAAGTTCTGGAAACTGCTAACATATGTCTGCATGTAAATTTATCTATCTGGATACTTTCCTTTTATCATCAGGTGGTGACATTGCCAAATTTACTCAATCTGCGTGGTCATTTTAATGTTAGCACTGAGCAGTACCATAAGCTGGGGGGAAGGAAGGTTGATGCAGACCGACTTACTCTAGAGCTTGAACATGATTAACAGTCAATCACCTATTGAAAACCTGCTCTCTTTAGATGGGACTAATCTGTCATTATGTTTCATATTTCATTAATCAAGTCTGACATCGTAATAAGATCACAAACTACTAATGATTTGGATGGAGATAACTGCAAACCACGAAGACGGAAATTGTCCTTTCAAAGTGAAATAGAGAAAGGTAATTAACTTCATTTCTTACATTAGACAGCACTGCTACATTATTCATTTGTATTTCACTTGGTAATATTGGGTAATTTAGGGTCCCATGTTGGCTATTACTGTAGCAGCTCTTGAGAATCCTGCGGAACAGCAAAAAACATTCTGTACATTTTCCCCTACACAGCTATATATAACTGGAGGATATCAGCTTCACCTTTCCATAGCTCTACAACTATCAGTGTACAATGTTCAAACATTCATCTACTTTGTTGCCCTTGAAATATATAAATATATACCTATTTGCATACATGCATATTATCTTGCATATGTGCTTAAACAATAACCATTTCCTGAAAAAAATGATTAAAAAGATTTGGAAAAGCTAGTCTACTGCAGTGTTAACTTCAAAATACTTTGTTGAACTTTTGAACTTGATGCTAGGTAGTGTTTCTCCTGGAATTAAAATATTTTGTTTTCAGGACACAATAGACTCACCATAGTCGGATTTTGATTCATTTGGCAATGTGTAAATGGTTGTCCTGCCAAGAGTTCAGGTAACATTTTCTATGCTTATATTCACCTTCGAAGGTTTTGGGAGTAGTCCAAATGAAGGGAAACTTCAGTGAAATATTAAATCATGTCACTAGAATTCAGCACACCTAAATACCAGGGACTGTAGATAATAGCTGTGGTCAGACAGCAAGAATCACAAAGACAGCTAAATTGACATCCATGAGTTTTTCAAAAATTTTATACTTTTATGGACAAATGATTTGTCTGACAAATTACTGTTTCTGGTATGCCTGTCTTTCATATTCCATAGTTAAACCCCAATCCTCTGTTGAACGCCATACCAATTTCAGAGTCACAGAACAGCTGCAAATAAATGAGAACACTTTTAAAGGTGCCAAGCAGGTACAATGGTGGATGAAGGAAAGCTTTAACCCAGAATGTGGCCTCTCAGAACAATGACATTGTCATTCGATCAAAGAAGCATCTTTAGGGCAGGAAGCCAAGAGTGACAACAAATCTGTCAGGAAAATGTCCCCATGAAATATTCAATCTGCTCTTCACAAAGGATCTGTTGACAGGGGTGCCTTGCCTGAATAACCTCCACACTTCTGATGAGAAAACATATGCTGCCACCTAGACAAGAGGGAAGTCATCTCCCATGCTGTGCCTGCTGCAGAGGCACAAATAGGCTGCTCAGGTGTCACTGTGGCGCCAACCCTCCCTCCCCACCCTGCCTCAGCTTTTGTGGTTCTTGCCCTCCATCCTGGTGCTCACTGCGTAGTGTCTGGTAACCTTTGAATTAGACAGGAAAGAGGTACCTTGCTAGTCCACCGGAGGAGAAGATGCAGCTATAGGGAGTGATTAACGGACAATTCTAGCCCGCTGGTTTCAAGACCCTCCCTGGTCCCTGATGTCTGTTCATTGCCATAGCTGCAGCAGACACCTCGTAGGTCTGAACTCCTTCTGTGTGACTATTCTGTGGCCCATCCCACATCCCGTATGAGATTATAGACTACCAGAGATTACTACTGTGTTGTACTGTTCTGTTTCAACATATTACACACAAAAGGAAGCTACATTACATTTTGAGACATTGGAAGTAGGCTATAATTGATAAATATTTGGGGATGATCCTGCGGAGAGCCTCAGAAGAATCAGAGTAGTAAGGATCTAGTTCCTGATCACCTAAGCGGCAAAGGCATTTCTGGTCACAATATTGAGATTTTTAAAACTGTCATATGCTGGCTTTTAACAATTATATTTTGATTGCAGAACTATGATTTCAAAGACTACAGACACCTAATATTCTTACGTTTAGGTAATGATATTTTACAGCTCACTAAATTTTTATAGATTTCTAGTTATTTTGTTTCTGGTATGCTATAGCAGTAACATTTTTATCACTATAGTCAAAACCTTACGGATGTGATTTTTTTTCCTTATAAAATGTTGTTCCGCATAACATTCTTTACCTTCATCCCTCGACCTGCTGACACATTACATAGCTCGGGATTGCATTGTTTCCATCTTCCAGTGTGATCGTGAGCGCTTTTCTCCCTTTCGGAGAGCTAAAAATAGGACCGTGTTATCTCAGCCTTTAGTTCATGCCAGTCTGAGTTGGACCTCGTTGCCATGGTAACTCTTCCTGCAGGAGTTTTCCTGGGGGTTAAGCAAAGCCCCGGCAGCTCTCCGGTACACGGCAGAGGTTAACACCCCTTCTTTCCCAGCTCCGAGTACGACTTTCTCACTCCACCTGTGTGCATTTTCACACTTCTTACCTGTGTCAACACAAACTCCTCTTAGCCGGTATACGGAGCTCCGCCATAACATGGTCTTGAAGGGTCTGTGTGGTGCAAGGCTGCCTGAGGCGCCGCTTTCTCTCTCGTTTCCAGAAAGGATTACAGGGCTCCTGTAAACGTTAACAGGTGCACTACGTCCCAGCTTATCTCTCCTCTTGCCCAAAAGAGATTCAGTGCAGGTTTTGTGAAATAACGGATGATACTCCTTGCACAGGTGCAGTGCAGCTTAGCCACTTGCCGCAGATGCTTGACAGAAAGCCAGGAAGTTCTCTCGGTAACTGCTTGAAGTGGGCAGGACTCTTCGCTGATGCTTCCAAGTGGAGCTTTCAGCAGGGTCGGTGAGTCGGTCTTCTGCTAATAGCTGGGGGACAATTTGCTGCTTCATCTACACGCAGCTGCCTTTTTTAACAGTGCAGGACACAATCCTCTCTTCCCCATGCCTCGTTTTCCTTCAGCAGTTCTATCAGAGTTAGCTCAGTTCAAGGGTCGTACATAAAGGAAAGATGTTTAGTTAGCTCCTGCAGTTCTGAACACAGATCTCTCTTTCCATGCTGAACAGGCCATCATTAGAATTGGTTACAACAGCATGAATTCCAGATATATAGGTGAAAAAAATACAGAAGTTGCAGTGAGAATGTCACCCTAGTAAAGTAAACCCAGTAAGAAAAGAGCTTTGAAAAGACTTATCTGGAATTCAAGCATTACTAGTTTTGCTAACATGTTGTTTAACTATTTGTTAGTGCTGGCTCTAGAAATGTCACCTCCTCAGGACTGTTTCACTGCCTGGTTTTCCTCATGAGAAGATATTCTTTGCATTTATATTTAATTCTTATGATCCTTAACTGAAGACTATCAAAACTCTGGATCTGTTCTGAGTGCTCACATAATTCTCGTGAAACCCAAGGGACATGAACTGTAACCCAGGAGAAAGCTGATCTGGGGTTACACAGGTTATCTAGTCAAATCATAACCTTTTGTCTTTTGACAGAATATATGAAATCCATCTTATCCTGGATAATTAAAATGCTGGCTAAGTAAGTCCATGCAGACATACTAACTGGGAAGGTAATGATGAACTCACTGAAATAAATCCTTACCCGGGATTTTCAGCTGTAATCCAAAGACAAGAACATCATCCATAGACTCTAGCTAAGAGGATAATAAGAACCTCCATGGAATTATATTGTTGTATTAGTAACCATAAATTCAGGTAACTGGTGATACTTGATCTTTAACTCACTTGTCTGCTGGTCAGGCAACTGATAACAAAGAACTTTCATTTCCTTGGATTTGATTTTAAAAGTCCACCAAAAAAAAGAGTTCTTATGAAATCCCATTACCCAATTCATTCCATACACTTGCCTGTGTTGACATAGACCATAACAATCAAGTGGACTATAAAAAGCATTTTGCAATGTTTAGTTTTAAGCATACTGTTAAATAAATAAGCTTATACAGGTACTAGATCTTAAAGAGTCCTGACCAGACTTTCCCCAAAGTCTCTACTTCTCTATTCTCAGTGTAACCACAGAAGGCAGAGCTCTAAGCTTTTAACTGAATCTTCATTAGTACAACTATCTTGAATGTGTTGGGTATGCAGGTGCAACCCAAGCTAAGAAGCCAAGCCTTCCCAGTGGAAGGCTATTGCACAAAGTATCCAGAGGCCATGGCTGACAATAATAGAACACAAGGGAAGTTTGGGGGAGCTGATTTCTCCTGTAAAGAGATCAAGCAGTTCTGAGAGTCTGGGAAAAAAGGTATCTGGCTTGATCTACCTAGCAGCTACCCTACTTTCTCCCATCCTTGTTCCCTTACCCAAGTTTGTAACTTTAAATGCCTACTTTGGGAACAGCTGATTCAGTCAGTCACCGCGGGCTGTGTCCCCAGAAAGAAAATAGAAGAATCAGGAAAAAAAAAAAAAAAAAGAGCTCTTGCTTAACTCCGTTAAAGCATTAGTATTATGCTAATGAAGTCTATTTGGGTTGTATTAGAAAAGTTTTAATATTCACTCTGTCCTTTATTTAACTGGCTGAGTTAAAATAATCTAGGCAGGCAGCATATGGCTAGAATCACGACTGCATGTCCCTGAAATCTTACCTTCAGCATGAAATTGCTGACAAAAAGTATATGGTCATCAGAGAGCCTATCACTGCAGTTTTCCATCTGCTCCTATTATTGTTACTGTTGTTACCACAGTGCCTAGGAGGCACCTCAGGGAGCTTCTACAAGAGTCTTGTTTCCAGGAGACACTCCCAGGGAACCTGTTTCCAGAGGCCGCGTCGGATAGAAATGGCGCATGCAGTCACACGTACCAGTAGCCATCCTGTGAAAAAAAGTAATAAGAATCTTACTGTGAAAACTAGGTTTCTCGTAAAAGAACGGACTTCTAAACTTGATAGAAGTGCTTTGGTGTTTACTCTGCATACCTTTTAAGATGTATATTTATATTTCTGTGTTTCTAATTTATAAGCATGTCATTATTTCCTGAAGTATGTCAAAAAATTGCTCTTATGTTATTATCTAATTAACAGCAAAGTTGATATGAAGTCAGACGGAGCAAAGAAAAAGAGAAAAGGCTGTCATTTGTTCCCTACCTTCATTGTACTAAATATAGCACAAAGGAATAAATGACAGATTGCATGTTCACTTTAATTCCTGCCTTTTTAAATATGTTTCTAAAATTCAGTTATTCACTACTAGCTCTATTCCTATTATAGTCCATTTAGAAAAAGGATCGTGGATCTCTACGTCAAGTTTATCCAGTCTTTAGCTCTGGATGGTGGAGGGAAGCTTCAGTACCTTCTCCTATTTCCTGTCTCCACAATCACCCAAACCCTCATAGCCCACAGAAGAAATACACCAAAGGACGTGTAAACTTACCCAAACTCTCACACACTCTATGTTCCCCAATGAAGTCTTAGGAGTTCCCAAACTATAAGTGAAAATACACTTTGGAATTAAAGGTTTCTTCCATCACTAACATTAGCCACAGAAAAGTAAAAGCTTTAAACATTTTTACTAATGAGAGGAGAAAATTTTTGACTTTCCTAAAATAGCACCAATAACCCACTTTTTCTAGGAATAGGAACAATCATCTTCTTGAATTAGCTTCTAGACAGACATCGTTTTTCCTTGGTGCTAGTTAAGTATCACATAAAGATCTGACAGTACACCTTGCTGTTAAGTAGGGGGTCCTAAAGACTGGAGGGGAATGTGAAAAGGCCCTTAACAAGTAAAAGGGAGGAAAAAGTAGGGGAAGAAATGTGTTAAGAACATAAGGAACTCCTCACTCTGGGTGGCAGTGTTTATTCTTAATCATCTCTTTGCATTATTAGTTTAGCGTATGTGATATACAAGAGTTTTCTTTTTCGGAGATGTTCATACAACTGTAGTTAACAGTTTAGTTTCTGGCACTTAACTTTTGTATTTGCAGATTATTTTCAAAACTTTAGAACCAGTTTTTAGAAACTGGTTCTAAAAAGGTTTAGAACCAATTTCTACTTTAGTAGCTGTGACCCTTTGGGGAATATTAGATTATGAACCTCTCAAGCAATTCAACAGACATTTTGTACAGTTCTCAGACTACTTTTGTTCCTTTGTGCACACAGAATTTCTGATTTTACCCTACAGCTCTCATGCATTAAAACCCATCCAAAGAGTGGGCAATTTTCTAGTGGTAACAATATTTAGCAGCAATTTAATTGGCAGTTTTCTCGTGGTAACAATACTCAGATTAACATTCTATTAATTTGAACCTTCAAATATGTTTCACAAGGAACCTGAAAAGCAATCATATTTAGCAATGTACTCCATAGCAGCCAGGTTCAACTATTCAAAGAAAAAGTAGTAGGAATATTAAAATTTGCTGCCTAGGAGTATTAAAATCCCATATAGGGATTTTAATAGTAGCTGAGTACTGCAGTAGCTGAGCCTGCATGCAACCTGAGTGGCCTTCTGTGTAATCACATTGCATTATATATTAGGCTCCATGGGACCAATATTTTTTGGTGTCACATAAATATTATACTATATTATATATCAGTTATATTGTTCTTTTCCCACTAATTCCTGTGATTGCAGGAATTAGGATTCTCATCTTCCCTGACTGATTTTATCAGCCCTCTACATTTCCTGACTATATGGTGGGAAACATTAAGCATGGTTTGAACAGCACCGCTCAAATTAATTTTTGACATTTCTGAGATTTTGCACTTTCTCAATCCTGTTCATGGTATCATGTAAAGTCCTGTCCGAAATGCTTGATCACAGACCTTTCACTTGGAGTATTTGATGCCACTGATGCATGAGTGGGCATAGAAGTCATTTTTCTGCTATCTAACAAGACAACTGACATTTTTATATTAAAGAACAGCTAACAAATACTCATGTTCACTAGCAGAGACTTTGTTCATTTGTAGGAAAGAGAGCTCAACCATCTCAGGAACATCTGTGAATATAAGACAAGAAAGACTTTGAATCAAAATATTTGGGGGGAATCTAAAGATCTGCAGACTGTTTTTCAGCAATCAACTCTCTCTCCATCAAAGTCACAATATGCAGTTCTCCTTATGGAGAAACTTACTTGGTGTAGAGAAAAATGATATGGTAGGATTTTTCAAAGGGATGGGAAGATGTCATGTCTGCTGAACAGATTTATAGTTATGCAGATCATGTTAATGATAAGGATTATCTGTCTCATGGTTTGGGATATAAATTGCTTTCTGTGGGGGTGAGGAAGTCATTCACCTCATTTCCTGTAGCAAATTGAATTTGTCTACGCATATTATGAGGCTTTTTATTGGATGGCTGAAAAAGGGAGTAAAAATTTACCATCTTCTCAACCACTGGGCTAGATAGCTAGTCTGATTAAGTATGACAAATTCTAGTTAATGAAATTAGAGTAATACTAAAATATGCTGCTCCACATGTAATATATTATTCACACTTTCACCGATATTGTTTGCAGCAGAGTAGTGGCCAAAGAGCAAGTCTGGCTCCTGCAGCCTCATTCTATTCTCATTCATGAGTAATGCAAAGCTTGGATACTGCAGGCTGACGATGGCACACAAAAGAAACTCATCCGATCTCTGGTAATCATCACACCAACCCAGCTTTTATCCCCATATTTCTGTGAGTCTGTCATATCTAAATGTGTTGGCATATCTAAATATGACAGCCCAGGTTTCTTCCATTACCGGTGGAAGAAGCAGGACACCAACCTTCTTGCAATTACTATGAAGACTTGGGAATTTTCAGGAGAGCAAATGTCAGCTGACATTGCCTGTAAAGCTGGCAGGTACCCAAAGCACAATGCAGGCTAAAATGAGTCCTACAGAGAGTGTAAATGATGTTTGTAAATGTGTTTGGTAAAGCAGGAAGTTACAGAGTAATCAGCATCAGGAAAACATTTTGTTTCTAGCGAAAAATATTTCTAACGATCAGAATCAGAGAGTGAAGCTTGGAATCAGGAAGGAGGGAGCACCAGGATGGAAGGGGAAGGGGAAATAAGGGCAGGGATGTTCATGCTTATATTTGTTTTGGAAAATAGAAGAGAAAGGAGAAAAGAATCGCTTTAAAAGCGCAAGTCCATATGATAGAAATTCAACTTATCCATACATAGAAACATACAAAGATACAAAACTCTTCTCATCTGGAAAATTAATTCCAAACCAATGATAAATTTCCACTAGAAAAGGAGAAAACAATGGAAAATTCACACTCTGAATCACTGAGAAATTGCTTATTTTTTCTGGGCTGCAGAGGTGCTGCTGCGCGGCTGAGCTGAGGTACCGCTGAGCTGGCACCGCATCAGGTGCCGAAGGAGCCAAACGCAGAGTGCGGCTTCCACTTCCGCGCGACCACAGCATCGTCCCCCAGGCGTAAGAATCTCAGGCACTCCGTAGAAGTCTTTTAAAATGATAAACAGTTGAGATTCTGAAGGTAGCCCGATGGCTAGCAGATACAGCAATGGCACCAAAGCCAAAGATGCATATTCTGAAATAAATCAGCTGGCGAACAAAAGCTTTTTTCTTTAATTTCCATAGGTAGGACTTACTGTCTTTGGACCTCTGCTTTCTTTCTAATGCCAGTGTGTTTACTACCTCCAGAGAGCATTTGGAAAAGAATACAGGCTATTGTTCTGGTATACATGCAGACTAAATGCAGGGACACCAATTGAATTATCCTGGTTTTACAGTAATTGTTAGCAGTCCAGTAATTATTAGCAGACTCTGGCTTCTTGTTTCTGGATATTTTAGTACTCTGTGAATAGGACAGATAAGTCAGTCTGCTGTACTTTAGCTGCTATACTATTTTTTTCTTTGCTGTTGGAGTCTCAATGACCTCCCCTTAAAATTAGTCCACTGATTGATTTGTATTCCACAGGGTGCTCATTACTGCTACAGTTAGAGCACAAAATCCCACAAACATAAAAAATTACCCTAAAAATGGTAATTTCAAACTTTCATTATAAGGTCTTTTTCACAGGTTAAAGTCAGTATAGCAGTAAGTAATTAAGACAATTTACTTTGGCGTGACTGTGTGTATTTCACATATATTCCCACAAGAAAAGCCATAGGAGATATCTACGTTAGAATTGTCTTAAAACACTTTATTTTTTTTTTCTATAAAATTTTAGTGATGGGATTGCAGAAGAGAGGGGATATGTGACTCACTGCGCAGTCCAAACGTCCCCCAAGAGCCTTACAGTGCCAGTCCGTTTGCATTTGTGTTGCTGCCTTAGCAGTATCACCACTAATACCTATAGCCAGTGATGCTGCATAAGAGAAGCCAAAGCAAGCTCAGTTCGGGGCTGCGTTAACGGACCTTGGGGACTGCAGAGGGCACAGAGGGTGCAGCTACAGCAGACTAACCTGGGTGGTGGCTTCATTGTGGTCACGGTTACCTGTCCTCATGCTCACTGATGTCCAGCATGCTCAGTGCACGTATTGCGTTCTCTCCGTATGCAGATAAAGAAGATTAGATGAGGCCACAGCTTCATTTCTATATAAACAATGTTCAAAAAAACAAAGAGGAAACCATGGGAATATACTGAATTTTGTACTAAACATTGCTGTAGTCTGTAAAGACTACAGGCGTTCCAGCGCTATGTTGATTAGTAATTAGCACAAAGCAGATGGGAAATCATGCTGTCTCCCCAGGAAGTTAATGCAAACTAGTTACACTATTTATATGTTGTTGAGACTATCCTGCTAAAATGTGTTTTAAATAAATACCAGAACTGGAGTTATCTTGACATTTCAGTTAAAAATAGTTAAACCAAATACTGGATTTGAAATTAGCTGCACATATATGCTGAAGACAGATCATGAGATCTTGCTATTCATAAATAATCATTCTTGGGATTAAATCATATTTAGTTTGTTTATAATGCATGTTTTTAAAGGCACCTGCTTTAAATCTGTAGTTTTATTTGCCACTTCACAAGAGGACTGAACTTGCTGTACCTCAAAACTTGTACAATTATAATTAATAATTATTATTAATAATTAATAAAAGATTAACTCTGAACTTGATTCGTGCTTTCTTACCATATATACTACACTATGTTACACCCAAAAATGGAGATCATCAGAGAAATGCAACTAATTTTAAAGTTTAATGAATTTGGAAAATTCTGTGGAAGATGCTTCCAGAAAGACAGATTGGAAATTCTCTTCTTTTTGCATCAAAATGTCTTCTTTCTCCCCTACCAGTTCTATATATATATATATACACATATATATGACAATAATGAGCATGCAGAAATATGCCCTTTATTTACCTGAACAAAGAATAATCAGTAAAGATGCTGTTACGTGGGCTTAATTTAAACAGGTAGCTCTGATTCTGAATCTAACAACTGTGTTGGCAGGTCAATATTATGAGAAGTGCCCAAGAGTGTGGAAAATCAGAAGAGGAAGGGAAATAATAATTTTATTTCTTTAATATGTATCCAGACTTTGATCTATTACTTTCGTAGTATAAAGTTTTCTCAAATCTAATCCTAACATGCAGGGAAAAAAAAAAAAGAAAATGAGGGCTGTGTTGGAATAAATTTCTATTGTTTTGAAATAAGAAACCTTTTGCATCATAGGCCATGGCTTATGGACTACAAATCATTACTGTTACTATATACTTGCAAATGTCTACTGGGACTTCAAGAGAGAAATATGTCTTCTTCTCTCATGCAGGAATCAGGAAAGGCTTTAAAGTAATGATATTCTGAAAGGCAGTGAACTTCCTAGCTGATATAAGAATAGTCTCTGTGCTCAGCCAGAAGAAAAGGGAACATGATCTCATGACCTGCATGTTATTGGATACAACTATTTCTATTTAACAGGTTATTTCAATGAGGACAATCGAAGTGATCCTGAACACTCAGGGGACACCACCAGGTTTTACCAATCTACCAAGAAACACTTTGAAGAGAAAAGAAGTGGGTCATCATCTTTTGTGTCGTCCATTGAAGATGAGCAAAAACCCCTGTTCTCTGGGATAGCTGATTATCCATCTGTAACAGGAAAAACCACCGAGGTTGACATTGAAGAAATGGTTCATGAAGGAGAAGATACCCTTATTGACAAAAGAAGCGATTCTTGCAAAGGTAATTAAATTGAGTGCTATTTTGCAAAGTTTGAGTAGTCGTCTTCATTGGTTTTATTGCCAAAAGTAATTTTCTGAATGGTTCTATTGATTCTTTATACTGTAGTTACTTTCATAAGTATTTCATGAGTGAGTAAAAAGAAAACTATTTTGGATCAAAAAGAGCATTGATATAGTTTACTACACTGGCTGTGAAACTGGAGTACAAAACTTACAAAAGGCTATTCTAGGCTTCAGTAATGAACCATCTTGTGACTGAATTGCCTTAGAAAAGTTATTTAAACAAAATCTTTAAAATTATCCACCAGTAATGGATATCACTTTGGCATGCCCATGCAAAACTGTATGAAAACTGCTTTTGAAGCCGTAAAAGGTACCTCAAGGAGAGCTTGATAAGCCAGGGTTTGGTGGCAGTACAAAATCCTACCTAGTCAACAACAGTGAGATAAATCTAGATGCTCACACAAAAGAAAACCTGAAACATCTTCAGGCAATTAGCTTGTTTCCCTCTACTCACAATGCACAAACAAAAATTAAATTAATTGGTAACAGCTTGAAAGAACGTTATTCCATTTTCCTGCATGAGCTGGTTAACAGGAATGCCAGTACGTCACACGGGACAAATCTTGACTTCAGTAAGTAAAATACAAGAGCAAAGATGTGGCCTTTTTTATATGAAAAATTAGCAACAACGATTAAGCAATCTGAGTTAAAGTTTACATAGAGTTAAATCACATAATTAAAATGACTTCTAATACACCAAAATCATTTCATTGATGTTACGGGAAACTAATGAAAAGAAATAATATGCAATTCAAATGTTGCTGAAAGTTTGTTTGTAATTGTTTCAGTCTGAAAGGAAGAACTATATATTCTGTGTTTAATGCTGTTTTCTTAAGCAATTTGCTTCCTGTAGGAACAATTAATCGTCATTCAATAAACTACAGGCTTTTCAGCTATAATTGTAAACTATCCTCACGATTAATCAGACCAAACAATGTATTTTCAAAGGTATGAATATGTGAAGCCTGGTCTCCTTTAGCTAGGGTTTACATTAGCATGTAAATCTGAGCCATCCAGACTTGTTGCAGATGTACTGCAATTTGAAAGCTTACCTTTCCCCTGCCGGTAGCCAGAAATTTGTCCTTGCAGCTATAGCAACATTTTCCAAGGCAACCTACTACAGATTTTATTTGAGCTAAATTTAGCGTGCCTAAAGGTTATATATTTTGATTAAGATCGCCTTCTTTTTTTTCTACTTTGTAACTGTGCACTTCTCATAATATGTTTGAAAGCTCATTACATGTCTTGAAACTTCCATAAAAATGTTGATTTCAATAAAGTAAGATCAGATTGACATATGTTTTAAACTAAATTCTCATTCCTGCTATTAATTAGAGATTGGTTTTAAGTATCTATAAAAGTAGTTATGAACATAATGAAATTCTGAAATAAACTCTGCATGTATATATATATATATAGGTATATTTATAATCTTTATATAATACGGTAGCTTATAATTCTTGTTTATAAATGAACTTACATAAACCTTCCACAATTGATTATCTTTAAGTTTTGGTCTCTACTGTCCACGAGTGGAAGTACTATTAATAAGGTATTTAGTAATGTGAGCAGAAACTCTGTAAACTTCTTTCTCATAATCCTGGAATGCAACATTTAACATTGTTTAAATCACGTGTTTATATTATTCATCTTTTATGAGAAGACTTGAAGATTTTTGTGTAATGGCTAATCTATATGCAGAAGAAAAATGTTATTTTCTTTTCTCACTTAGTCAGTATTTGGGCCATAAGATTTATTCTTGAACCAAGTTATACATTTATTAATTTACCTCTCAGCTTGGGATTCTTCAATCTCTGGAAGAACCTAATTGGGTATAGGAAAATATATAATAAGAAAATATGTAATTCTACCAAATGATGTGTTATATAGGAAACCTAACAACTTGGTTTTACAGGTCATTAAAAAGCAGTGAAATTACCTATATTATTAGATTCTATTCTTGAAATTCACCATCTAAAAGTAAATCCACTGGATTTACAATATCCATTGTACCCAGAGGCACAGCTTTAAGTTTCACCCCAGAATTTGCTGAAGTTTGCTCCCTGCATTTCGGCGAAAGCTGTGCAGCTTCCTTGGACGCTGAGCCGTGTGTGCCAGCTTCTCCTGCACTGCCCTGCTCCTTCCTCCTGGCGGCTTCAGTGGGCTGAGAAGCTGATGCTCTTTCTGGGTAGCTAAGATGAAATCTCGTTCTCCTTCCTTCCATTCTGTGCATAAAATCAGGTCATGTCATATGAAATCCAAACACTCTCAACAGCTCCAGGAAACCTTCTACCACCTGCTAACCAAAGATCAGATAACACAGCAAGAACCTTTCTCTGATTAAAAAAGGTTTCTTTTCCGCTTGGAGTCATGTACTGACAGCTCCCCTTCCTGGATAAGTCTACTTGAGACACTAAATCTGAGCAGGAAATGTCATTGCTACCCCTCTGTTATTTATTTTTTTCAAGGAACATTGCTCAAAGACACTGTATTTGAGAGGGAATGGCTGATAGCGTGTGGACAAACCTCTCACGTCAGCCACGCTCTGATTTTCCTCTTTTCTTTTTCTTTGAAATGTGGCTCTGTCTACTATGGTTGCTTAAAAAAAAAAAATCGGCAGTGTGAAATGAATGTAACCTATGTTGAGTTACCGTCATGCAGTGCCAAGAGTTACAGGGAAGTGCTAGGAGAAGCTCTGAGCAAACCATTCAGGGACAACCAAGGGACATGGGATTCAAACCCAGCTGCTCCTCCAACAGCAGCTGCAGTCGAGACCGTTACGAGCCGGCCCACGGATTTTGCCCAGCACCGTGTTGAACCAGCAGTCTCAGCACTAAATGAACATTTAATGCATTCGATAACATAATACAGCTACCTAATTACAAATACTGTATATGACCCTAATGTGAATTGTACTGAACAGGTGCTTAAGTTTTAACACAGTAAAGGAAGTGAATTTGAGGGGTACTAAACAATTATTGACTGTTTGTGTTACAACTGAATTCCTCAGAGAAACAAAGGCTGAGGGCGGGGATGACATATGTGTAGAAAAATCACTGTTCACCCTAAGTATCTCAATGGTATCTCTCTGCAAAGCTTATAGCAAGATGGAGTATGAGTATGTGCAGCTAATGTATCTCATGATGAATGATTTGTAACATTTCACCAGATTTAATGAACAGGAAAAAACAGCCCGAAGCCAGGAATATAAACTAATTAAGAAATGCACAGAGGTGTAAGTTAAGCAAATTGAAAGGGGAAGGAGAAATAGCTCAAGCCAGAAAAGTGAGCAGGAGGAAGGAGTGTCCCCCGGTATGTGGGCCAGTGTGAGCTGCAGTGTTTGATAGCAGAGAGCCAGGGATGAGGAGAGACATGGGCCTTGGGCAGCGCTGCGCATGGTGGGCGCGAAGAGCAGTTCCCCCTTCTCACAGAGGGCAGGAGATACAGAAAGGACTCACATATAAAGAGTATAATTTTCTCTACTTTATATATTACATA
>VZSV01000018.1:2269416-2280253 GCA_013398735.1 Nothocercus julius
ACAGCGGCCCCTCACGGAGGCAAACCGGCGGCCCTGCTGTGTGAGATCTCCGGCTACTTGCTTAATTGAATCAAATGCTTGAGTTTTTCCCACAGGTAAACTGTGTCCCCCCATTAGAGCACCACTGAAGGCGCCTGGAGGTGAAGGCAATATTGGCAGATGGCAGTAGCGATGGCAAGGAAGGGCTGAGTCCTTGAATCAAAGTTGTATATAGGACTGCAAAGTAGAAGCCCTCGTATTCCTACACTCTCCTGTTAAATATTGTTATGCTGTGAAGAGATTGAATATTGTGAACAACAATTTAAGGTATGGCTAGAATCAGAAAGAATTAAATGCAGTGGAAGCAGCAGTGCAAGTACCAAAATTTACCGTGCGCTGAGCACGGGGGCGAGGGGACACCCGCGCTTTCATCAAGGGGCTCTCTCTGCCTTGGCCTCCGGAACAGGATTCTCTCTCCTCTACCCTCTGCTCACTCCTGAGCAGAGCAGCACCTCGCAACTTTCAGCAATGCTTCTGCAGACCCACAGATCCGCTTTTGGATATTTCTACAATGTTTTACTGGAATCAGTATTACAGTGGCTTTTTTAACGGCTTTTACGCTAAGGGTTTCTCTCCACAAACACATTTGTATTCAGTCCTCAAATGCACCACATAAGTATGATATATTCCATGCCAGCTCTATTGAAAAGTATCATAGAGCAGTTTGTAATTCATTAAGACACTGCTAATTTAAAACTTCTCTTTCATTGGTTTTACACTTCAGGAATGATATTATAGACCGTATTTTCCTTCCTCTTACATTTTTAAGACCTCAAATGAATCATATCTTGTCACACCAAGAGTAAGCTGCTTTTGTTAAAAGGCTACAATTCCCCACATTCTTAAATCCTACCAAGCATTAACTCCCACAGCCCTGCATACAACCACTAAATGTAAAACTCTTTTCCCCTGGGAAGAATATGTACCTCATTTTATGAGTGGTCCATGAGACCATGGCATTTCATGGCATTTTCTTTCTCTAGGCTCAAAAATAAAATAGCAGTTAGCCAGCAATAGCTTATAGGAAGGAGAAAAAAAAAAAAAAATCACAGAAGAGATCACATGTGTAAATCATCACAACAGAGTTTTATCAATAATATTAAAGCATGTCCTCGTCCTTGTAACTGCATGAAGGTATCGCTGTGGCAAGCTGAATTTTTCTCTCTCTGTAAATCTATGTATGAGTAGGAGAAGGAACTTTTTTCATGAAAAAAAAAATTTTTTTCTTCATCTAGCTACTTGTTTTTTTAATGCTCCCTTAGGATGCGTTTTGATTATTAATGAATGAAGAATATGGCTATTCACTTTGGAAAGGAAATTAGATACACCAAATTAAAGGCTCCCACAGGAGGGATTTGCCCCTTCTATGCATTATTTACATTTTATATACGCTACAACTTTATGATATTGTAAAGTTGGAAAAAAAGAAATTTTAGATAACTACTATGAACTGCATCAAATCCTGTTTGTGTAACACATTTTTATATAATACAGTTAATGACACTGCAATACTAAACTTCTGGGGGGGGGGGAAAAAAAGCACAAACTCGAGGATGACTTGGAGAACTGTTTACTGTACAAGTAAAAGCACTTGTGCACTAAGCGTATTATTCAGTATGTTACATCACCATGAAAAGATATTTGCAGGAAGCCTAAATATACACAAATAAATGCAACATACTTACTTTAGTCATCATCAAAATGGGAATATTTCATTGGTGACCAACTTTAGTTACTATAATGCAAATACCTTTAATGGGGATCCAAAAGGTTTAACACATCAGTATCAAAAATACGAAGTAAAGTCATTCCTGAATTACATTTAGTAACATTATGAGAGCGAGTGTAAAAAGTACAGGAATACGTAAGATACCACTTATAGGCTTGAACTACACAAACACAGATGAGAGCTAGAAGATTAGGTGTTTTTAAACAATCACTTTTCACACAAGCAATCTCAATACACCATATGAAGCTCCATCTTTCCAGTAAAATTAAAAGCGAAATCCATGTCTAGTCCCCTTAAAGTTCACTTTATGCATGAATTGAAAAGGCAGCTCCGTTCACAAAATCTAAGTACTAAAACTGGTTACTGTTCACCATTGGGGCCCGTTCTTCCTCCAAACCACTTTGCTCATGGGAATTTAGAGAAAAGCATGGAACAGATTTACGATATGAGGTCTATTTAGCCTTACATAGACCTTAATAGACCTCTAAGGTCTATTACATTTTTAGTAAAATCATTATTTTACTGATTCAGATAAAGAGTCACTGAAAGCTTGAGACAAAAATCCAGATTTCCCTGGGGAGAAACATTAGGTGGATAAAAAAGTCAGCCGATGGTAAATACAGCTATGCTTGAATAAAATGCTTGGGGGAAAAAGGAAGAAAAAAAAAAAAAAAAAAGAACTGCAACCAGCTAGGGGGTGGGGAACTTTGAAAATTTTACCTAGAATATTATGCTTTTTAAATGAAACCTATTGATAGTTTGTCCAAACCCCCACAACTGTTCAGAGCATATAATACAGTGATGAAAAATACCTACATTAGATTAATTTTAGTTTATCTTGATATTGTATTTGTGTTAGTTAGCCATACATAAAAAGGGTCTATACTTCTGACCATAAGCTTCATTTTTTAATAAGCTCAGGAACTTAACACAGAAATTTACTTGTCTGGAACAACATAGGTAGATATAAAAGAAACATGCTTCTAAAAATATATATAAAAAAAAAAAATCTAAGAAGGTATTTATTGCTCTGAACTGTGCACTTAAACAGAAAAAGCCACAACTGCAGAGGACGAAAGCAGATGTCTCATCTGACAGAAAGATGTCAAACTCTGCAATAGCTTCCATTCACTGTAGGTTCAGTTTATTTCTTCCAAAACCAAACTCTGATTGACGATCCTTCTTCCGTCCAGCACCTCAGCCCTCAGATTGCCATAATGCACTGCAAGAACTGGAAAGAGAAGAAACAGGCAAATCAGCCTTTTGTAGTGCTGGAAATGTAACTAACACTAGTACACTAACCATTAATCACATTCAAAAGGAACGGCCTACTTCCACTCTGCCAGAAGTAGGATATGGTAGAGAAAGGAAACAAGTGTAAATACCACGATTAAGATGAGAAAGCAACCTGGAACTTGTCTATAAACAAGCAGAAGTCACAAAATTGCATCAAGAGGTATCTTAAGATTTGTTCTGCTTTGGAGTTTTTAGCAACGAAGGTCACAGCTCAATCTTATTTCATAATGTCAGTTACAGCATGTCAACAAAAACGATAGAGTCAACAGAACAGCTTACAGCCTGCTCCCCATGCTGCACTGACAACTTCTGGGGTGATCCTGCCATCACCTCCCATAGCAATAAATAGGTACAGCACTAACAAGCAGTATTAGTCTCAAAAGAGCCTGCAGCAAAAGAGGTGAGAGCAATCAACATCATCCAAAAGAATTACGCTCTCAATATGAAGATGCCAAGGGAATTACACCATGAGACTAAGATGAAGATAGATGAGCTTTACAGATCTTTTTATTTATTTGAAGACAGTAGCATGTATTAAAGTAAAAGGCACACCATCATGATTAATGGTCATACCTTTCTCTGAATTTCTACTTGGAAAAGTACAGAAGCTTAATGGAAGCTCAGATTTCAAATAATTACACCGATTCTTGATTTTTAAACAAAATCCATGTGGATTTTAAATCAAATCCATGTGGAGAATTGTAACAGCTAATACTTACATCATCGTATGCAAAATTCACAAACCCCTGTTGCATGTTGTCTCTTCTGCGGAAGAAATCTAGGAAAAGGACAAGATACAAAGTAAACTGGAGTTACACATCACTCCACAAACTATCTACAAAATACAAAGATGAATTAAATATTTTCAAGTTCGGCTACAATTATTGCTTACAGTGTTTTCAAGTCACTTTTCTGTGGTTTTACAACCAAATAACCATCTCTTTTTCTGTGCCCAAAGAAAGGAGTTCTGCTATGGTGAATACTACACAAAACATTCCCCAAACATGGGCATTGTTAATCGATTACTTAACAAATTAATGTTAAGTATATACCAAAGGCTCTAAATTAGGCTTCAACAAAATTAACAAATTCAGATGAACAGAGTATACTATGCATTTATAAACCGTTTTATAAAGATACCTGTCAATGCCCGTAGCTTCACGCAACACGCCACATAGTCATCAAAAAAGATTCTGCCATTTGTGCTGTAACGTTTTACAATAGCAGTCAGCGTGTGCAGGCTCAGCCTGTAACCTAGGGGTAAGAGTTAAATGTCTGAAATCTAGAACTTCTATCGATGGGGAGGAATAGGCGGAAGATAAATGAACAAACAAAAGATTCATTCTTCATTTTCTTAAGGGGGTTACCTGAAGCATAAATTTGGAGCATGAAAATAGACTTTTCCACTAGAAATCAGCTTTTCATGCTATCCCAGCATCATTCCATTCAGGATCAGTTACAATAATAGAGTTAACGTCTTCTTAACACGCTCAACAAAAAACAGCTAAGCAAAACTAATTCTCTCAAAACAATCTCAACAGCCACTAATGCTTGTAGGATATATTTACATGTAGTACCCTATGCAAAACAGATGCTATTATAACAAAATGCAAATTTAAAAAGCCACCTAAAAATGAAAATAAAAAGAGATACCAGCTGCTTCTCAAACAAATTAAATTTTATGAAGAGATGAAACCTATTGGCTAAATACTATTTATGCTGATGTGATGTTTTCAGTACAGAAACTAGAAAAATGTCATAGCTAATATGACAGAGTATAAACAAAAAACAATTTTTAGACTCTCATTCGCAAAATCTGATTGTATTTCCAACAGTTTTGATTGTTGTAATTTGTCATTTATCTTACTAGTACCACTTAAACTACATAAAAATGTAAACTAAAGATGAAGAAAAACACCTCCATGCTTACCCATAGCTGCAATGATTTGAGTTAATTCATGAAGTTCCACAGTCCCACTTCGATCTCTGTCAATCATCACGAAGTTTTGTTTCCAAGCACTGAGAGCTGCCCAGAGCTCTTTAAATTCATTAAATCCTATTTTTCCTGTATAATCTCTCTGTTCACTTCAGTTAATAAAAATAACTTTAACAAGAATCTGTTCCATTTAACAAGAATGAAAATATTCAGTGAAGTTATAAAACACAAGACATGCAAGTCAAATAAAACAGGGTGGTTAAAGACAATACACCTCTATAAGTGATATTTACATCTCACTATAGATGCTCAAAAACTATATTCAAGAGTATGAATTTAGATAAATTAAAATTGAAGTTTTTCCATAATAACTCCATTAAAGTCTTAATATGTATATGAAAGGATACATCCAGCATGGATATCATAACTCTGCAAGTTTCCAGAGTGAATGCTGAAAGTATAATTAAAAAGCACAGTTTAGCATTGCTATTATTTTATTATTTTTAATAATAAATTTTTAATAAGTTTCATCAATAATACCACATAAAACATGGAAGACACTGATTAGCTTTCTGAGCAAGTTTGGAAGATGAGCCTGTTCTTTGTGCATGTGTTACTCAATTGACCATGGGACAAATCTTCGGTGGAAAACATATTCTGTTCTTCAGAGGAGAATTCTGAGCTGAGGAAAACAACTGGAAGAACATGCAATGAAAGTCTATACAGATGTGCTAGCATAAATACTGATCTTCAGAACCAGAAGATTTTCAGAGTGAATGCCAGCACTGCCAGACATCACTAAACAAAATAAAGAAGCCAAAAAAAAGCCTCCTACTTGGAAAAGAAGAAAGAAATAAAATCTGTAAGAGTAGTATTCAAAATAAGAGACAACCATTCTGCCACAGCATAACAGGTAGTAGCTTACGAGAGTAGGTGCCACTGATTCCAGACTGCAGTAGACATCTCTGTAGTTCTTCTGCATCCACTTTTCCATCCTGTAGAAAAAATACATACATTTGTCACAGTTGAAAACACACTTTTAACTTATAAAAACTACCCATGATTATTAAGGTAATAGATACCTTTACTGACCTCTAACATTCTTACATTGTTAGTAAGTTGCTCTAACAAAAGAGCATCTAATCTAAATCAGAAGCACTAGGTAGAATTCTCTGCTTCCAAACTAAAAGCAAATGAGGAGATAAATGGACAATTAACACACTGACAGACATACTCAAGACATACTCCAGACATACTCAAGAGCATTACTTATTAGGTATTTTGTAATGCAGAATTTACATATGAAAATAATTTTCATCAACTTGTTGATTAAGATGATTTCTGTTCTTTTAAATACTTAATATCAAGATGCCTTTCAAATCATTACCATCTCCATTTTGAAATAATTAAAAAAATAGTTTTCCTACTACATCTTTTCTTTTAGAAGCCACCGACATATCGGTTGCTATACCTTTGTCTAACGCAGGGATGTTACTCTTAACCCAATGTGGGCAATTATATTCCATCTATCCTTTTATTTCTCCGGTTTAACTGAACACCACTTTCCCTTTCCTTATTAACACCTTTGGGATGGTGCCTATGTAGTTTTAAGCAGTTTGTATTTGTTTACTTTTAAAAAGAAAACTGCCAATAAGCAGCAAGCTACTGTTATTTGCCACTGAATTTAGCCTGCTGCGCCTGAAAGTAAAAGTCTTAAAATGTACAAAAGTTAAGCCACAAAAGTTTATTTCATATCGGTTAAAGTTAACACATTTTACTTCTCTACTAATACTGACTCAGAAAGGCACATGAGCTAAGTTAGTGCAGCTTAGCTGACAAATATTAACATATTAAGCAATGAATTTATTCACTTGGTCATTTACAGAAAAAAATGCAATATTCATGTTCCCGAAAAAGTCATACTGGAGATGTTCACAACTGCATTTTCTTAGTGGGTTAATGTCTGCAATACACATACACACACCCTACATCAAGGCAGAGTGAACTGGGATTTTGCTGCTTTAATGGCAATAAACAGAAAGCACTCAGCCTTTGTTCTTTCCAACACACCCAATTTATAATTCAGAGAAGTTTCATCTGTTAGTCAGTATTACTTTGTTTGCACCATTTCTTGCACGTATCTGATATTCAGACCCTTTGAGGTGCTTCTCACAACTGCAGGACCCTTTTAGGTCACTGCATTTCCAACACAGCACGCCCAAATCCCAATCAGCAGCTGTTGGGTCTACCCAAGGCATTTCCATCTTCTCACAAACATCCAGTATAAGATTTTCATGCTTCCAGAACAGCAGGCATTCTAACGACAAGCTGCACATTTACACCCAAAGATCAGGTTATGGCTCAATCTCAGGTTGAGAGAGAGAAAAGGTACTCAAGGCTAGTAATTCCAGGAACGCAATTACGGACCCAATTCAGTATCATTCGAGTAACTAGACAAAAAGCAATACTTTTTTACTATTTTCTTTACTGTTCAGACATGTTTTCAACTTAGCTGTAAAAATACAGGTCTATCTGGCCGGCAACCAATAAAATTCAAATGTCAGTATCAAAGGAAACTGTAAGAGGAATGCTACTACTACCACTCAGCTTCACTACCCATCACTGCCCTCCTCATTCACACACATTCATCCTAAACACTTCACAGTGCCCTCAGCACTCAGGAGAAGAATTCAAGAAAAAGCAAATAGCATTACAAGTACAGCTTAGCTGTTCAGGAGTTCTTAAAGAAAAAACACAGTTCTCAGTTATCAGATACTCCAAATTAATTTCTGCTGATCACCAACCGAGAAATTAAGGACAAAGCAGCAGGAAAGCAGAGTCAAGCAAAAGACAGAAGTACTGAGGTCCAGAGCCTACGCAATTTAAAATTGCAAAAGAAAAAAGCAGACCTCTAATCTAAAAAAGAAAGTCACTCACCTGTAACTGGAGGTCTTCAAATACACTGCTGTTGCAGCTCCACGCTCTTGAGAAGGTGCATATTGGCACCACAAAACCCAGAACCATCTAGCAACCTGTGGGGCTGTGCACATGACCTCTGTGAATCCTTGCCAACCCCCATTGGTCTATTTCCCCCCATACTGAACTACACAATTCCCTGTTACCATGTTTTATCATGACACATTGCAATGCTCCTTTTCACATCCCAATTTCAAAGCTGTAACAAATGCTAATGGAGGTTCTTGGAGTATGACAACTCCTTCACCATCATCAGTTAGCAACATTACAAAATCATCTGATGTATTTAAACACGTAGCTTTTCAAAGCTAGCACATCCTATTCAAAAGATAGGTCTAGTCCCATGACATTCATGAGCCCACCCTCCACTCCAAAAAACATACAATCTTAAAGAACATAAATCTTTGATATAGGATCTTACACCAAAAGAAATACCTGACAATTCAAGCAGCATCCATTATGGAGACTCTAGTTCCTTGGGCTACTAAGCTAGAAGTTGTATTCTTGCATTATAATTTCCTACTTAGTTTCTGTATGTAGTACAGAACAGATCTGAAATCTAGTCTCAGAATTTCAGAACTGGGTTCTGGTATCCTGCTACAGAACTATGACACTGGCATGTATTATAAAGCACACAGAATCTAAAGAAGGAAATTTATTTCAAGAATACAGCAAGAATCTGAAGGTGATCTGCCAACATATTTTGATGTTTTAGCTTATTAACGTCTATTAAGTCTGTATTACTATAAACTCTAGAACCAACTCTAATTACAATTACTGAACCCTTTACCTGAAGGTGAGTGATTCTTATCAAGAACACTGTGCTAAGGTATTTCTTTTTAAGAAAAAGCACAAAACAAAAGTTTACTAGGGTTGCTTTGACAGCTGATTATTTGATTATATTGCTTATATTATCTTACCTGTCCAGCCATTGCACTGAAGTAAGTCCACATGGGGTCAGCAGCAGCAGAATAAGTAGCAGAATACGTACAATATTCAGAGTATGCACCATAAGACATATTTGGCGCTGCTCCTGGTACTGGCTGTCCTACTGCTATTGGCAACGCAGGCATCTGTCCACTGCAAACTCCATACTTTTGTTAAAAAAAGAAAAAAAAAAATCAGTGACTTCATCTTGATAAGCTGAAATACTTCGAGTTTACAATGAAAATGTACCTTATGCTGATTATGAATTCCCTGTTGCACAGCTTATTGTGAGAAATATACCTGAATATAGTGTTAAATGATCTCTAAAAGGAGTTTTGAAAATACTTATTAAAAAAAAAAAAAAAAAAAAAAAAAAAAAAAGCTCAATTCCAGTTTTACATACCTTTGGCTGCATTACCAAGAAAATGTCTAAGAAATAAATAATTTACTATTATCTTACTACTGCCATTATTTTTTCCTGTTTTAAACAGAGATGTTAGGAACATTAACGATACAGTTTGTAGGACACTGCAGTCATTAGTTTACTCTAAAAAAAAAAAAAAAAAGTTCTGAAAATTAAGTTCTAATTATCTAATTTCCCTTGTGCTTTCTATTGGATCACAATTTCCTTTCTGCATTAGAATTTTTATTCAATCATTTATCTATGCCAGGATTTCAAACCACTTTCTTTTTATGCAGGTAACAGCGCGTGGCAGCAGTTCCCTTCTCCCAGCTGGGCCACATGTAATTTTGAAGTAGCTCTGCACATCCTGAAGCACTATGTTACGATTAGCTTATAGATTCTACCTTGGAGATGATCTGACCTTATATAGAAGGTCAAAGCAAGTAAAGCTTAGTTTACTTAAACATGGGATACTTTGTCCAGTTTTGTGACAAAAGGAAAAAAATACACACACATAGTTGAAGTTTTCAAAATAATATAGTACAAGGCTTCTCATGCCACGCAAGGATCAGAGAAAAACACTGGAATCACAACAACCAGGAGGAAAGTGACAGAACACAGAACTTGAAACTGAACTTGTGGCCTTACAAAATAGACCAATACACTGAATTAGTCTCATCTAGGCAAGTAGGTGGGAAAACTGGAAGAGGGAAAGAGCAATTTTTTATTTAATTATTTTCATCTCTTATGTCACAATTACAAGCGCCATAGCAGCTTTCCTTTCGCTCAAGGAGATGTCATGCAAAGTGCATCCAATACTTATTACTTCAAACACAGCACAAGGGACTCCCCATGCTCTAGCCAGCAGTTGCAAACACCACGTTTCCAGCTGTACTGTCAGCCCTCCTTAGGCTGTTATTTTTGGCAAAGTTATTTCAGTGCCCATGACCACCGCAGGACCCAGCTGTGCACACGAAGCACCGAACATGATGTACTCCTACTTGCACGTGATCTACCAGTATTTGCAGAAGAGCAAGGCCAAGCTCAAGGCCCTATTTCCAACGCTTTCACGCCAAGCCCTGCACTGTTTACACACCGGTCCCGGCCTTCAGTGAGGTCCCCGGCTCCTCTGTGCGAGGAGCTCCAGGACACCTCGGCCAGCGGCTTCACTCAGCGCACGGGGCCCCCTCTGCCGAGCACTCGCGGCGTGCCCGAAGGCAGGCCCGGGAACATCCCCTTCACCCCGTCCGCTCCGGCAGCGGCGCCGAAGGCCAGCCCGGCCCGGCCCGGGCCGCTCCTCCTCCCCGGAACGGCGCCGCCTCCTCCCAGCCCTGGGCGCTGCGGAGCGATCGCTCCCCCGGGCGCGCCCGCCACTCACCCCTCCGAAGCCCGGGAAGGCCATGGCGCCACCGCCACACCGAACCCAGCCGCAAGGGCCGCAGCAGCGTCACCCGGCAATGCCGCGGCGCGCCCGCCTATTGGCCAGCGGGGACCGCGCCCGCCTAGCTGGGGGCGGAGCCGTCTGTCTAGG
>VZSV01000018.1:2280298-2292867 GCA_013398735.1 Nothocercus julius
GGGGCTGCCGGCCGCGCTGGGGCCGCCTGCGCCCGGCGTCGTTTTGCCGAGTTGGCCGTGAAGCAGCCCTGTGGTGCTGTTCCCCTGCGCCACCCCTGCGCCCGAGTCTCGTGACTGGTTTCAGCCAAATCTGAAAGGGAAGTAGGTCTCAAAGGTCTTAGTTTTACTTCTCTTGCGTTACGAGGAACATACGTGTTCAGCTAGAAGAGGGCAAGAGACCCAGGGTAGTTGCTTCATAGTCGGACAAGGTACAAACTCAGCCGCAGTGTGTAAACCTTGCAATAGCTGCCACAGCACCAAGCAGCACTGAGTTATTTTCTCTAAATCCAAATAAATTACAAACCTCCCTTCAATGTCTATAAACTCTTGGAGCTTGTAAAGCACTGTTTGCTGAAAACACCCCAGGACCTGATACACCACTGCTGCAGACCAATGTGGGAAACAAGGCAGGCGCACAGCCAGCCTTTCTGTGCAAGCTGCACCCACGTCCTGCAGACCTCGGGCTTGATAGAAAAGACCCCTCAAACAAATAATGTGCTAGAGACAGAGAAAACATGAAGGGGAAAAAAAAAAAAAAGAAAAAGCTGAGACTTCTTTCAGAAGTTTTTCAAAGGAAGTGTGCTTAAAGTTATAATTAAAAAGTGATTGCAAGTCCCGAGAATGAAACCTCATCTAAGAAGAGAGAATGAAAGTAAAACAGTAATGACGTAAAAGATAGGAAACAAAAACCAACGAGAGTACAGTTACATAAGCAAGAGTGAAAACACTGTATATATTTCTGTAACGTCTCTGTAACTGAACCTGTTTTATAATACTACTCTGGATGAAATCCAGACAGCATCGAAATGTAAATCAATGTAGATGAATTACAAACATTAGTCAGAATGAATGAGATCTATAAGTCAAACCTTTCCCAATTCTGCAGTGTCTATCACTTCCAGTACAAAAAAATCTTGGAAACATGTCACCTGCTAAATGGTTAGTAGAGCTTAAAGGGAGCCATTGCCAGAGTTTAGAACATATCCTAAATTTGTGATTCATCCAAAAAGGAACCAGTCAACAGGCAATAAAATGTCATTGGGTACCACAAGGGATGTGAGCAGCCGAATTTGTTCTGCTGCACTGGTCCTGGGATTTTTTTTTTTTTTTTTTGCGGGGGATGTCTGATAAATATATGTGCTTAGGTTTTGAAAATCAATAAAAATAACTGGGATTATATGAAATGTTTGTGGTTGAAGGTTCAATATTTAGGGTTTGAAGGCAACCAGCAAGACATTTAAAGCTTTTTTCTTCTGTCTTAAATCAGAAGGCAGGAAATTCTTAAAAACCTCAGGCTCAATTTTGGGTGCAGAGTCGTATCTGAAAAATCTAATCAGATCCACAGCAAACAGCTGCTCTTGTTCTTTCTGAGAAACAGAAGCCAAGGCTAGTTGCAGCTTTTGCAGTACAGTCCTATATAGACACTGCAGCACACAATTCCTTTCTCTTGCTTTTCTAAAATAACCCCCTTGGTTTCATTTCAAGCCCTGTTACAGTTGGAGGATTTAAACTTTTTAATACCCATGAGAAATGATTTCTGCCACTTGCAGTGGACTTGCGGGCCCACTGGCGGTTCATGTATCGCCAGCTACAGACGTGCGCCAAAAACCCGTGAGGACAGCACCGGAGCAAGCAGGGCACTTCGCAGGCTGGTTTTACTTCCTCGCTGGCCTTTTGGGGCTGGCATTCCACAAAAATGGGGTGGAAATACCTGGCAGACAGGCACAGACCACTCGTGACATGTTGTTAGTGCTGCCACCTCGGCCCTGCCCCAGGCTGGGGATGGGCTCCCGTGCACTGAGGAACGGGCTCGTGTCGCACCGCGTGGGCGGCCCTGGCGGCTCGCGAGCTGCAGAGCGGCTCCCGCGCTGCGGCGGCTCGAGAACCGGAGCTTCCTTTGGAGTTTCCCTTCCAGTTTCCCTTCCAGTTTCCCCACAGGGTGCCGCCTCTCCCGGCCCGACCCGCCGCTTCCCTCCCACAACCGCCTGTGGGGGCGTCGCCACCGCGTAAAGGAAACCGAAAGCGCCCGGTGGGGACGCCTAAAAGCGGGTGGCAGCGTCGCTCCCCGGTGACACCGCGACGCGCGCCGCGGCAGCTCGAGGGCCGCGAGCGGCAGAGACGAGCGGACGGAGACGAGGCGCCAGCCAAGCCGTGAGGCGCCATGTCGGAGGAGAGCCGCGCCGCGGCCTTCCTCTACCTGCTGTCGTGCTTCAGGGCGCGGCTGAGGCGCGCCATCCGCGTGCGGCCCGTGCTCGACTGGCTGCCCTCGCTGAGCGCCGAGGAGCGCGAGCGCGTGGAGGCGGCGGCGCTGCAGCGCAGCGAGATGGAGGCGGCCGAGCTGCTGCTGCACGCCCTGGAGCGTGGGCCCCGCAGGCTCTTCCCCGAGTTCCTGCAGGCGCTGGAGAAAGGCGGCTGCCGCCTGGCCGCCAGCTACCTGAACCCCAGCCTGAGCCAGCTGCCCTCGCCCGGGGAGGAGGCCCAGCACGACATGTGCGTGCAGCTCGTGCAGCTGCTCTACGGCACGCTCGTGGACAACATGCGCGCCGTGCAGGTGGCTGAGAAGTGCATGCAGTTGGACATCTTCAACGAGGAGGACCTGGAGCGGGTAGGTGACCCTGGGAGGTGTCTGTGGACACTGGCTGCACCCAGGAGCTGTGGGGCAGGGAGGAAGCAGCAGCAATAAATGGTGATGTAAGTGCAGAAATTAAGGGCGGGTGATGAAGGAGGTCAAGGGTCGCTTGAGTCCCCAAGAGACCCTGGGGAACAGAGAAATGGGACTCTGTGCCATGGAAAACTGTTTAGTGGTGGGCCAGGAGGATGAATGTCAGCCGAGAGCTAGGGGAAGAAGTTGTCTTGAACAGAGAGCTGGCGTAGACCAGCAGCACCTCAGTAGGAGGAGTCTGGTCAACGCTGCTTGCTGATACTTCTCGCTTTGCTACCAAGTCCAGCCTAAGAAGACCATGAAGTGTCTTCTAGCCCCAAGACCTGCTTCCCCTTTCGCTCTCTTCTTGTGCCAGAGGTTCACAACGGAATATAAAAGATGACAGTGGACAGGGAAGCTGAGAAGAAAAGCTGCTTTGTCAAGAAAGAGTAAGCAGCGCTGTTGGAAAACATGACCAAGAATGATATGCCGAGACTGATGTGAAACTTACTTGGGGAAACTTACAAAGAAAAACAAAAAAAACGGATACCCTGAAACTTAGTGTTACAAGAGTAAATGACAGTAAGACCTGCTATAGGGTCAAGGGAAAATGGGAGACGGAATTACGGATTTGCAGTCTGAGTTTCTGCATCAGTTTCTTGGTGGTTTGATGCTTTCTGAGCTAAATGACAGCCATATGCCTCATTTCATCAGCTTGGTGACTGTCAGGGAGCAGCAGGGGCCTGCTGCTTGGGAAGGGAAGGACAGCCAGGAGTCAGTCAGCATGGTAAAGCAGCTGGCAAAGGCAGGGGCTGTACCCGTAGACAGCCTGCCCCCTTCCTGTACACATGTTCTCCGGGCATCTTTTGGCTCTGGTATTTCAGTTGAAGCTTTTCATTTGCCTTCATACCCTTGCTGATTTAAACTCCACCAGTGTTTCGGCCTTAATACCATTCCTGCATACCTGAGCAGTGCTTCCGTATTTTCTTTTTTGGTTACCTTATCCTACTTCCATTTCTCATACACTTTGGGCTTTCAAGTCCTGTTCAGCCAAACCCGCCCATTTGCTTGCCTATCAGGATGGATGATTCTTGATCCCTGGGGAGGTTGACTTTGCAGTTTGAACACTGCCCCAGGCTGCTATGCTTTGGGGCAGTCTTGTTGCTTCCCTTGGGAGATGGCATGCCTAGTTCTGCTCAAGATGGCCTTGTGATGCGTTTCCATAGCTTCTTTCAGGGCAATATCTCTTCTAGATAGGTACCTTAGCACTTTCCAGTGGTAGGTGTGATGATGGAGTCAGTGTGCAAGAAGAAAAATGTTCCATTTTATGTATGCTGCCACATCACAGACTGAGTCTGACTTCAGTATGTATTTAGTAATGGTTGTCTATTTGCTAAATCATTGTAAACAGTGATTATTTTTTTCATAATAATAATGAATGATTATTGTACCCACTGTTTAGTATGTTGTTCAATATGTTCATTGTTCAATCTCTCAAATTTCAGGTCCCAAGTTTTCTACATCTTACCTCAAACTGTATGTGATAAACATGAGGTCAAACAAAAATACAGTAATCTTCTGATGAATAAAACTATGGGCAGGGCCACTTCATGTTTCTACCTTTACCAGTGTTTTAAATGGCGACAGAGAAGTGGTTTTTTATGTTTATACTGTTCTTAGTAACTATCTGAACCATTGCAAAGCTATACCTCAAGGTTTTTTTATGTCTGCCAGATCCAGACTGCTGCTGAAAATCGTGGGAATAGAGAAGGTGCAAGGGAGCTGCTAAGTAGAATAGTTCAGAAGAAGGATTGGTTCTCCCCATTTTTGAGAGCCTTGCGTGAAACCCAACATGAAGACCTTGCAGATGACTTAAGTGGAAATACAGCAGGTAATAGCCTTACTTCACTAGTACTAGTGAGTTTTTTTTCTTAATACTGTAACTGAGGAAACAGTACTGGGTTCTCACTGTATATATTATATAATTATATATTTTATGTCTATATAGAGATTTATAGAGGGATATAGAGAGATCTCACTGCATCAATGAGACTAATGCTTTTGGTTATCCAGGACTTTCAAGAACATGTTTCTTAATAGTTCGCTTGATAGATTCTTAAACACTAATTCTTAATTGATAGATTCTTAAACAACATCAGAATTCAAATACGGAATGCTTACCTTTTGTTACCTAATTGTTTTCAGTATAATTTTACAATCATTAATTAAAAGATTCTGAATATTATTTTGAACAAACATAAACCTCTTTCAGATTTCTCCTTCAGCTCCAGGATTAGTGTTTCCTTAATATTACAAATCAATATAATGGGATAAGACAATCGCAGGTCCCTAGAAACATTGTAGAAAAATGATTATAGTAGAATAAACTAATCGACAGATGATATGCAGAACTGAAAAGAAAGTAAAAGAGCTACTGAATTTTGAATAATACTTTTTGGTGCTGTACAGTGATTCTTTTATAAAATTATCCTGCTGCTTCCCTAGATTCTAAAACTTCAAATACACAAGCAGCCCCAAATGCTTATTTAGCATATGTCTTTTAAGATTTCTGAGGATTTACGTTTTTTTACCAGATTTTCCATTTTGCATCTTCATCCTTCTTGCTTGAGAAGCTCACCAAAGCTATGTCTTTCTGGCATCCATGTCCATGTAATTTTAGTTGCTGCATATGGGACTATGCATTCAGATTGGCATCAGAAGTGCAGGAACGTGTCCCTTGCACAGGAAACACACAGTTCCCTCAGGCACATGAGCATAAGCAGCAGCCACATTTAAACATGCCTTTTTGCTGTGCTTGAGTCTTCCAGTTTGCCTGACAGGACCAATCAGGTAGGAGCCCTAAAAAAGTTAGAAAGGTGAAAGTTAAGAGGCTGGGAGTAGTGCAGTGTCTACCGTGGTCCTAAACTTCATTTTCTGTTGCAGCTGTGTCAGGCTTAAGTTCCTGTTTTCTTTACTTTGGTTTTGGTAAAATAAGCGAAGTAGTAAATATTTGGCAAATGAGCAAATTATGAAAGTTAATTCTGTATCAGCTCTGTGTTTTGGAATCTTCTGTTCAGTGCAGATCAGATAAAACTTAGTAGTTTAATTCATTTGTTCGATGTAATGCTGAATATGCATTTATTCAAAGGCTTCCCTGTAATCTTTGGTAATACAGTCCTTAAAAGAAAGGTACAGATTAACATGTAAAATGTAAAGCATGTTAGTCTTACCAGAATATGAGAAACATTCCAGATACATGGTCCTGTATGTGTGCAGATCATTGCAATGTCCAGTGATACAATGACAAGGACAGGAAGCGCTAAGAAAAGGTTCATAGAGTGAGGAGGAGAGTGTAGGTCCATATTATAATTCTAGTTTGGTCCCTTGGGACTTGTTACAGTAAATTAAGTTGTGATTACCAGACTCATGTACATAGCGAGAACTTTATAGAAAATTAGCCTTGATTCATCCATTAAAAAATCTATTAATTACTTTAAATTTAGTTTCTAATTGCACAGTAGTTGAATCCAAATTTAAAAAACGTTGAATGCAATTTTCCAAAGTTTGATGAAATATTTATAATTTGTTGAACAGCATGTCTGCTATGTCTGGTTTTGTATGCCTCTGATAAAGTCTGGTTTTATATGCCTCTAATAAAAGTAACATTAGAACGGAAGTAAAAAATACATGTATGTTAGAAATCAGACAAAGCAATGGAAGAAGGGAGAGCATTTTCGGAAAGCACAAGTTTCCTATTATATGGGCAAGTAATAAAGCCTAAGACAGAGTCCTGCTCTGAGGTACATCCATTGTGAACTTACAGGACTGACGGAGTTAAGATGCAACACATGATCTAGGCCGTTATTTCCACTTCCGAATCTTCACAGTGACAGCAAATAATAGGTTAACGACAAACAGCTTTAATTTATAAAGATTTACAGGAACATCGATCCAAACTAGGATGTTTAAATCAAAGACTAAGATGCCATTATGTGCTCACTTGAACATATATGATGAATTCAGGTTAGTTCTGTGTTTTCTGTGCCGCACACTCAAAGTGTTTTATAATGCGTTTTGATTTATTTTCTAGGAGTAGAAAATAGAGAAAATGAGTTGAGTAACAGTACAAATGAAGTAGGAAAAGTCACAAGGCAACCAGAAAATGCTGCAGTGGAGGATTTCAAACAGCAAGAAAATACGAATGATAGTTCAGCCAATGAGAGCAGTGTTTTGGAAAGCTCGTTTGGAGAGAATTCTCTATCTTCAGGTATGTCCAATAATGGCTGGTACTTCTTGAACTTTAGTAACTGGAAGCAATTCAGTGAAAGTTCTAGAGAGCTTGTTTTTCATTGGCTTCGATATTGTTCAAAAAAAACGGGAACACTGATGAGAAGAGAATGGAACGCACAAATTTTGTTTTCTTGGAAGCAGTGAGTATCTTTTTATATATATGAATTAACAATAGAAGAAATTTCAGGAATCAGATCTTTTAATTTGCTTACTTCATTTCAGAGGAGCTGCCCCAGGTTAGCTGTTCTAGCTGCTCTCAACTTAAAATAGATACAAAGATCTGGTTGAGAAATCAGTTTACTTTCAGTAAACAGAATTGAGAGGACATGGCCAAAATAGCATTGTTCTGTTTAACCTGCATGTAGTGATCATTTTTGTTAGCAGTCTTCCTTTCATCTTAAGTAGTATTTTTAAACAGCATTGTATTTATTTTAAATTTACTGTGTGAAGAAATGAATAGTTTTCACTTCCTCAGGATTATTTAGTTAAATAAAACTAATTATTAAATTAATGTTTTGTTCCTGACCTATTCAAGATTTGTAGATTTGTTCTAGATTTGTACTAACTAATGAAAAAATCGGTTCAGTTTGGTAACTCCTCATGGCACTGGCAAAGTTCACATCAAGAGGAATACCTGTAAAACTACATCTGTATCAAGATCCTCTGTTAGTAGAGGGCAGATGTTCCATCCTGGAAACATTTTGATCTTAGTCCTAAGTCCTTTAATTATCCAACAAGTACTTTTTATTTTAAAGGTTTATATTTACAGACCATCAGATTGAACCTGTGTCACTTCACATCACACACACATAGAAGTACAGCTTTAAGAAATTATTTGGGCCTTTTTAAATAGATCCACTTCTAAAATTGTGTGTGGAGTTGATTATCAGCAGCAGCAATTGCAGATCTAACTGGGAACTGATGATTTAAACATATCTTATGTGATTAAGTAATCATTCATACCTCTTACAAGTTCAGAAGGAATTCAAACAATAGTTAAAACTGAGCCTGAAATGACTTTATTGGGCTTACTCAGCCAAAGAAGTGAGACAGCTAATGCTGCTCTTTTTGTGTTAAAACATGAATAAATCAAAGCGAGTTTGGCTCTGAAAACTGCAGCTTTTCAACGTGCAACAATAGATAGCTTATTTTTCTTTTCATTTATTGTGATATCAACAGCACATCAGTGTTTGGTAGCAAGTAGTGAATTAACTACAGCAAAAATGTGACCCTGGTTTTACTGGATTGGAACATAATTTGCCAGTATAAAGAAGAGGTTCCAAATATTTAAGGATGATGCAGAATGGATCAGACCGAATTTGCTTCCCTCTTAGGGTCCCTTCAGTGCAAGGTTTAGGGTCTAAAGTGCAGTGCACACTGAGAATAATTTTTGATTGCTTTTAGCTAAATCTTACAGATGGTTGTCAGAATTGCAGGTAACGAAAGCTACTTATCATAGAATCACAGGATGCCTAAGGTTGGAAGGGATCTCTAGAGATCATCTAGTCCAAACCCCCTGCACACGCAGGGTCACCTAGAGTATGTGGCTCAGGACTGCGGCCAAGCGGATTTGGAAGATCTCCAGACAAGGAGACTCCACAACCTCTCTGGGCAGCCTGTGCCAGGGCTCCCTCACCCTCACTGTTAAGAAGTTTTTCCTTAAATTCCTATGGAACTTCTGATGCTTCAGTTTGTGGCCGTTTCCTCTAGGTCTGTCGGTGGCCACCACTGAGAAGAGGCTGCCCCATCCTCCTCACTGCCTCCCTTGAGGTACTGATAGACACTGATCAGGTCTCCTGTCAGCCTTCTCTTCTCCAGGCTGAACAGGCCCAGCTCTCTCGGTCTTTCTTCATAGCTGTAGGGTCATAAGGACAAAGTAGTAAGTAAAAGCAGTAGGGTCATAAGGACAAAGCAGTAGTAAAAGCAGTAGGGTCATAAGGACAAAGTAGAATTAGGTGGTTCAGCCTAAGAGAAAAGTAGAAAGAACCTGCACATACAAACAAAAATCAATAAAAAAAAGAAAACACACAAAAACTCATCATAAAAGCAGCAAATTTGCGAAGATCAGAAGTGGAATATTTAAGTTTATGGGTTACCTGTATGAATCACACTTTACGTAAGTAGCAGCTCTTCTTGTCAAGACCTATTTCATAAAATGGAGCTGAGTGGAACAAGTAATTATACTATGAGAAAATTACACATAGAAAAGAAGTTCAAGTATCCTGTTTCTATCCTTCCTTCCCATCATAAACGGAGTCATGATTTTCAAGTGTATTTTGCCCCCTGCAGGTTACAGTACAATCTAACAGTACATACTAGAATATTTACCTATGGTAAATGTAAGGTGATACCACTTGACTTATTTATTTATTTATTTATTACTTTTTAATTAAATGGAGCTTTCAGTGATGTGTTAAATGTAGCATCTAATACTTCCAGTTAGAAAAACAATTAGTTGTTGAAGCTAGGTTCAAAATTCATTCTATGGTCAGAAAAGGAGGACTTAATAAATGCACAAAGATCCATGTGCTTTGCATTCCATTCCCTATATATTCATTTATATTAATTTGACAATTCAAGTGACTGGAAAATCTCTATGGAGAGCACTATACTGCATTGTGCAAATAGTACTGTAAGGGAAGGCTGCTGAAACTGGTGAAAATAATTGATAACATTAACCTTTTTAACTTAACAGTTTTGGAAAGGTTTACTTTTTTTTTTTTTTTCCTCCCCTCTGTCTTTTCAAGTAACTCAAGAACACTACCACAACCTTCTAAGGAGAATTTTACATTTAATTTTCACTATATTCTATTGAGAGGTGGGTTTGTAATGTATACTGCAGACTGTAATTCAGACAGTTATTTACAAAGCACTGAAAACACACTCTTTTCATTGGATATCACATAATAAATGCATAGAATTTTAGTTTTTTACCTCCTTCTTATCAACCTGGATTCCTTGAAAGTGAAAATGAGATGTCAATGTCATTTTCAAACCTGGAATTCCCACTAATGTTACTTAATATTTTGTCATAGATCTTAGAACACATGTTATAATTAGTAATGTTTTCTTTTGTTTTCAGGACAATGCTGTCTCATCTCACGACAATGTATTAGATACATGCTATATAGAGAGAGTGAGAGAGCGATGTATATATATATTAAATATATTAAAATACGTATATATGCTAGATAAAAAAATTGCAGGAGGAAATTACAATTCATATAAATTGCACTCCTAATACAATTTAAGTGTTTTTCTGTTGATTGCACTGATAGAGAGGAGATTAGCCCTTTATTTTAGATGCTGGAAGCCTTTAAATAACGCTTCCCATCCCATCATAACACTTCTCGTGGACAGTTTTAATTTATAGTTGGACTAGTTTTTAAGGTCTGCATGGAATAAATGAGGAAATTTGTAGGACACAAAGACAGATGCTTGCATCGTTTTTCATGATTATGTCGGTAAAAAGTAAAAAAACAAAGTGAGCAGATCTCTGACTTGTAGTAGCGGCTAAGGTAGCTTGGTGTAGAACTTAGTTTCACTTGCCTCAATCTCACTTGTTCTGCAAGTCTCCAGTTTCGTTGCTGTCAGACATTCATGTTCCAAGGACACGAAAGTCAAAGCTTTAGATTTTTGCTGACCACAGATGGCTTAATTCAATCTCACCAAAACATTGTAGTACATATTTCATGAGTGTGCCATTCTCAAAGTTACGTGACTGTAAGTTCTCTTTGGTTCTGAACTTTAATTCATAGCATCTGCTTAGCTGTATGAACTGTATGTTAGGAGCAGTACATTGTATGGCTATGGAAAGCAATGAGATATTCACTGGAAAAGCTATGGAAAAGCTTGATAGGCCACAGGTGAGTTAGTAGGGGTAAATGGTATTATTTTGATTGACTTTTTCTATAAGCAGTATGAGCGCTGCTGGGGAATGCTACAGGTAAGCTGACACACAGAACAGGATGAGTCTATCTGGAGCTGAGTAGAATTCCAGTAGAACACTGTACACTCTTCAGATGCTAAAATGTCTAATTATTTTTTTTGAAAATCTGACTATATAAATGGCATTGTTGGGATAGGAAAGAAAAAAAAAAGTGTAATATATGTACTACCCAGCAGAGGGAGAGCTTAACATTAAAATATCTGTAACATAATGGATTTCTGTGGTAGTAGCCTAGTCTTCTAGTGGGTGTAATGTGAGTGGCAGTTTGTGATTTTACTTGCAAAACTCTTGAAAGATTTAATAATCCCTTTCTGTTTTTATTTACCTGGAAGCTGCCACTTACTTCTCTTCTTTTACTGTATGAGGAAATCTGTTTTTAAAAAGCACCAGTTTTGGTTTTGATTTTAATCTACACCCATTTTGTATTGTTTTAATACAACCCCCATGGCTTACAGGGAGTTAAGGAGAATATTTATCTTTAATATGCGTGCAGTACTCTGTATCCAATGGAACTGCATGCTTACCTTCCTTTTTCTGCTTTTCCATCCATTTCTGAAAATATGCAGAAAAACATGACTGGAAAGAATCATGCAGGTGGTCATGTTCAGTGTGACCACACTAAATCATGAAACTGCCTTTTCTTTGCTATGTTTTAGATTTTTAATTTTTCTTCAGTAAGAGGATAAAGTACGGGGTTCACAGTTTTATCTTTATCTAAGAAAAAGACCATCAGATGAAGAAGGTTCTGCCAAGATCCTTAAGTTAAATGTTCCTAACTTTAAATTGACCTGATTTTCCCCACTCTTTCTACAGTCCCTGGAAAATGGTTAATGCCTTTTGTCTTCTCAGCAGCCTTTTATGATTAGAGAAAGGCTCTGTTCTGCTGTCCTTTCCTCCTGACTTCTTCCTTTTATTTCCTTTTGCTTTAAACTAGCTCAAAATGCATGTTTTAACATGCATAAATCATGCATAGCACGTTTTAAACTAGCTACTACAAAATGCCTACTCCTCTGCTTTTACACCTTTACATCGGCTTTTTGCAGGCATATGATCCTAACATTAGCAAGGAAAAATGCTGCACAGAGTAGCACTGATATTGCCCCTTCCAATTCAAATAAAAGTCAGGCCTGGCCCTGGCTCTGTTTAAAGAATGTTGAAAACATTCCACTTTGGAATATTTCTCAAATTCTTTTAAAGAACCTCTATTTGACTTATCTCTCTTCTTTCAGCCTATGAATCAGCAACCACTTTCTCCCTGCAAGGCTGAGGACTAAAACAGCTGTAATTACTGCCTAAAGATACATATATATATATTTGCCTGGGTGTAATTAAAGGTAGCTAAAGACAGGTTGCATTTCCCTCATTTTCCCTATTTTTGGACTGTAATTACAGCCATTTCTTACTTCTGATATCAAGCTGAAGCTGCCAGCACCTATTAGCATTACTTTTGCCTGATATGGTTCACAACTGTGGTTCAAAAATGAAACTGCTAGCAATAATAGCAGGTAGTACAGGAACAGTTGCCTCACTTCGCTCACGCTCCTTGACATAGTGAAAGAATATGGTGAAATAATGCAGAATATGTACTCATAGAATGCTTAAGGTTGGAAGGGATCTCTAGAGATCATCTAGTCCAACCCCCCTGCACAC
>VZSV01000018.1:2293252-2328218 GCA_013398735.1 Nothocercus julius
CCAGGGCTGAGTAGAGGGGCAGGATCACCCCCCTCGACCTGCTGGAGACGCTCCTCCTAATGCACCCCATGATCCCATTGGCCTTCTTGGCCACGAGGGCACTGCTGCCTCATGGTCAACTTGTCATCCACCATGATGCCCAGGTCCCTCTCTGCAGAGCTGCTCTCCAGAAGGTCAGTCCCCAGCCTGTACTGGTATCTGCGGTTATTCCTGCCCAAGTGCAGGACCTTGCACTTGCCATCGTTAAATTTCATAAGGTTTCTCATTGTCCACTTGTCCAGCCTGTCCATGTCCCTTTGGATGGCAGTGCAGCCCTCTGGGGTATCAGCTACTCATCCCAGTTTGGTATCATGAGCAAACTTGCTGAGGGAGCATCATCAGGAATAGCCTCTGACTGCAAGCTACCTAACTTGGATCAGACTTGCAATTATTTAGAGGGAGAGAGAGATAGCTTTGTTACTTGTATAGCAAACTATTTATACTGTATTTGGATATGTTTTTTAATACAAGCTGTTATCTTCTGTTTATGTTTCTATTTGTTTCTGCATTTCATTCAGATTCTGATGTCCTTATAGGAGAAGGAAGTGTCAATAATGTGAATGAAAACCTGGGACAGAGCAGCAGCACAACCAGTGATTCGGGTATGTTACCCTTCTGTTATTTAGTAATTGCAAAATATGCTCTGCAGGGTGAGCTAGAGCAAAAATCAAGGTTTTTACTCTGAACTCCAGCAACAGTTCCTAAGTGCAAGACTTCCCTTATTTCACTGGAAAGTAGAAGCCATTTTTGTACATGTGGACTTAACCCTCAGCCCTGAAAGACTTGATTCACTGGAATCCTCTAAATAGGTCTGCAGACATTACCATCAAACAGATGGTCAGTAATACAGAATAACAGAATCATATGGGTTAAAAGGGACTTGGAGCAGTCATTTAGTCCAGTCCCCTGAAAGATTCATAATACTGCAGTGTTCTAAGGGCTCTTTCTCCTTTCAGAGAGGAGCTGGACTGTACCTGACCCCTGCCTAGGGGAAGTGAGAGGGACAGGCCACACTTTAGAGGTATCTGAGAATGAGGGGAAGCATTTCCAAGGTACTTGCAGAACCCTATGAAGGTCCATTTTGGGACTAAGGAATTTAATAGCACTATTTGTGAAAGTGTTTAGCAACCTCATCAGTGGGAAACACTGTCTGAAGAGATTTGCAAATCTGGTTTTATACATACCTAAGTTAAACAAAATGTTGTGTTAAACTAAAGATCAGACTGTGTTTACACAATACCTTTTTATTTTGCACTGTATGTACTTTTAAGCCCAAGTAAATACTGTTGTTCTAAAGGACATCCTAGATTTCTCCCCCACCCCTTTTTTCTCTTCTTAATCTTGGACCTCAGGCCAGACTAGTTTCAGCTGTCTACCATGGAGAGTTTAAGCATACTCTGTATTTGCCTACACAGAATTAAAGAGAGAGAAATTGCCTTTTGGAATCTGGCCTTAATAAAGCTGGTTCCAGGACTGTGTCTTGTGTAGGGGCTAGGCACAATCTGCATACCTTACAGTCCAGCTCTGCTAATATGGCTATTTGATCAGTAAAGCCAATGTAGTGATAAAAGCTTTAAAGTAGTTTCAGCCTTGTTTAATATTAAAATCTATCCATTTTGCAAATACACAGAAAATTCAGAACATCCTGAATCTAAATTGCCTTCCTACAGATAGTGTTTTAGTATAAACATTGTTAGCTCTGAGGAACGTGCTTGTGGCACTCAAAGTGACTTATCAATCATGTTAAGATCATTTCCTCACTGAATCACATGAAATGTAAGGGCAGAGAAACTTCTCTATTCTGTGTATAGCCATAGTGAGTCAGTTGGTCAGACTGGAACAGACTGCAGATATCTGATAAAACAAATATGTACAGCCTGATAATTAAGGTCAATGAAAAAACTCCCATTAAGCAACTTGAACATTGACTAGTAGTGAAGTTCCGTAGAAAACATAAGTCACTAAAGTTATGTGAATGCTGCAGAATAGATTTTTTTATGATTACTTGCAATATATTCTGCTTACACATGTGTTTTAAAAACAGTAAGTTAAAGCATGTTTTAAAAATATTCATGCTTTTTATTGTCAGTGAGAGCAAGTATTAGCAGTGAAGGAGGTACAAGTAGGTGTTGTGGAATTTATGGATTTTGATTTCAAATTTTGCAGTAAGGCTGTTGCATTAAATAGATGTATAGGTAGTATCTTAATGCGCTCACATAATTTGGATTCTAATGCACAGAAATATATGGATTTAGTCATTTTTTTGGACAGGTATTTTACACTTAAAAAAAGATGTTGTAATTAGAAGAATAGGAGAATAAATATCATGACTCTCTTAGTCTGGAGCAGATGACTTCCTCCAAGTAATACTGTGTATTATGAAAGTTATTTAATGGAATCATATCCTGAGTAAAGATTCCTGTATTAGCCTTTATCTAAACAAGGGTCAAGCAAACTAGGGGAGAGTGAAGTTAAATATTTTTTAGGCCTGGACAGTTAGTTGAGGATGTTAAGATACTAAAATTTAACCAAACAGATGGATGATAAAGTGCTAGTTTCAATATGATTGAACTATTGGACTTAGTCAAGCAGAAAGCAAACAATGTTCTTCCTCAAAAGAGAGTAGTAGAAGTCAGATAAGTAAGGGCAGGTACTCTCTGGTGTGATTTTTCCCTGGGTTCCAGGTAGTATTGCACTCACACTAAAAGGCAAAACAAGCAAAAAACACTTAGGAATGGCATTCGGATGTTTCCATCAGCAGTATTTTCTCAAGGTTCATTACTTTCTGTTAGTTTAGTTTTATTTAATGGAATAAGGGATACTAGAAAAATACACTTATTTTGTGTATAATGTATCACTGTTAATAAAACCCCATGATTCTTCATTTAATGATCTCCCAGGAAGTAAGATGATAGGTTTTTTTACCTCTTAGTCTAGTAGAATTTGTCTGTCATTGTCAACGATGACAGTTAATGCTTTGAGGTGAATTTAAACGCATCTGTAGGAGAGGGAAAAATGAAATAAATTCTTGTTATATTCTGGTATATACTTCTGTCTTCCTACAAATGTTTAAATTCAGAAACGTGATCTGCTTTTCTCACTGCTTGAAACAATGACATCATTTAGCAGCACGTTTAACATCTGGATGTTTCCTGCTTCACTTGCAGGCAGTGGATTTGAACTCCCTGCCAGTGCATTTTAAATGATAGATGGAAGGTTTCGGCCTTCAGGTGGCCAATGCAAATGGCTTTTTAGTGAGCAGCTCAGGCTGCATTATGTGTGAGTCAGTCTGGAAGCAGCGCAGTCTACCATGAATGGGTGTGATACATTCAGCAGGGTGAGCTCTATCTTATATGGGCAATTGAATTTTCTTATCTATTTGAACTTAATAACTCCCTTCATCAATTCTTAAGTGGCGTCTATCTCTTTTTATTTCTGTGGCTCCATCTTTTTTTCTTCCTCTGTGGCATATTTAAGAAGGTAGCACACTTGCAACCAAATACATTTCAGTACCAATGAAAGAGAAGGCCACATAAGATTGTCTAGATTATAAATACTGTGACTCTGAACACAGCCTTTGTTGGTCACACTGCTACTGAACTGTATCATTTGAACTTACACAATAATACTCATGACAGCCAAGGTGGGTAAAGACATCCTATCGCTTACTCTTCCCACCATGCTAGGTGACTGGATGTTAGCAGTACTGATCTGGAGTTGCAGAACTCCACAGAACAGCATTGCCTAACTAGTATTGCCCTGTTTCCATTTACTAAGAAGATACTTTTCATAGTAGATTATTGTTTTTCCATTAGTTATTTGTTCAATACTCTGAATTTTTTATACCTCCTATTTGATATTTATATTTGTCTGTACTGTCAGATGAAGATGAAGAGGACAGCAGAGCTTCACCTGAGCCAGAACTGATCCTGAGAGATTACCAGATGGAAGTTGCAAAACCAGCACTGAATGGGGAGAATATTATAATATGTCTCCCTACAGGCAGTGGTAAAACTAGAGTGGCTGTTTACATTACCAAAGATCACTTGGATAAGAAGGCAAGAGCATTAGAGCCTGGAAAAGTTATAGTACTTGTTAATAAGGTATGTTGGTCCATTAAACAAAAGAATATTTTTCAAGCCTCCTGCACTGTTAATATAGAATTTTTAAAATGAATATAAATATATTTCTCAGGTGATCCAGATTGCAGGTAGGTTTAACAGTATATGGCTCTGGGCTGTCATCTCCATTATATTGTTGCAAACATGAAGGATTTTAATTTATCTGAATCTAGTTGGAATCAAACCGTGCCGTAATAACTACATCATTGGAAAAAGTACAATTCCTTGTTAGGATGAATAAAACCAAAATAATATTTAAAAAAATCAAAATCTGTTTTTCACATTGTGCATTTGTATTTGGTAATGAAGGCCACCAGTGAGCCTTAGAGTGCTGAGGAATATTCTGTGAGATTTTCTGATAATGACTGTAAAGTTTATAGTTACATTCAGGGCAACTAAATTAACCTTTTTCTATTGTAATTTTAAAATATAAATATGAGTGATTAAAAGATATTCAGATCCTGCTGCAAGAAGAAAATTGATAGCATATTGTAAGCTCAGTTAGGGAGCACAGCATGATTTTTTTGTTCGACTTTCTAAGGCACAGTTAAGCCAAAATTTTGGGGCAAAGTTTTTGAAGGTGTGCAGTCAGTTTTTAAGGGGGTTGGCTTGGGGATTTTTAGTATTTGGAGGCATTTTGTTTGTTCAGCCATACCTTGCAGTGAATAAGGTGGTGTTTGCTTTTTTGTAAAAAAGTAAAAAAAAAAAAAAAAANAAAAAAAAAAAAAAAAACTCACTCGACATTGTATAGAGAATATGTTCATCTAACAGCATCTCCGACAAATAGGCATGTATTTTTAACCCTATGTAATCTCCAGTTTAAATGATATGAAAACATTTTTAGGTACCGTTGGTGGAACAGCATTTACGAAAGGAGTTTAATCCATTCTTGAAGCGCTGGTATCAGGTTATTGGTTTAAGTGGTGATACTCAGCTGAAAATCTCATTTCCTGAGGTCGTCAAGCGAAACGACGTCATTATCAGCACAGCGCAGATCCTGGAGAACTCACTGTCAAATGCAGCTGAGGAAGAGGAGGAAGGTGTCCATTTATCAGGCAAGTTTTTCCCTTAGGATTTTTTACAGAGGGACTAAAGGTATGACTGCTCTGGAAAACTGCAGAGTAAAAAGGTGTGGGATTCGATAGCTAACACTTTTTTAACTGGCCGGTTTTACAAATGCAAACTGGACTGTGAGTGTCAAAAACAGATCTTGGTCAATGAGTATGCAAAACTTTCAAGCCAGATTAGACTCTTGCAGGTTATCTGTACTAAATATTGGTTGTGATCCCCATTTTATCTAGTTCAGGCAAAATATTTTGCAGATGCAGCTGTAATGATTCCTGTTTCCAAGCTTGCTTAAGAAATAAACACTGAGGTATTTCACATAAAAGTTGTAGAGAGGATATATTTTACAAAATGAGTTAAATTCAAATGTAGTCATAAATTTGAGAAATATAATGGAATACAAGATAGGAACCAATCTGTTACAAAAGTTATATTCTTTAAGCTCTTGTTCTTTTACTTACATAGATAGCATTACTTCTCACCGTATCTCTCTAAGTAGGCAACTGTAACAGTCTCCACCAGCAGATGAAGGAGGTTGTGAAAAGCAAAAGATAGGAGATGAGATGCAAAATTGTTTTCTATAAATAAAAAGGCTGTAAATTGATTCGTATTATTGCAACAATTTAAGCAGGCTGATGTGTAAGCAAGACCCCTGAAACTCTCTGGTTTAAGAAAATAAAATAAAGGGGTGCGAAAGGAAAGAGTACAACCCAGAATATTCAAGTGATCTGCTTTAGTCACTTCCACTAACGGTTTTACGACAGATGCTGAAAGAGCAGAGAATTACAACACTGCAGATGACTGGCCAACTAGGGGTAAGGGGGAAACTACATAAACCAACTTTCCTGCTAGAGAAACTGAGAAATGTTTATGAGTCTTTCAAACCTTAAAATATATTTCACTGTCGGCAAATGTAAAGAGAGCAAGGAGATTTTTTATGTTTTTGAGAGATTTAAATACAAATCTCAATTTTCCTTTTCTGATTGTATAGTACTGCATATGTGTACCTGTAAATATGATCTGACTAAAAAGTCGTCATGCATGTCCTCAGCTACAGAAGAGATGATTGGTAGTGCTCTCACTGTTTGTTTGTTCCTTCCAGTTATACATCCATAAAGTAATATAAAACCCTCTAACTGGACAGGGATAGGGAGGAAGTTTCTGGTTTGCTATAAAACAAAAGCATATTTTGATCCAGACAAGCCTTTCAACAATGTCAAAATGGCTTCTAACATGTTACATGTTCTCCTAGACAAATGGCATGCAATTTGTTAGATGCAGTTATGGAAATGATTATAAAAGATAAGACTGAGTAAAACTACGTTATGTTTGTACCGCTGGTTATTAAAAATACCTGTCTCAAATTCTTTATATTATTAGTTCATTTCTGCAGAAATGAAAAAGCTTTCCACCTTTCATGAAGTGAAGAAACTACTTAACACATCCAGAGTGCAGCAAGGATTCCACAGTCCATTAATATATATAAACGCTTCTATTTCCTCCTTTCTCCACTACTGCAAATTTCCTAGTACATGAAGACTCAAAAAATTGACTGGATTTCTTTAACAGTGTGGGAAGACTTACTTATACAAATTTAACATTTGAAAGAAAAATAATCATTTTATATTTACCTTTTTTTTCAGATTTTTCTCTTATCATTATTGATGAATGTCATCACACTCAAAAAGAAGGGGTCTACAACAATATAATGCGACGTTACTTAAAAGAAAAGATAAAGAATAGGAAGCTGGCAAAAGAAAACAGACCTCTCGTTCCACAGCCTCAGATTCTGGGACTTACAGCCTCACCTGGTGTAGGAGGTGCAACATCCCATGTGAAAGCTGTAGAACATATTCTGAAAGTAAATAGCCCCTAAAATTACAAATCACCAAAGGAATATTGTTTTGTTCAAGTAAAACTTGTATTAAAGTCAGTGTTAGGCTCCAAACTTACCATCTGATTTTTTTCATGTGTATGTGACACTTGGCTCGTGGTCATTCAGTAAAATGACCTGCTACAAGTTTATGGATATTCTTGTAGGAATAAAGGTTACTTACATGAATAAGGAAGTAAAAATATTGGCTAACTTGAAAAAAAGTTCTCAAGATCAGAGGCAATAACTTCACAAAAGGATGAGTTTGGTTTTTGTTTTTTTTTTTGTTTGTTTGTTTGTTTTGTTTTGTTTTCTGTTGCTGGATTGGTATTTACTGAGTATTCCTAAATCCTAGAGATTTCGCATATGTGTGTGTATATATATATATATGTATATATTTCTAAAACTGCTAAGATGAGCTACTGTTTTGATCCAAAAAAAAACAGAAATTCTAAGCGGAATACTTAAAAAAGCAGAAACTATGTTTGAGGTACAGATAGCATGAAAATGTGTTTATTTCCAACAGTTACGAGATACTGATAGAGATGGGAGAAGTGTGTAGTTGCATAAACAACAGACGAGCTAATTGGTTAAATTCTATACTGTACATACAGCTGTGAAAGTCTAATGCTGATACAAATATTGGTGATAAAAAACATAATTTAGTCCAGTACTGCAGGAAAAACTTTTGACCAGCAAATTGCACCAGACCAGACTATGGAATTGAATAGGTGAGGCCTCAAAGAAGCTATTAGGCTCTTTTGAAGTAGGCAGAATTGTGAGGTATTGTGAGAAAATAGCTTTTTGGCAATAGGAAAATCAGAGAATTCCTTTCCATCTGCTTTGAAATCCTAATGACTAAATGTAAGCTGAATATGTAGAAGTTCAAATATATAACTACTGGTGGAGATGTCAAAAAGGACACCTGCCAGACTTCCTCTTTTATTTTAGATTCATAAAAAAATTATAAAAAAAATATTTTCCCTTGTTATTTTAAACTGAAATATTAACCTACATTTTTCAAAAGATTAAAAGCAGCAAAATCCAGTAAAGTTGTTCAGTTAGCACAGAGTTTCTTCATCACTTTCACCAAAAGACATTTTCAAATTGTATTCTACTTTCAAGTCTAGCTCTTAATTCTGCAATTATTCCCTCATATTACATTTCTTTTATTCTGCTTCACTATTCTTTTTGTTTGCTTGAGTTATGCTCCAAAGTATTGCTGGTATATTTTAACTTTCCAAAAAACTGTTTTGCAGCCTGATCTGCACCTTTTTTTCCAATGTGTAAGGATCACTTTTAGCCTAGGTAGTAGCTTGTTGAGCTTTTCTCAAGTTCTTGTTAAAGTCTTGGCTTTTCTCATGCTGATACAGTCTGGATACTATTTTGTAGGAAGAAAGTAAACTAAATTTAATAAATAAATATTGGAATAAAATGCTGTATTACTTTAATTTAATTTTCGTGTAGAATAACTGTTAAACAAAACCTTAACATTAAAATGTTATCATTAGATGTTACAATGAAAATAAATAATACTCTGTTTTGTTCCAGATCTGTGCCAATCTTGATGCATGTAGAATCATGACTGTTGAAGAACATGCCTCCCAACTGAGGAGTCAGGTGAAGGAACCGTATAAGAAGACTGTGATTGCAGATATCAAAAGAAGGGTAAGTTTTGTCAAACTAATCAGTGTTAAAATTACGTTGACCTTTAAAAGCTTTTTGTACGATAAAAAAAAAACTTTGCCTAATGCTCTTTTTCTATAAATTTATTGTGATGCATAGTACTAAGTTGCATATATGCGTGTATCCATTGCATTCCTTTAAATGGACAAGTATCAAAAAAGTAATAATTTTTTTTTTTTATGTTCATCTTTAATTTTTGATAGTTGAAATGCTTGTACTGGGTGCCATTATATTCACCAAAGGTGTTACATTTGCAGTGTAATTCTCGTACTGTTCCAAATTATTTATTTTCTGACTCTGAATGCTTAGAGAACCACTAAAATTGGCAACCTTTTTTATTTGAAATTAAGGTATTAGGTTTTTAAAAGTTATTCAAAATGATACTAGCCAAAAGAGTTCAGTCTAGTGTTCTGATTACCAGAAGAAAGATGTTTACTTGTTTTTGTCATCAATTTATTTGTAGGATCCATTTAGAGAGAAAATTATCGAGATCATGACAGACATTCAAAACTATTGCCAGCTCCATCCAAAATCGGAGTTAGGAACTCAACCTTATGAACAGTGGGTGATTAGAGAGGAGAAAAAAGGTAAATGGTTGGGGAAAATTTCCTGGCTTTCGGCTCTTGGGGTCGCTTCGTACTCACAGCATTATTTTTTATGTGTTTGGTCTTCTTTTAGCGGCAAAAGATGAAAAACGCAAGCAACGTGTCTGTGCAGAACACTTGAAGAAATACAATGATGCTTTGCAAATGAATGACACTTTTCGAATGGTTGATGCATACAATCAGCTGCGTAGTTTTTATAAGGAGGAAAAAAGCAAAAAAACAGTCGTGAGTGATGATGATGATGAATCAGCAGTATCAAAACAAGATGAAACAGATGAATTTCTAATTGGTTTGTTTTATGGTAAGTTTGAAATACGTAGTGATGTTTAATATTTGAAATTCATAAAACCAGCTACTGTGCACCAACAAAATTTGCCTTAATTATTAGTTTCTAAAGATTGCTGTGTTATTTAGTATGATAGTATTTGGATGTCCCCATTCATACATTAAGGACTACATTAAACAAAATCATAAAGTGTAATTGTGTCCCAGTGTATAATAGAAGTTCTTCAAGTTTGTCCCAAGTACCAAGCACTTCCTTTTTGCCTGATAATAAGTACAGACTTTCTCTGCTTTTCTCTGGTGAAGCATCCCTGAGAGACATTGCAATAAATTGTAATTTCCACTCTTGATTGTAGTATTCACTCTTGAGGGACAAAAAAATTGAACAACAGGATTACAAAATTTATGTGGAATGATGGTTATCCAGCTGACCTCTACCCAAGTTTGTTAGTACGTAGCAAGTATGTAAGCAAACGGAGTGATGTCTCCGAGTAAGCTACAAATAAAAAGAGGTTTCTGACAGAAGCAAGCAGAAGATTTAGTCACAGAGGGCAAAGTTGGTTGCCCATTTCTTGAAGCTTTCCCTTTTTTACTGTGACTCATTTAATCTTTAACACACTAAGCATTTTTGCCTCTTTTTCTCCCTTACTGCACACAATGCCGGAATTCGTTCCATCCCATATGGCTCATGGATAGTGCCCCCTTCTTTAAAATTTCAGTATTGAATGCTCAATTACCTATTATTACTTAAGAATCAGAAAGCTAAACTAATTAGAATGAAATTGAGTTGTCTAGATTGTTTTCATTTCCATAGGTAAATGAAGTTCAAAGAACTTGGTAGTGAAAAACAAATTATACTTCAGAGATTTGTTCTGGTTTTATCACTGAAGGACCATGAGCTAGGACTTTAAAAATGAAAAAAAATAAATTTAAAGAAATATATAAAGTGATAGGAGACCTCTCTGGTAATGGTCACGTTCAGTACTGTGACCATAGAAGAGTCATTTATCTAACATTTCACTGGGGATATTAAAATTTCTTTATATGTTATAGATAATAAAGTGCTGATCCTAGTGTCTTTTACATTGCAAGTTTCCAGTGAGGATTCCTGATTTGAGTATTCCAAGGAGCATATTTTTTGTGTAAGTTTATAGGAATGTATCAGCTCTGAGAGTTGTGCATATTAATGTTTCTCCACATGAGACTTCAGTTATTTTAAAACTGATAAGTTGTTATTTAGCCCTTAAATACAGTGCACTTAACTGTACCACTTCTCTTGGTATCTAGAAAGAGGATTTTTTTTCCCCCTTTTCTCACCATGGAACATAGCCAAAAGGTATGGTAAAATGTTGTGGTGATTTATTTTGATAGATTAGTGTGCTTTTAATGAATATAAACTAACTTGAAAAACAACCACAGCTCTTCCTGCTGGGTGTGAATTAGCCATGCTGGGAGGATGATATAGAAAATTGCTCTTTTTGATTTCTTCTTTTAATTTACATTTGTTATTTTTAAAGCAAAAAAGAAACAGCTGAAAGAGTTGACTGAAAAGTCCGAATATGAAAATGAGACACTAACAAAGTTGCGAAACACTTTAATGGAGGAGTTCACAAAGACTGATGAATCGAGGGGAATTATTTTCACCAAGACCCGGCAAAGTGCTTCTGCTCTGTTCCAGTGGATTAAGGATGACAAAAAATTTGAAGAAGTGGGAATTAAGGCCCAGTATCTTATTGGTGCTGGGCACAACAGTGAAACTAAACCTATGACTCAGGTACAGAATTATGTACTACAGTGTTAAAATTTTATATGCACTTTGAGGAAACAGCTTGTTTTAATACCAGAATCACAGAATCATTATGGTTGGAAAAGACCTTTGAGATCATCGAGTCCAACCATAAGCCCCTCAACAGCAAACCTGTTAAATCGTGTCCCTAAGTGCCTCATCTACACATTTCTTGAACACTGCCAGGAATTTATAAATGAAGTTTGAAACCCAAAGTTCTAGTCTCATACCTGTCACCAATTTACCATGATAAGCTACAGCTTAGGAAAATAACAGCATCTTAATTTTATTTCCACAAGAAACAAGCTTTTTTATTGCTTAGATTCTATGAGACTTAACAGGCAGTTATCTCCTAGAGCAGTATATAGTCAAAAAGAATATAAGTTGTGGTGAGACATAGGAAGAAAACAATGAGAACAAAATGGTGGTAGCAAAAAAAGTTGTTGGTTAAGAGTTTATATTTACCAAGGCAACAGTAATTCTAATTATATTTTAGTTACTCTATTGAAAGATAAAATTAATTCAAGTGTTAATGATGCCTATCATTTTCTGATATTGCTGTTTAATCAATTTATACCAACTTATATCTACACTTTACACTGACATAATCATTGACTGAGAATTTGCCAGAACTCACAATGAAAATTTCACAATTTTTCACTCAGTAATGTCTCACACTACTGTGTTGACTTCTCACAGAGCATCTCTCTATTGTTCTGTAGCTTCAAGTCAAATAGTTTTCAGAAATAAGTACCTCAGTATGCTAGACCTCACTTCTATTTTGCTTTTAACTCCCACTAAAAGTTACCATTTCAGTATTTAAGCAAAGAAGTGGGATGGAATTTGTTTTTACATCAGTTGCTGTCAGGTTTAAAAGATGCTACACATTGGTTTCTCAAAAAGATGCTTGTTTTCAGTGACCATTTGTTCTTTCATTTGTGTATCACAATGCACAAAGCAATAACCTCTAGCTTTTGAAACTGAATATAGCAAACAGGAAGTTTCTGGCCACAATTCAAAAGGTGTTTCGTGTCCCTGTGCTCAAGCTTGTTTGAAATGTCCAAGTTCTGGATACTTCAAGTGTATCATCACTGTATTTTTGGGTACTCCATGCGGCAGTATTGGGAACAAGATGAAGTTATTACGGGTAGTTAAGTGCTGTAGTGGTGCTGAAATCCATACTTAAAGCTGAAGACATGGAAGTGGTAGAAATTTAGTCCCCCTGCAAAACTATTTAAAGAACTTGCTAAGAGAATGAAAAACTGCATTACTAAACCTCCCCATGGCAGTTGAAATGGGATTATTAACTTCAGAGTTTCGGATCTTCAGTGCTTAAGAAAGGAAAGGCTTCTGTTTCCTCCTCCCTCAAAAAAGGTGCGGAACATTCCTTATATTCAGAAAGGGCCTCGTGTTTGTAATGTTGGAAGATGCTTAAGTGCAACTAAGCCTTACTGTTTGGTACTCTGCTCTGAAAACTTGGGCTACAATTCCTTAAGTGTATTAACTGTGCCAAGCTAATGTCAGAAACAAATACTGAAAGTCACCATCCTGATTATTTTTTTTTTTAATTTCTAGAATGAGCAAAGGGAAGTAATTGATAAATTTCGAGATGGAAGAGTAAACTTACTCATTGCTACTACTGTAGCTGAGGAAGGCCTAGACATCAAGGAGTGCAACATTGTTATTCGCTATGGCCTTGTCACCAATGAAATTGCTATGGTGCAGGTATGAGTTTACTGAATAACTAATTTTTAGAGTGTTTTTCTGTTTGGGCAGTGTGAATCATATACCTAATCTTTGGAGGTGATCTGGGGATACTTGAATACTAAAGGAAAAAAAATGTCCTGGTTAACAAGGTTCATTTCCTGGAGTCATTCTCAGTCAGCATGCAATATAAAATTTGCCTCTGTGAGGCCTGTTCATTCAAACTCATAACAACCAATAAGCTCTCTAAGTTTTGTCCAGAAAAGGTATGAGGATATGATCAGAGGAATGATTGAACCTGATTTTCTATCCTTGTACAGTGGGAAAAAGATGAACTTTTATCTTATTTCCCTCTCACATGCCCATGCTTTCCAGTGCAGTGATACATCCAGCTTAGGATCAACTGGTATTATGTTCGTTGTTTTATTACCACTAGGTGTACATTAAGGAAAAATGCCTTGAGAGCACTCTCCAGTTTCTGTAAGAAATTAGATGTGTAAGTTAATAAAAACAGATAAAAAGAGATAGCTGCATATCAGAATAACAGTTTGTCCATGTTCTCATTTAATTTGTGAATTCATCTGAGATGCTTAATAGCTTCTTCTTTGTTGGCAAAATACACTTTCTACTTTTTAAAATGTCGTGCTGATCGCAAATCTCCTCAACTCTGAAAAAGTGTTGTGTGCTCTTTTAGGGAGCATAGTGCTTTTTTGTTTTATTCCTTGCAAATTGTAGGCTCGTGGTCGAGCTCGAGCTGATGAGAGCACCTATGTCCTTCTGGCTTCAAGTGGCTCAGGAGCTGTTGAACGTGAGGATGTTAATAATTTCCGTGAGAAAATGATGTATAAGGCCATTGAGCGTGTCCAGAAGATGCCACAAAAAGAGTACTTGGAGAAGGTATTTACTGCAACTCTTCATTTTTCTTTTACTGAGGGGTGATCTATATTGTAATGAATGCTTTCTACTTGAAAATCTACTTCAGGGAAGAACATTTAAAATAACATTAGCTACTCTATATAGTCTTTGAATCCTTCTGCCAAAATTAATTGTAAAACTTGTGTTTTCTCAGCCTTTAGGAATACCTCTTTTGTTATTGATAAGGGGGAGGATGCACAATTAGCAGAGGGGATTGACCAGAAGTGATGTTTACTGATGTCAGTGAACTCAGTAAAATAACTGAAATAGAAAAATAACGGCTTTTCATTAAGATTTCATTGTTCCTTTAGAAGACATACCATACTAGACGAAGGTTATTTAAAGTTGAAGATACCTTTTAAATTAAGTTTTATGGGTAAGTTTTATTTGTTAGGTTCTAGGATTTATGAAAACAAATCTTTATATTTACTGATCTGCTACTGTCACTCCACCAGAATGTTACAGTGCTTTTATTGATCTGTTTCTAGATTCAGACCTTCCAGTTGCAAAGTCTAATGGAAAAAAAAATGAAGGCAAAAAGAGATCAGTGCAAGACATATAAGAAAAATCCTTCACTAATAAAATTCCTATGCAAAAATTGCCACAAGATGGTATGTTCAGGAGAAGATATACAAGTTATTGAAAACATGCATCACGTCAGTGTGAAAAAAGATTTCCAGTAAGTGTTTATGACCTACTGTATCTCCTTCAGGCTTTTTTTTTTTTTTTCTTTTCGATAGGGCTGTATAGAGTCTCTAATAATCAGGGCACTACAACAAGGAGGGGGAAAAAAAAGATTATTGCAATATTGCCAAACCCTAAGCTCTATGGAGTTTTCAGTTAATGAGTTTGAAGAAATGGTGTTTCTAATCCCTAATTTCCAGTTCACCAAAGACTGAAACTTCGGAAAAAGATAAAGTTCCTGTGGTAATATTAATTAGGTCACTTAATATCTGTTCTACAGCGTAACTGCTACGGAAGCTGATTACCAGTTATCCAGTGCAAGGAGATCAATTTACTTACTTAAACCACTAACTGACCCAGGATAAAAGCTTGAGCCGTGACCATGGTTCATGAACAACATACTGGCCATGACTCTGACAACTGTGTGCTTAGAGAATGCTAGTTCTAGTGACCCACCGCCCCGTGTGCTCTTGTTCTTTCTTGTCTCCATTGCGAGAGATTCCATGACAGCTAGTTTGGTAAACATTGGCATATGTTAAGCTATATTTAACTTTTCAGTGTCAGAGTGCAAGGAGGTGACTTCTAGCATTTATAATGCAAATTAAGAAACTAAGAAAACATTTTAGTTCAACTTTTGCATTTGCTTAATGTAATAGTTTGTAATGGGTATTGTACATTATTGGTCAGTCACGTTTTACTAATTATATAGCAGATTCCATCCTGCCAAGTTACTGCCCTCCGAGTTCTTCACTGAGACACATCACGGAAAAAATTTGTAAAAACTTCTTGAAGACTTAAGGAGAAATTTGCACCCATAGATTGAGAAAAGGAAAATTGTCAGCCATAAACACAGACTACTTCTACAGTGAAACTGTTTTGTCAGCGTAGTGTTATCAGTCCATCTAAACTATATGATAATAATTCTTTTCACCCTTCAGCATGGACTAATGACTCTCAGCATCAAGTACTCCCTAAGCTAAATAGTACAAGAACATGTGAGCGCTCTGCAGCTCTAGATAGTCAGAGGATTCTATTCAGGGGTAAGGCTGGACTATAGGGAATAGAAAGAAAACCTCTAGTTTGCAGATACCACTTCTTTGACTGCTCCCTGGCACCTGAAGAAAAAAAAAAAATAAAAATCTGTCCCCTATTATAACTGAGATCCTGTTCTTCCTATCTTGGGGTGGGGGAAGACATGAGATACAGCCCCCCACATGAACACATTTTTTTTTTAGCCTTCTAAAATGCTACCAGAGGCGGTGTGAAATACAGCTGTATTTCACTCTTACCTAAGAGCATGAAATACGACCTGGCTTTTTCTCCGACCCTGAATGCGCACAGTAGTCAGAGACTGCTGTGAGCCTGACTTCAGCAGTTGTAGCCATTGTGTCTTTAAGAACATCTGTAGCACATAAAGATCAGCGTATTCTGACTTGCATTTCCTTTCTGTTTTTCAGAAGCCTTTACCGTATAAGAGAAAATAAGACACTGCAAGAAAAACATGCTGATTACCAGACAAATGGGGAAATTATATGTAAAGACTGTGGACAAGTAAGGAAGAACTTCTTGTCCTTAGTTTTGTTTTTGTTATTTGTTTGTCCTTTTTTTTCCTGTCTAATGAAACCATATATTTTATCTAAAATATAATTTCTTTATATTTGCAGGCTTGGGGAAATATGATGGTTCACCGAGGTCTTGACATGCCTTGTCTAAAGATTAAAAATTTTGTGGTTGTGTTTGAAGACAAGAAAACAAAAAAAGACATTTTTAAGAAATGGGGAGAACTGCCAGTCCGGTTCCCTGTTTTTGATTATGCAGGTCATTGTCCTTCAAGTGATGAGGATTAAGGACTCTCAAAAGGGGCTTTTATTTTCCTTCTGTGTTTTTCTGACTGCTGATTAGGAACTCCTGTCTCATATAGTGAGGACTTCACATGAAAACTGCAAAAGTCCCTCAGCTTGAGCAAACTGCCTTGAAGAGAAGAAAAGACTTGAGGGATTAGAAGGACTAAGTCACATGGCTGCTGTCTGCACACAGATTTGCAGTGGGTGCTCTGGGACAAAGAATAAGACCAAGTAGGCTGCAGTGGTGTGTATTCGTGGAACAAATTCCCCTCTCTTCACAATGAAGTCCTGCGTGGGGTGGTAATATTGACAGAGTATATTAGGTGACTAGTGTCCCAGCATAGAACATTAACAGAGATGTCTCTGAACTTGTTCATGGTGATCATTTTCCAATTTTGTGCTGTCACTGAAATTGATTATTTTAATATTCCAGAAGTGCAATATCAAGTGTTAGTTTTATGGGACTGTTAAACAATGGCTATACAATGTATCGTTCAATAAATGGCTGTAATGAATAACCTTTGCCATCTGTGATGCTATTTATTCTCTGTCACTGTAAGTATTTTGACAGTAATAATGCCATAAATATACAAGATGCTGGAATTCTGACTGCAAAAATAGCATAATGTGTCTCCATGTTTATGTAATGGACAGATTCCCCTCCTCCCTGTGTTTGCAAGTAAAATACTGGAGAGTGGAAAGAAGGTCTGTTTGTTGTTATAACGGTGAAATTTGCAAATTGAAGATAAACTGGAATGTTTACTGGTGTGGGCATGTAAACATGGGCCATGTAGTCCCAGGTGAAATTTGTAAGTTGCAACATAACTGAAAAGTACTCTTTTGACTATAGCCTGGCAAAAAAAGAATCTTGTTTGTGCCTAAATGTGTATTTGCTTTACATTTTTAATAGAAATGGAAGATACTATGCACATTTTTTTTTAAATCAGATGTGATTACAGATATGCATCAAGACCAGATTTGGATATTTTTCCATATTTATAATCCTGACCATTCTATAGGTGGGGGCAGGAAAGAGTCCCAGTTTTGACTGAGAGAAGTGGCTTATTTCAAAAATCACCACACTGGCCCAGCCCATTTCAGTGATAGCCACTAATTTATAAACAGCTTGTAGCTCTTAAGTATGCACCATGAGTTTTCACTGTGGGAGTTTTATACATTACAGTGTGCATAAACTACAGAAATTCTGTTTTATTTATACACTGAAATTATTCCAAAATGGTGATTTATACTAATAAACTATTTTTTTTATATAAAAAAAATAGAGGTATGACAGTTAAAGAGATTATACATGATGTTAAGATGCACAGATGTTGAGAGACACAGTTGAACACAGGTCTTTGCATGATGTGACTGAAACAGGCAAGGCCAGTGGAAATTTGGACAGTAAATGCTTTCTAGTATATCTGAATTATATTTGTGTTTATATAATGCTGCTCCTACTCTTATGTTTTGTGCATGTAGGATAAATATGAAATCATCACTGATTTCTTTATTCAGCATTATGTGCTTTACTAGTTAAAAAAAATCCTCTCATATACTGTTCTTATAAATAGATTAATCATTTACTTCTGCTGTAGGATTTTGCCTAACATTGAAGCTTTTAACTATTTTTAGAAGCTGCTGGCTTGCCTGAAGTGAATTTTACACATTTTACATATTAATATGAGAATTTGACAATTAAAAAAATCTTGAGATGGATAAAGAGATCACACGGGACTGTGATTTATGATGTATTTTGTTAATGTGCTCAGTATCTGATAAATAAGATGCTATGGATACTAAGAATTAATCTTCAGAATAGTCTCTTGATAAATAACATCATTTCTGGATTTTTTTTTAATGAATTCTTATAATTCTTTGTATGATACTTCAAACTGAGAAAGGCTTATGGGATGTTGAGAATGTAAATGCATTATAATGCATTGTATATAGTATTTTCAAGTGCCTCAAGTCATTTTGTGACAGTGTCCTGTTGGCTCCCCTATCAAATAATTTCCATGCTGAGTAAATCCTCTGAACTCTTAAAAGAGTTCTGAGTTTCTGGTACTTCCAATTACTGAAGCAACAAAAGCAACAAAAGTATTTGCAACTAAATTTCCTTTTTTTTTTTTTTTTTGAGTTGAGTTGAGTTGAACAGGCTATTTCACAAACATGCCTGGACTTCTTGTAGTTCATCTGTGTGGTGCCTTTATGCTCCTAGTTGCTGGTGTGACTCAGCCACATTGTCACCAAAACCTGGAGTGTTTACGCAATCTCATTGCAGCATAACAAACCTCAAATGTTGGATGCTGCTGGCTTGTGGGTTAAGCAATTTCCACTTCAAATCATTGCCTCTGAACAGGGCTGTAAAACGTGCCTATATTGCTCATCCAGGAAGTGTGAAGTTGTAAAAAACAAGCTAAATTGCCATATTTTTATCTACTAGTTACTTCTGCACTTATTGCCTTTATGGACTCAAAGTCCTCCAGCGAGTGTTGCAAATCCTGATTTTATTTTCCAGTTAGAGCTTTTATTTGTTCACAACTGTGGATAGAGGAAGAACTATTAAATGGTCACTGTGGATTTGTCTAACTATGTATGGGCTACTCTAAGAACTAAGGCAGCTTTTGATTTACATTCATTTCCATCTCTTCAGCTAAAGACAGAATTATTCAGAGATGAAATAATAAAATACTCTTGTCTACTTTTGGTCTGATGTCATACACAACCTGCATCTGTGAATCTCCATTTCCTCATCTGGAAAATGTAAATAGTAACCATAGAGTAGTTGCATAACTAGTTGCATAGCTGTTTTAGAAACTACATTTTCTATTCCACAATTTGTTGCTGCTTCTCTTCTTCCAATAGATTTCCTTGTTGTTCTAGCTTTCCTGTCTTTTTATTTGTAGCGTTGTGTAGTTTTGAGACTGCAGAAGTTAGGAACAGCTTGGACTACTGTAAGAACTGCTGTTTGTTCGTTCACATGTACTGGTATAAACAGTCCGAAGGGATTTTAGCTGTCAGGACAGTAGATGTACAAAGCTTGTAAGGTTTGCTGTTGCCAGTTACACTTTGTTTTGCTTCCAATGCTCCAACATTTGCAAATCTTACTACAGCATGTGCCTAAATTATTAGAACTCAAATTAGAAAAATACATAATATGCAGCATATGCAGTCTCTTTGCAAAGTCATTTGGATCATGTGAGTTTGAATCATTTCCTTTGAGACATTCTCTAAATGTTAGTTTATTAGAGGATTTTAGAGTATTTATGTTTGGAAAATTACAACTAGCTTGATCAAAATGTGCATTTGCAATTTTGCAATGTTCTGGTTGTCAGATATAACTAAAGCTATCAGGAAAAAAAAATCTGTGAGTTGTGTTATTGAGAATTCATATAGCATTAACTACAAAACGCTTAGGAAATAACGGTTTTGAAATATGAGTAAGAAGCATGAGTTTGTATACAAGGAAAAATTCTTTTGCAATAATACTTTTCTGTTTTGGAAATTTTGAATAGCAGTGGTTTTATCTTATTAGGAAACACTATTGTTAAGCTCCATTGTGCCCTGCATTTGCAGCACATCAGGAACAGTGTATTTTGGTCTTCTCCACCAGTTTTCCTTCCTGGCTTTTGTCAAAAGGACAATCTTATTCAGAAATGTCCTCCTGTATAACTTCACTGTTGCAACTACAACTAGGGAGGGGAACTGAAACAACACAAGTTTATGTTGAAAGAGAAAATGTTTCTTATCAGTGGTTGATCCACACAAATTATTTCTTCCCAAAAGTTTCTCCAGCAAGACTAATGTAACTAATGTTGTCAATGCCCTGCCAAAAGTGCTCAGGTTGGCCTCTGCCTCAACAGGACTGGGGCAAGGTTCAAAATGCAGTTTGTGCTATTGCGGTAAGGTGGTGGTGATCTGACTGTCCTTGGTAATGACAGAGATTTTTCTCTATCTAATGGCCAAGTTGTGTGACAGCAAAACTACCGCGTCCGCTATGCTTTACATTTTCAGAGAAGCCAGAGGTAATGAAGCAACTGCTACTGAATTTCATTAAGATCTGCCAGCGACAGGACTAGAGGAAACGGCCACAAACTGAAGCACAAGTTCCACAGGAACTTAAGGAAAAATTTCTTGACAGTGAGGGTGACAGAGCCCTGGCACAGGCTGCCCAGGGAGGTTGTGGAGTCTCCTTCTCTGGAGATCTTCCAAACCCACTTGGACGCAGTCCTGAGCCACCTGCTGTAGGTGACCCTGCGTGTGCAGGGGGGTTGGACTAGATGATCTCTAGAGGTCCCTTCCAACCTCAACCATTCTGGGATCTGGGTACTCAGGCCTTGTTCCCTCCTTTGAAACATCTGGTGTCTGGCTTGCCACATGCAGGCACGGCCATTCAGGATTCATTGTCTCACTGTCTCATTTTCCTGTTTCGGTGTAAGTGTAGGGCAGAAATGTGGTAGAGGCTGGTGCAGGGTGAAAGATGAGGCCATTCAAGAAGGGGCTCTGCACATGTAAAAAACAACATTAAGTCTAGCCCCTTTCAGTCACAGGTATGTGGGGTTCCTCTCAAACCTGCTGGATGGTGGAAGGACACAAACCTTATGTCAGTTTGTGGCCTTTTCTGGCAGGTTACCGTTACCACAAGCGTTTACGTGGTGGCAGGGCTAAGCGCTGCCCGTCCTGTCCGGCAGGGCTGTGGCTGCACCTCGCTGACGCCGCAAGCTGAGCATGGAGGCCAAGCGGAGGAAAGCCCGTGGCCGCCCCCAGGCACCGCAGTCTCCCCTGGTGCAGGCCTCAGCTGAAATGGCTGTGAAGCTACAAGCCGCAAGGAGGTAAAGGCTTCACTCTGTAGCTCAGCTCAGCTGCTGAGGCGCTGCTGTCTTTCTGCACAGGATACCGAGCGTAAAGCCATGTGTTGCCTGCTGTGGGCCTGCCCAAGGGCGGCAGTGATGGCTGTGGGGCAGAGCGCTCTGACCCAGCCGCTGTCCTTGCTCCTGCCTTTGGGGTGGTGTCTCCTCAGCCCGTTTTACATAACGGAAAGCAGCCCCCGGTCCCTGAGGAAGACCTTTTTGAAAGAGAGTATGTGGCTTGTGTTCCCTTCCAGCACAGTGTCTGGTGAGTGCTATAAAGTATGTGACACCCTTTATACACACACATGCATGTACGTATATAATATATGTAATCACATCTGCAGTGTTGTCCCTGCTTCAGCCTCGTGTTCCTCCCCACAGAGACCCAGGGGACCAAGCTGCGCGGAGCACATTAGATGGTGCTGCTATCACACAAAATGCGCCCAGATTCGAATTGGGGGCTGTCCCAGTGCCTCTCCAGCCCAGACGTCTGCAGACACGTAGCGCATTTTTGCTCCCCCCGTTCTCCTCCGGCCCGGTGCCGGGTCGCACAGGTCGCGGCCCTCGGGTGCCTGTGGCTCGTTCCAGCAGCCCAGGGTGGCCGCCAGGGGGCAGCGCGCGCGCCCAGGGCCGCGCGGGCGACCGTTACCCCGGGCCCGGCGCGGCCCGTTAGCGGCGTTTCCCGGTGAGGGGCCCCAGGAGCGTTTGCTTCTTTTCCCAGTGCTTCCCGGAGCAGCGCTGAGGCACATCAGTAGGAAGAATATTTGAATAAAGCCAGTTTAGCTAAGGCAGTGTACTTCTGCTTCCCTTCTAGAGCGTTTTTCTCTCTGCAAGGAATTCCCTTATGTAACTGGACCCTGTGGTCTCAAGAGAAATTCTTGTTTTCAGCTGACCTCGTTTCAGTGAGCTCGATGAAACACGCGCTGGTGCTCCCAGCACTGCGCTGCAGAGCCTGCGCCTGGCCCCGTCTGCAGCAGCCTGTTGAAAAACGTAACTTTCTTCACTTGCGAAAGACCTTAAACGAGTTGTATTTCGGCGCTTTGCTTTGTGTTGTTACGCTATCGTTTATTGTTTCAGAAACTGAACAATCAGGAAATATAAACAACAAGGGCACGCTTCAAATTTCTTTCAATTTCTCTGTTGAGAGCAGAAAGAAGTCATGAATGTGCCCTGAAAATGTGAGGATTGCTAAAAGAAAGCATAAATACTTTCCAGAGAAAAGCAGTACATATCAAGTAACTGTTGAGTCATAAAACCCTAAATTAGTGTAAGCAGATGTGGGCTACAGCGTACACTGATGGGAAGTGCATAATCACCACCCCTCTAGCCACCCACCAAACATTTCTGGTCTAAGAACTTCCCTGAAAATCTGTTTCTAATTTTATGAAAACCCTTTGAAATTTGGCACAGTTTGCAAAAGTATGTAGGAAAAAAAAAGTCTGCCAGAGGTTTGGCCTCTGACTGGGAAAACAGACACTGCCTTTTCAAACTCTTCTCCTAGATCCACCGACCAACACCCAGAAGAGAGAATTCGCATTCTTTTGGAATACAGCAGGAAAATGAAGGTCTGTATGCAGCTGAGTGCAGCTTTGGGTAATATTTATATCTGTTCTAAACTCTCTGTTACTGCACAAGGCCGGGCTGTGATGTGGAAGTGTTTGCTTTAAAGAAAAAGGAAAGGGAAGTCATTTCAAATATACTGTGAGGACATTTTTGCTTCTTACTTGGATGGATTTCAGCGATGAAAATAGAGTGGGAGGACTTGGTTGTATACAAAGCCATAAAAGTGTACTTCAGGCATATTAGAAATGTAATTGTTTGTTTCTGTCCTGCAGGTCCGGCTAAAAATCGTATTTGGTGTGGTTACATGCCTTTTGCTTTCCTTATTGCTTATGGGTATCATTATGCTTCCATCAAGAGGTAAGACTTTCTACAGTCTAATGTACGTACGACATTTTTACCACCTAATGTAGCAGAAAACAAAATGTCTTTAGTTACTGTGGTTTCTAAAGTTTGTAAAATCGTTTTTAGGATTTTCCTGTTAGAATTCTTGTGGCTTTATTCCTTTACATAAATGTTGTGCTGATAGCTAAAATATCCTGAAGATGGAAATGCCAGCAGATGTTGAAACAAGGAACTACTTCAAGTGAAAAGCGCCCAAATTCCTGAATTAACTTTATTGTGGATGATACTTAAAGTTTGTAGGGCTACAGAAACATTTTTGGATCCCTCACAATGTGTATGTGTTGTTTTTGTTTTTGTTTTTTTTTGCTTTAGAGATTATTAGATTCTTGCAAACTGCTAGGAGTTTGATTTAGCTTGCTGAACTTGTATTATGTTTTAAGTGACTGATTAGTAGTTATTCATTTGGTGAACTTTTATTAGGTTTTCAATGGTTTCTTAGTAACAATAGAAGTGTTTTTTCCATCCAATTACAAATTAAGCATTTTGCTGTTGGTAGGGTAAGTTGAATTGTTTATGAATGCATTTTAAATTGCATTTGGATATTAAAGCCAGTATAGGATGAAAAAGAAATTCAGTTTCGTTTAGCATTTATGTCAGTTGGAGGTAAATGCTAATACAGGTCCTTAGGCAAAGTTTGATGCGGATGTGGTTTTAAATTTAGAATCTGAGTGACACTGACTTACTGTTTTTTCTTTTTTTTTTTTTTCTAGAAAGAGTCTAGTAAGAGCAATCTTGAGTATTTTCCCAGCCCTTTCACTGTAGTAGATGAATTGAATGCCTCCAAAATAATTTAGTATAGTAATAAAAAGCATATATGCCAGTATTCATCTAAAGGGATTTTTTAATAATTATTCATTTGTTGATAGGGTGACTGAGTTGAAAAGATCAGGGTTTTCTTACTTCTAAGTATTCTGAAATCATCTGCTTAAATCTTGTGAAACTAAATCCTATAGTGAATATGCAACTTGGTAAAATTTCTCTTTCCTATGGAATATTTCTGTGAATTACAGTTATCATGGGTTGCTTTGTTGAGGGAAGAGACAAAGTTCCTGAAGCAGTTAGGGTTGGTTCTGTTATGCAGCATGTGACCATGAGTGCAGATTATATCAAGCTGGGAGGCAGTGCTGGGAAGAGATGTCTGAGGTGATCAGTTGAGCTGATTTTTACCGTCAATCAGGGTATCACACCTCTGGGTAGCGTAAGCACGGTGAAGTCTAAACTTTCTTTGCTAGGTAGACGTATTTATGATACAGAGTCAGACTGTCAGACTTGTTCATTTCAAGATTGTTATGACAGGGCAGAATATTTTGATGACTTTTAAATGAAAAAGAGCAGTGAGGTGACAAAGATGCCTAGAGACTGAGGGTCAGTTTGGCAGGCTAACAAAGTTACTACAGATCAGGAAAGGTACTATGAAATTTCTAGATAGTATTTTTCCTTCCTGAAGTTATCTACATGCCAGTTCATGGTCTTAGTCTGAGCCACTTTTATCTCTATAGTTTCTTGGAATAGTGCCTTGGAAACCAGACATACTGAATATGACCTATAGACCTAAGCAGGGTGAAAAAGAATTTACCTTGCTTTAATGAATGCTCTTGAAGGAGCCTTATAGACAACTCTAGACAACTGATTATGGTTTCTTAATCCCAGGAGAAACTTTAAGTACTGCAGATGTCCTGGGTCTATGCATCTTAAAATTCTTAATAAGCTACTGATCCGTTTTAAAAGGACAAGCTACAAATTATATCTGTGGTTAAAAATCTTGCAAGTCAAAGAGAATAGGAAGCAGTTAGAGATAGCTCTAGTTGTTTGTACATTCCACTTTTACTGCTACTTAACTGCAAAGATGGAGAGATGTAGAAAGAAGATTAATTACACGTTACATAAAGAAGTACATAGGAAAAAAAAAAGATTAAATTTCTGCTTTAGATGTCAGTAAAGCAAAGACATCTTTTCTAATATTTGAAGAACTGAAGAAATGCTTAGTTACATGTTTATCTGCTGAGTTTCTAGTAATTTCATACTCTTCAAACTTCTTTCCTTTCTTGGAGCCTTACATAGCAGAGATGTTAGACTGTAGTAAAATAAGCCATTTCCATCCTAGCATGTCCTAGTTTCTATACTCTGTTCCTACTAGTTCTGGCTCTGTTCCTACTAGTAACAAGAGCTGGACCATGATGAGGAACATGTTTTATTCAGATTTCAGTTTTTCTTTTCATTGCGAAGAGTGTTCCTGAAGTAACCTTCACTGTGAATGCACTGGCACAGCTTGCAAAACTGTTTGAAAATAATGCAAGTATGGAAAAATGGATTCGGCTAGTGTGGAGCTGAGAGTGACCAGAAGTTCTGGGACATGATCAGAAAGAGCTTTGGAATTAGTTTGTGATGGTGAGCTGGGTTCTGAAGATTGCCTTCATGGGTGTGTTGCAGGAGCGCGTTTTAGCCGCACAGCATGAGATGGATGAACAGAGGAGATGAGAGTGGACATTCAAGTGCAGAGGCAGGATGCAACACCAGCTCCAATCTGGCTTCCTCAGGATGCTAACCACTTTTCGCAAATCATTTATTTGCTGTGTTGTAGTGGATGCCTGCAGGGCAGTTGTTTCTTCTATTTGCTTAAAAACAGAGGTTTTTCTTTTTTTTTTTTACTATTCTGAAGTAAAAGCAGAGAATTTTATGCAGATTGGCTTCCTATGATGTCCTGTTGTCTGACCATCTTCTCCCATAATCAATACAGAAATTAGAACAGATGCTTTCTCATGATTATGTTGGCTTCTTTTACTCTGACAGGACCATACACAACGGATGCACAGCACATTGTGAAATGAGCCAACAGGGTGAATATTACTGGGGTATTCTAGAAGTCTAATGTTTTCAAATTTGGACAAGATGGCCCAAGAACATTGATAAAAGTGGCTGTATCTCCCTCATATTTTTTCCTTGAAGACAGAGTATTATCCCATATGAGGGTAACCAACCAATAGTCTAAGCATAATGCATGCAATTCTGATACCTTCCTGTAGTAAAACTGGAAAAAAAAATTCAAAGAAGGATGACAAGACTAAAGAATCTGAAATAGCTCCCCTACTAAGCATATCTGAGTGGACTGGAGGCCCTACGTCTGAAAAACAGACTGTTTGGGAGGGCTTGATAGCCGTCTACAGCATCATGAATGTCATGAAGAAGGTGGATAGGATTTGGCTCTTTACCACCTCTCATATGAAATGGAACGTCAAATTAACAAAACAAGGGAAATGATCTTTTTGCACAGGGTAAAGTAGGCACATGGAACTCATTGCAAAGGGGTGTTGTAAACATGAGATGATGTGAAAACTTGAAGCATTCACTGGGTCAGTGGGTAGCTGTATGAAAGAGAGATCCCTTTGGGATGTAAAGAAGCCACAGGAGCTGAATATAGTTAGAATCTAGGAGGACACTCGGGAGAAGTGTCAGATATTCTCACCACCTGCTTGTTTCTGTTAGTAAATGCAGTCCTCGGTTATTACAGATTATGCAACCAGGTTACCGTTTTGTGGGAAATGATAGGGATCAGCACATCAGAAGTGGAGGAATCAATCTCTTCTTCAGCAGACTACATGCTGATGGGGTCTCTCCTCTTGAACACAGGATATTGGTACAGTCCACTGATGTGTCCCAGTGTCAGTATTATCCTCTAACATCTGGGAAACGCCTTTTCCTAGAGAACTGAAGCTGTCTATGCTTTAGGAAGCACTGGGTATGTTGGATGAGACTGGGGAGAGGTGCACGCACTGTGTCTAAGAACAGGCAGAGCTAGTACAGCCCAGGAACAGCCATCTGGAAGGTGTTGTACCGATCCTCCCAGCTAGGCTTGGGAGGCTGAAGCAAGGGCTGTGTCAGTCTATCCACATCCACTCTTTGAAAGGGAATAATCCTGATAATAGAAGCAGAACTTCACAGTAATGCATTGATATACAAAAAGTTCATCAGATTTAATATATTTTGAAGTTCTGCTTTCTGTATTTTGTTAAAGTCCTTCACAATAACGAATTGAACAAATAAATGAAGTAAATGAGAAGGTATCTGCATAAAACTAGTGGCAATTAATAGATGTTTACAGGTTGTTAACACCAGTTACACGGTGGTGTATATGGACCACAATATTTAGAACGCACTTAAGTGCACAAGTAATTATGACCATAGAATATATAAAGTTAGCTACTGTGAAGCAAAATAGCCAGTTTGGGGCACAGCATTGTTCTTCATTTCTTGATATTGTTCAAATATGCGCAAGGAAATGTAATGGCATCTGAATGCAAACAGACCTCAAAAGCTTAAAATCAAAACAGTGGGCTTGTAAAGGGAAAAGAGTGAAGCTGAAATTCGGTAACCTTTCATTTTTCTGGTTTGCTTTGCTATTTGCTTCCTTTTTGTCCTTGGGCTTCTTGTTTCATCTTTGTTATTCTATAGAGAAATGGATCATAACATATAAATTACTCATCATGTTAGTGTTTATTCTGTGAGCAGAGAAAACTTGAAGAAGCTTGAAATCATAGAGTTGATAAGATGTGGCCTGTAGCAGAATCCAGTATGAGACTAAAAACTGAAACAAAGGACAGGGAAATACAAGATACTTTATGAATAATAGTAATAAAGTTTGTTTTGTTGTTTTTGTTTTTTGTTTTTTTTTTTTGGAATAACATGTTTTCAAATACTATTATTGAAGCAAATGAAAAAAAGAATTGGCAACAATTACAGCAAACAAAGCTGCTGCTTTTAATTAAAGCATTTAAATATATCTTTAGTTGCCTAGAAACAGCATTAAAATTTATAACTAATCAAGTAAGAAATAGTTGTGTTCAGTGTTTTTACAGTCCACTAGTAGAAATTCCAATAGGAGTGGACACATTTTGAAATTCATTAGCAGTCATAATAAATTATCAAAGAATATTAAATATAAGAGTGAGATGGCTAACAGAATAAAGGTTTAAATTAGAACTGTGAAAATTAGAGCAAATAGAGATGAGACATTTGTGGAATCACTTGTCTTTTTAGTAAATATTCCTCTTAGCTGAGAAAAGGAACTAGGAAATTTTGCCAGATGAGAGTATCAAACAGGACTGTAAATTTAGAAGTCTTATGCATACAGCTATGGAAATAATTCCTAATATTGGTTTTGCTTTATTATATAGACATTATCTCTTAAAGAATTTAATCTGGAATCTAATGATAAGGAACCCTAGATAGAAGGGGTTACAAAATAGATAGAAATGGACTCTGGAATTTTAGTAGCTTTCTGGGAGTTTGCTATCTTTGGGCGTATCCTTAATATATTTGAGGATCTCTTTAATATGCAGTCAGGGTGTTAACAAAAGGAATTAACTTGTTATTGAACTTTTTGGAATATTTTCTGGACATCTTGGCAGCTCTGTTTAAACTGGTAGGTTTTTGTTTATGGATTGGCATTTGGTTTCATTTCTCATGACAGCTTTCATCTGCATTAGTGCAGACAAGACTAGTGTCAACAGTCAACCTGACATGTGTATTCTGCAGTAACTAATAGTCACTTAGCAGAAGAAAACATGGATTATCATTTAAAATTGCTAGGGAAGAGAATATTAAGAAACATTTTATGAGAGTGAGCGTAACCTTAACAAAGAGGGAGCCTGTTACAAGGAAGTGCTGGAGCATGATAGGAAACCTCAGGGCAATGAGTCATCTTGATGATTTGGCTGTCACCGGAGATGTCTGAAGGAACAAACAGGGGACGTGGCAGTGATCTACCTAGCTGCAGTGTGACATACCCTGTGCCTCTGAAGGCCATGACAAAATTCCCTATGACTTCCAAGGAAAAAAGCATGGAATGCAGAGGGCCTGGACTAAAGAACACTGCCATTTGTGTGGTACTGAACTTTAAAAACTGTCTTTCTCAAACAGTATTGCATGCCCTTTAAAGATTTTCTGGTTGGGGAAATCTTTCACTTGTCAAATCCCTGGATTCTGTTTTTTTTTTTTTTTTACATTTCTAAAATTAAATGTTTTATTTGCATGCACATAGCATGTCAGCATTTTTCAGCATTATCCTCTTCTCATCCAGACTGATTGCCCTTACGTTTTGTTTTAAAAATCTGCTCTAATTTAATGTGTTTTAGCTTCTGGAGGAAACAGTCAGACAAGAGCCACAAAACCAGTCACAATTTTGTGCGTTATTCTTTCATGACTGTTTGAGCTTTTTATAAATGAAATATCAGAGAAACTGTTTTCTCTCCAGAATCATTGCCAATTTTTTTTTGCAACCCCAAGTAGAGAGTTGACGTTTGGGTTCACTTCTTCATTACGTTTCAACATTTGTAACCGTGCACCTTTGTCTATTGCTGTCTAGTGGTTTCTAACAAATATATGTAGTTGGTAATAATTTTGCAACTTTTATACTCATCTCATAATAGTGGTTTATGAGACAACTCTGAAATACCACTTGACAGTAGTGATTTCTATGTATATACTGCTAGTTGGCTGTTTGCTAAATATATATAGGTCCTTTGACTGTTAAAATAGGAAAAGGTTTGATTTGCCCATTGTATGGAAGAGGCTTTTCTTGAACCCACAGTGTCTACAAGTAAACATGACTGCATAGAAGACTGGGGGAAATAAATTGATCTGTCTAGTTCCTAATATTGCATCCCTAAAAGTGACTCTTAGAGAGACTGAAGGACCTTACAGGACAGAAACAGGAAACTGTCTGCTGTACCAGCTATCTGAATACCTCCAGGATTAAGCTATTCTTGCTATTCACCAGTGGTGAATATAGAAAGGAAGAGTAGAAATATTTGGCTAGTAATGATTTCTAACTTGATTTGCACTTCACAGCACTAAATTAACACTTTTTTTTTTTTTTTTTTCTGTCTTATTCTAAGCTGTCAATACCGGTGATGGTCCTAGAGCTCTCACACTAGAGGATTATTTGAATGGAAATTTTCAATATAAAACATTTTTTCCATATTGGGTTTCAGGTAAGTAAAACCTTTTCTTGTAAGCCTTTCTAATATGCGTTTTCTGGACTCAGAAATGTTGTTCCAGCCATTACATCCAGTTACTATTGTCAATGTCAACTACTGTAAATAAATAATCTGCTAGGCAAAACTTACGGTTGAAACTGGATTTTCTGACAGTAGTTCTAGAACTTCTAGATATTTGATGTTGTAGCAGAATGTTTGTCAGAGAGGCCTTAACTGTTTTGTTTCCTTTTCTTTCATTTGCTGCAATGAATATGATAGTAACACATCAGTGTATCAATCACTTAAGAAATCTCCCTTTTTATTTGTCACTGGACTTTTTCAGTTACCACTGGTTATAGCTGAGGTGCCCCATCTTACAGGCCCCTTTCTTTGTTTTTAGTAGTACCGAGCTATGCAATGACCTCTCAGTAACAAATTTCCTGAGAGTGCTAAAATCTGAGTTCCAAGGCACTGGATAGAAATTACGGGTGGGATTCTAAACAAGTTCTTTAATTTGGAAGATACAGACATGAAGTTAATAGTTGTTGATATGTAAGTGTCCATTTGTGGCAGAAACTGTTACCAGTGAATTGCAGCAGCACCAAAAGGCCCGAACTAGATTGGATTGCACTCCAGTACACCCAGTACTACCACTCATGTCTATGCTCCACCCCAAGCATTTATTATGCTGTGACTAGGGACGAGAGGCAAGATGTCCTCTCACATGAGGTTTTACCAAGTTGAAACCCACAATTTTAGAACTCAACTGAAGCTTTCCAGGACATAGCAGCAGCTCAAATTTTACAGTTTGCCAATTTAAATATGTAGACATCAATGGTGTAATTTAAAGATTAGTTGGAATTCTGTCTGAATGTCTGAAGCATGTAAGCCGCATAACTTGCTGTTCAGAATTATCTTTCCTTTTAATAGTCCTTTCCTTTTAATTAAATAATGCAATAAATAATTTAGAAAATAGTAATTAAATAATGCAACAGCCATGACATAGATCTGTCTAAACATTCCATATGCCTGTTTTTTATTGTGAAGCAGAAAGCTGAAATTTAATTCCTCTTTCTAAAAGGGTCTGAGATTATCACAGTAACATGAGTCACTTAAGTGTGCTTGAAAGATGCAAGCAATGAAAATCTTAAACAATGTGTCAGTTTGCTTTGAAAATGTGAAAGCCTTTTCCTCTCTTTAGCTACCCCAGGTATGAAATTAAACTAAAACTCTGACCTTCATACCCTCTGTCAAACTATGGATGAGGTCTTGAGCAGAGGTGGGATAAATTTCATTCTCATTTGTGACCACTCAGCTTTACTGGGTAGGACACAAGAGTAAAAGCAGATTCCTGGAGGGCAGTTCCTGATGTGGTACTCCTGTTATTTCCAGAATCTCTGCAAATGAGAATGCTTTGGTGCCACTGCAAGCAAGGGTCTTGAAGGTCTTGAATGTTTTCTTTAAAACATTTTTGTCTCCTTGCAGTAGTGATCTAATGCCTCAGCTTCTGCTAGTTATCAGTCATTACTGAGAGTAAAATTCAGCATTTAACTGTAATGTTAACTAGGTGTGTGCAGTATGTAATGTTGAGAGCTAGCTGATGGTACGTTCAGTGTGTAGTCTTGAGAACAGAATCAAGAATCTTGAGGTCAGTTTGTTGTGTAACTGTGCCTTAGCACCATTAAAAGAAAAGAATTTTTTATGTAGATGCCAAAAGACATTTGCTCAAAATCTATTCACCAACAAGAGCAGTGAATATTTGGATAAATAGATCTATCTATTATAGTCTCTTCTGTGTAAGCTAACTGCCATTTTATCTTGTTTTTGAAGATAATGAATATCTTCATCAATCTGCAGAAGATGATATTATTCTTTACAATGTTGAAATGAACTACCCAACTACCATCATGACTAACAGCACAATGGTATGGATGTTTTCGGTTGATTAAAAAGGCAGCAACATGCAGTTGTGTTTTAAATATCTCTTTAGAATTGATTGGGTATAAATCTTGTCATATCCTTATTTAAAGTGTATTCTAGAATCTAATTTATTTCTTAATTTTACAGAAAAAAGTTAATGCTTCAAATTATTTGTTGGCATCAGACAAATATTTCATAGCTCTGGAAAGCAATTATTCAAAGGTAATTATTTTAATATTACTTAAAGTTTGATATCATTCAGTATTTTGTTGATCATGATTACCATGGGTCAGTGTTTCCTGTTTTTTTTTCTTAAATAAAGCGGAAGACTGTCAAAAGCTAGCTGATAGGTTTTAACTATGTTATCTACTTCCAAGTTAATAATAAAATTTTTTTTCTTGCTTGATTAATTTTTCAGCTGTGGAGATACTCTTATACAGCATCGTACCACATTTATGATCTCATATATGGGTAAGGTCTATTTTTTCTTACAGAGAGCTACAGCAAATACCCCATAATGACATGCTTGCAAGCATCTCCGCCTCTATACCAATATAACTCGACCCTGCCTTGGTTTTGCTTGAATCAGTCAGGTCACTTGTTGTTTGCTTCATTATTGTTACCTATTGATTGCTGCTGCACAATTAGCAAGTTATTTTGACAAGAAAATGGTCTCTGAGAAAATATAACATCCTTTCATCTACTCCCCCAAGTATCTGGACTTGTGTATATTTTGTGCCCTAAAACTTTGATTGCTCAGGATTCCTTATGTGTGTTTTTGGTTTTGTGTTTTTTCCCTTCTTTGCATAATTTTCTTCCATTTCATCTTGTTTGCTTTGGTTCTCTTCAGTCTCAAATCAGATGTTTAATTCCTTTTTTTGGTCAATCCAGTCTTTAGTTTTCCTAAAAAGCTTTCCTCCTTAGCAGTGTTGTAACAGTCCATCTTGGGTTCCTCAAAAGCTTACACTTCCTACTCTCGCATTTGGTCTCATTTTTTCCCAAGATTTTCCCCAAACCACTCCTCTTTTTCCACCTACCGGACTCTGAAGGAAGCCATCTGCAGTCAGCTTGTTATGCTAGAAGTAGCAGCCATTACCAAATACTTTTTTTAGTTTTGAGAAACAGGAACTGCAGTGCTACGTTCCTGGGAAACTGCTGGCTCCAGTGACAGGAAGAGGCTGTTTCAAGCATTGCATGTGGCTTTGTAATCCCCGAGTGTTCTAACTGCTGCTGTTTCGCTTGCTTCAACATGCTGTGTCCTTAGAACAACAATCTGGCCACTTAGCTTCTATTTCCCAGTGACTCGCTGAGACTATAATGTGGACTGCAGGTCTACAGAGCAAGTTATTGTAGATGCTTGTGCAGTCTTTAGAAAGAAAGAGGAGGGGAAAAAAAAAAAAAAGGCTTTTCAGGCACTTGAGAGCGTTTTCAGAGGGCTGAGCTATGCGCCTTTACCACCTCTGGTGCACACAGTTACGCTGCTGCATGTCTCCCTGCCTGCTTTGCAAAGCTTTCTGATGTCAATTTTGCATTGCTGACCCTACAAAAAGCTGTCAGAAAATATAGCCCGTTGTGAATTTTATACAAGTCTACAATATAATTATCCATTTATCCCTGTGACCAAAAAGCCATTTCAACTTCTTTCCTTTTTTTAGTGGTTTTGTAACAGAAAATCAGCTTCCACATAAAATTCAGTATATATCCTGGTCTCCCGTTGGACACAAATTGGTCAGTAAAGATATGAAGTGCTAGAATTATGTTACTTTGTGTGGCTAGAAGAGATTTCTTTACCTTTGGTTATGTTTTGTTAGGCCATGTTTTTGGCAGGCCTTTACTTGTATATTTCAATCTTGTTCATGAATAAGAATAATATAGAAAATAGTGTTAACTTGTTAAGGTAGTAAAGGTGGTAGGTCTGTGCTTCATTAAAAGAACCTATGCTCTCAATTAACTCGTGGTTTAGTTGGACAGCCTATCTCTAAGATATTCGAATTGGATTAGCGTATCTCTAAAAATTGGATTATTTGGATTAAATTTAGTTTCAAGGCCTGAAAAACAATGTCTTTTCTTTTGACACTGTATCACAGAAGAATTTACCATGGACATGTATAAATCGCGGATTTGAATTCTCTTCTAAAATTTTTACTCTAGGAAATGGCTGCCAGATTTTTTGCCGGAAGTTTTACAAAAAAAAAGTGTCAATGATTTTGGAATGGCTACTTGAGAGCCAAGTATTATTGGCTATTAGTTGGCAACAGCTAACTGTTAAACATGAATTTTAAAGACAAAGGACAAGAAATTTTCCTGGTTATGTGCTGATAGTCTGCAATATTTTTATACAGCAGTCTTCATATTGTATCCAAGAGTTTGGGGAGTTGTTTGTTGTTCATTTAAAATACCAAGTAGTTAAAACATTACACTGATGTTATTAAATTTAATGTTTGTAGATTCAAAAGACAAGATTTTCCAAGATAGTGCTGTTTCTGGTTTTGATTTTTTTCAAGTATCTGTTCCCATGACTAAAATTCAGAGATAACCAGGGCTTGCAATCATCCCTAGCCAGGACCCAGAGAGTGAAACCACCTTTTTTCCTGTTATTTCATATCATCTAGGCCTTTTGGCAGGTTTAACAAATTGTGGGGGAGGGGAG
>VZSV01000018.1:2328223-2377419 GCA_013398735.1 Nothocercus julius
TGTGTTTATGTTCTACGTGTGCCAGAAGAAAAACTCACAATACATTTGGCCCATTTGAGGTCTGTTGAAGAACACATAGAGTTTCAAAGATTTTTTTTTTTTTTTGGTGCTTTGCCACACTAGAGCGCTGAATTGTCTGCAGCATATTAAAAACTAGGGAACTTGCTCAGAATTTATTCTGACATAGTTGAACACAAAACTTGGCCTATAGTTTATAATTTATTTGCAGACGTAAAATCTGCTTATGAAGAATTTGCACATGCTTTTAATGTAGTATTGTCAAATAAATATTTCCTATTTCGTATTCACTGATTTATCTTCTTTGTATAATATAGTAGCATTGACTGCACAAAATTTGATTCTAACCCTTGTTACTCATGCATGTAGTCATAAAAATACTATCTTGCCTTTAGGCATATGTATATCAGAATAATATTTACTTGAAAAGAAGTCCAAGAGAAGCACCAATTAAACTAACTAGTGATGGAAAAGAGAATGAAATATTTAATGGGATTCCTGACTGGGTCTATGAAGGTAAGTAAATATTGAAGAGCAACAAGTAAAACATTGTTAAACATTTTGTCTCGCATACCCAGTTCTCCTATTCCATTCTAAATAATTTGTATAAATCTAAATGATTTTTGGAGCTCTAAGGATTACATCATTTTATCTGTTTTCTACCATATTATGATTACTCTGAAAAATACCCCTTATTTTGGGGTATTGAACGGTGAGAAGGGAATCACATTGATTTGAAATGATCATAAATGTGGCTGAGTGCTAATCCTTACCTCTTTTCTCATCTCTGTTGTAAAGGAGCAAGGGAAGCTCTAAAAGTTAAGGGTAACAGATTCACATAAGTACTTTTTTATTCTTTCAGACCTCATAACTAGTCCCTGCCCATGGCATGTTTTCTTGTTGCTTTGCATATCATTATTGCACTTAAGAGCACCAGTCATGGGCAACATTGCCTGAAAGTGCTGCAAATATGCAGAGAAGAGAGGTCAGGCCTGCCTCGGGAGGCTCACACAGAGGCCAACATGAAGGCCCAGGCACTCTGTGCAGGGCCCAGGAAATCATGAGGCAGTATCTGTCAGCACAGTAGACGGCTGTTTTTAGCACGTTAAAAGCCTGATCACCATGGAGTTTCCTTGAGCTTTGTGGCAAAGGTAGAATTTGGATTAATTTTTTTCATGCTTACAGGCAGGTCTTCCCAAGCTTGGAGGAAGCATGAGATAAAATGTGGTTGAAAGTACAGCCAGTAAATGATAGAGATCAGCAAAATGATCAGAGGGAAAAAAAAAGAAGTCTGTATTTCACATTCATAACGTGTTACCAGAATTCTGCATCTTTATTTTAGAACTTTACAAATTGGATTTTTAATGCATATGCAGTGTTTGGGAATTATTATTGGTAGTTTTAATTTTGATGCAAATTTGACGCTTCAGTGAAAAGTCAAAAGTAAAAAAAAGCTATATGAACCCTGGATAAACGTCAGTGAGTTAAATGGGGTCTGTGTGGTGCCCCAGGACTTCTGGGAGTCCTCAAGACACTTCAGAATTGAGATCTATTGCAATGTATCTGGTGTAGAATCTTGTTGTATATTTAGCATAACTCTCTTTACCTATCTGGATTCATAAGATTATTACTCCAATTTATCTTTAATCTATTTTATCCTTCTAAACTGTTACAAACTGATCTTTATTTTTTCTTTAGAGGAAATGCTTGCGACAAAGTATGCTTTGTGGTGGTCTCCAAGTGGCAAATATATAGCTTATGTACAGTTTAATGATTCTGACATACCAGTCATTGAATATTCATATTTTGGTGAGGACCAGTATCCTAGAAAAATAATTATCCCATACCCAAAGGTATGTGTTCTTACTTTTCAAGCTTTCTATTGAGAAATGAGTTATCATGACTTTAAAGTGAATAGCGCTTAAAAAGTACTACTGCAGTGGTTAAATCTATCATGGCGTAGATTAATTCAAGAAATCACAGAATCTGACTTAGACCTAGTTCTGAAAAAGAGATAAATTCATTCAAAAGTAGAGATATTGAATAGTTCCAGTGAAATGAGTGGAAGTACTCATGTACGTAGAAAGTGGCTGCAAAAGTGCATGCTTGTGTCATTCAGACATCCATTTTCAATTCAGTCTACGTAGTGATGCATGGCAATATGATTCCTATTTTTTGTTAAATTATTTATGAGGTATTTTTTATTTGAACAGTAATGGATAATACAGCTTCAGTTTATTGGCATACTTTGTAGCATTTTTTGATCCCAAAGAGCTTTGGATCATACCTGTCAACTGAGTTACTGTTCAGTTCTGAAGTAAAATTGGCCAGACGAAACCATACATGGAGGAGAATTAAATAATAATAATAATAATAATACATGCAACAAATAAGTACAAAATCAGTTTAAGCTGGACTGTTTTATCTTACAACAGGGATGTCAAACAGCACTTGCCATCATGAGAACATACTCCTGGAGTTTTGTGCCAGTGTAAGTGCAGTGTATGTTGTAAAGATCCACACTGCAAATAGGGCCCATTCCCACTGAGCACTGTTTTCAGTCTAGGAAGGCACTGAATCTGACTGGCTAAAACACTGTATTTCCTACTTACATATGAAACTATGCAAGATTAAATAACCTACTGTCACAGTAGAGTCACACTTAGCTCTTAAAATCCTATTTATAAAATCAGTTTTGTTCTGTTTTACTCAGCTGAGCCCTTATCTCTTAACTATCTTCTTTCCTGCAAAAAATGTTATTTTCCTTGATCTGAATTGTTAGTATGTTGATTCAAATAACCTGGTAGATTTTTTATTTTTTATTTTTTTTCTTAAAGGCTGGAGCTAAAAATCCTACTGTTAGAGTGTTTATTGTAGACACTGTTAATCCTGAAGCCTTTGGTCCTAAGGAGGTTCCAGTTCCTGCAACGATAGCCTCAAGGTAGTGTGCTCTCAAATATATATTCTTTTTTTTGTTGTTGTTTTTTATTCTGAGTACTTGAATTCCGAGAATTTCTTTTCTCTTTCAAACACTGCAGTGTTATATTCATCTCATAGATGGATCAGGAGCTAACTAAAAATGTTATATTTTGATCCTGTCTGCCTGTGTGATATGTTACTATAAAGGAATAAAACCATCCTTAGGACAGTGAGCGTTTTGCTGTTGTGTTCCATAAAGCAAAATGCTAGAAACAAGCAATAGCAATTCTACTGTATTCCTGCTCTTTAATAACCACTCTTTCTTTCTCCTTATTTTTTTAGTGATCACTATTTTACCTGGCTTACCTGGGTTACGGATAATCGGATCTGTGTGCAATGGCTAAAGAGAATCCAGAATTTTTCAGTGTTAGCTATTTGCGACTTCAAAGAAAATTCAAATGCTTGGGAGTGTCCAGAGGTAATAAAGTTGGAAATATAAATCTTATCATTCCTGGAATTAGCATTTGCTAATCTCCATTGAATTATCCCATCTGCACACATCTGCGTAGGTATTAAAACACTTACTGGGCATACATAAGTGGCCCTATTTGAGTGTTCTGTCTTACATCTGAGTAAAAACATAGCGCACAAAAGTGTATATAAGCCTGCCATAATCGTATGTTCCAGTGTTTAATTACACTCATCTTTTAATTAATAATGAAATCTTTTTCAATATTTTGATTGCTCGGGGGTGGGCCAGAAAATTTTAATTGCACCAGCAAAAAAGCAAAACTTGCTTTTAGCAAGTTTAGATAATAAATCAACAAAAATTACAGGAATACTATTTGCCTGTTGCTTGCTTGCTTCTTGATTTCTTGTCTTCACAAGAGGAAACATGCAAGATATTAATTTTTTTAATAGCATTATTCTATGTAAAAATGTCATATTAAGTGTGTCTGAAACATGATCAATTTTAGATTTGTTGAAATAACATATCGATTAAAAGTCAGACATGTTTGTAGGAGAAAGTAATCATGTTATATCAAGTCATGCAGCTGGAGAAAGCAAGCACGTTTTCTCACAGTCTTTTTTTTCAGATCTGAAAAAGTAAAACTTCAGGCTAATTGCAATTGGTAACCTCATTTATAAGACACTAGGCAGGAATACCTTCACGAATGGTACCTGTGTTGAGCAAAAGGATGAGTTTATATAGCCCATATATCTATACCAATATGTAGTTAGTTATAGGGTTGATACAAGTATTTATTGAAAAGACCTTGCAAAGCTTGAGGACTGTAGCCACTGATAAATTTCACACGTCTCCTGAAAGGAAAAGACAATATTGAATTTCAGTAACTCAGTAACGGTAGTACAGAGGTTTTGTTTATTGTCCTTTAGTATCGGTGACATTTGCACATCTAGTTTTCAGAGGTTGTTATAGGGTATCTACAAAAAATGAGCACTAGTCTGACTGTGGAAATAATGACCAAAAAAAAAAAAAAAAAACAAGAACACTTACGGAAGTGTCCTCTGTAACTGATAAGTTGTAAATGATGAATTTATTCACACAGCATTCCCGAGCTGGAAACACTTCTTGTATTATGCCAACAAGGTCACAATTGTTGCTACTTCAAGAGAAATCTAAGTTCCCAATCTTTCAAAAATATTAGTAATCAAGTAACTTTCCACAAGGGAACATCATGAATTTACTAGTACAATGTATGTATTTGCTGCAGAAATTTAATACAATCGATGTGTTTCCTAATTAATTGTTCTATTTTATATTTAGATTAACTCGGAATCTACACCTTACCTGGTATAGACCTGGAAGTAACCTATATTTTAATAACTAAATATTTTTAATTACATAAGGGGCAGGAGGAGGGGGGAAAAGGCCCAGGACTTTACCACGATCCATCAAAGTGTTTTAACACATGCTTAACTTTAAGCTTGTAAGCAGAGTTACTTATTTCAGTAGGTCTACTTATGTGTTTAAAATTAAGCATGTGCTTAATTGCTTTGCTGGAACCAGACCAGAGTGCTTAACATCTTGCAAGGACTGTGTTCATGATCCTTGCTTAATTGCATTTCTCCCTGAAACCTTATTTATGGAGTCACTACTGACGTTTCTCTAATTCTATATTTATACAGTGATACAATGCTTTTTATCACATTAGAGTTTGCACAAATGGCCAATTGAAGGAGTGTGAACAGATGGGAGTGCTGCATTAGCTCTATTTGCCGTTAGAAAGTATATCTCTGTGCGTTTCCACTGGCAAAAATATTTCTCTCTCGTTGATTTCAGATTAAATCGAGACTCTAATGTGCAATGAATGGGTAGATTTTTGGTACTTGAAAATAACAATATATAACCTACAAGATGCTATTAAAGTGTGGATTCACCAAACATGTTAATGTGCTTAACTCTTACTCATGTGAATAGACCATAGAAGCTAACAGGACTTCAGTGGAATTGCTCATGTGAGTAAAAGCTATGCATGTAAGCATGTAAATAAGTCTTTGTGAAAAAGATGCCAGTTCTGCAAAATAAAATTTTAAATGCTTTAATACATACAAAAAGGCCATAAAAGTCAATGGGAATAACCATATGAGAGAGGTTAACTATATCCTTATGTATTAGGTCATCAGGATCTTAGACTTAATTTAAAGAAAAAGAAATAAATCTAGCATGCATTTATAAAAAAGTACTTTTTTTTTCTCAATAATAAATAAAACCTATATACTGAGTTAATAGGTCAGTGGAACTCTCAGAAAATTACAAAGAGTCTTCTTAGGGGAGAGTACTCAAAACTTGTGCTGGAATAAGTCACTTTGCAACAACTTAAAGGGCTTAAAGGAGGAAAGCATGATTCTGAATGTTTGTGAAGTTACATAAAGGATAAGAAATGCAAAACACTTTATTTAGAAAGCAAATTTGCTTTATTATATTAAATTGCTTAATATAACAAAGCAAATAATATTTTGCAAAATAATATTAAATAAAAGCTTCAGACTGTGAAATAGTATTTCATTAGGTGAACAGTAAAGAAAAGCATGAAATATTAAAAAAAAAATTTATTGAATTCAGATTTGTTAGATACTATCACTTGTTCTATCTGACAACCAAGATTTTATAGCCTGCAATGAAAAAGTCATTAGAAAATATTACAGATTCATTAGAAACAAGTAAAGCATAAAAATATAAAAGCATCTTTAGTTTACAAGAGGAATGGTTCCATTTATGCTTAGTGTATATATCTTTTAAAAATCAGCTTAAAGAATATTGCAAGGAGTCAAGTCCTGCTAAATTTATTTAGTTTCAAAATATGGTGACGTGGCTGATTTTTGAGGCCTACATATTCTTCATCAATCTTTAATTCTTTTAAGTGCCTAATATGACATTGTAAAAATTGTTGGAAATCTCTTTCTTTATTTCAGCTCAAACATGGCACAGAGAAAGAGGCCCTCAGATTTCTATTCATGTAGTTAGTTTCAAATATTTTTTACTTAGTGGGGGTAGAATAATTGAAATAGAAATACGTATTTTACCTGAATTAAGTGGAAATGCTGATGTGAGTGGAAGCCTCTGCAATTAGAATGCAAGATAGCAAAGGAGCTTTTTATATAGACAGTTAAACTGAGAATACTCTTCAGAGTTTGTACCAGATTCTGATTTCTATTATTTGCTATGAATCCAGAAATACTAAAGTTTCTTGGATCTACAATTTATCTATTAAGATAAATGAAACCAGAACTTGGTTTAAAATGCTTAATTTGTTTTCAGAGGATGAGAGCGAGAATTTTTTTCTCAATTAAGACAATTCTCTGTTGACCAAAGGAAGGGATAAAAGACAAATTATTCAACATTGCACTTGTCTAGATAAAAATGTTTTTTTACATTACTGCATGAATTTTAAAGCTTGTATGTCAAAGTATATGGATTCTATATTGAGCCTCAGCTTTAAAATCTGTACCTAATAGTTACATTATCCTCAGTTATAAATCAACATCACTCCTTTGAAATCAAAGGAAATATGTCAACTGAATCAAGTAAGAATCTAAATCAAATTTTCAGTACTATTATTATTCTTGAAAAGAATTTGAGTTTTTTTGAAAAATTTATTCACTATGTAGCTTCAAGGAATCTGAAAGTGGCTTGAGGTAAATAACAATATTATAGAAATACTACTGCATTTATTAAAATATTGCAAACTAAATGAAATAAAAGATATGAAATGAAAAAATAGCATTTCATTGAAAACAAGAATGAACAACTGCTTAATGTCGTTAATTTTTCAGAAAAAAAAATTATTGGAAGGTTTTCAAACTCCATGAATTCATTCTTAAACTTCTTCAAGAGTGTATATTTTGTTTTGTTTTTCAGAATCAACAGCACATAGAAGAGAGTTCAACAGGATGGGCAGGCGGAGTAGGTTTTCTTGTACTCTGTTTTGGTTTAAGGAAAATCTACAGTTTTCCATGTGTTCATAGCAGTGTTTTAAAATATGAAATACCCTTCTGAAATTTTCTGAAAGTCAGAAAATGCTACTGGCTTAAACCTGCTACATTTTTAGTGATGAGATGAAGCAAAAGTTGTTTTTAAATGTTATTGGGACAGAATGGGAGATTTAGGTATCCATTTGCTCAGTGCTGTTTGTTCAGTGAATCAATCAAACGCTGAGGTCCACAGAATTTTTAGTCTGTCTCCGTTCTCAAATACTATCTTTATTTAGAAACTTATTTATTAAAAAAAAATTATCAATTTTTAAATAAAGTTCATTCAAAATATTCAAGCAAATTATTCCACTTGTATTAATCAGCTTATATTTGTATATGTATTATCATCTTAAAAAAATCTGACATGACAGATTAGAAATTGTAATGTGCATTGAGTAGATTTCAGATAAACAGGTAGCCAAATTTGTTACCTGTTTATCAAGATGCTAAACATCTTGAGTACTCTTATTTATGCTTCCTCTACCATTTTTCTTTGTTTCAGTTCTTCGTTTCAACACCATATTTCACATCAGATAGCAGTTCCTACTACAAAATTTTTAGTGATAAAAATGGCTATAAGCATATTCATTACATCAATGGCTCTGTGGTAAGTCAAACATAGAATATTGCACACGAATCTACTGTAAATTCTTGAAATAATTCTACTGTATTCAGTAACTTATCTATCTTGCTTCACAGGATAATGCGATTCAAATTACAAGTGGAGAATGGGAGGCAATATATATTTTCAGAGTAACAAGTGATGCAATGTAAGCATTGTGCAGAAGAGAATGTGTTACCAGTCTTGTCAGTAAGAGCAGCACTTAATCATTTGCACACTTAACAGCCATTTGTCAACTCATCAAATTATAACTAGCTAGAATTTGTTAAGTTACTCAACACATACACAGCATTTGTATGCAAATACAGTGAACGGGTTTGCAGAGTTGGTTCTGTTATGGAAGAGCCTTTGAAAATGCACCACCCTTTTGTTTTTGTTTTTTTGTTTGTTTGTTTGTTTTGTTTTTCAATCCTCAAATTTAGGGGTTCTCATATAGAAAGTGCTTAAGTTTAAACATGTGGTTAACTCTCATGAAATTAGCAATTCAATGTTATTTTCCTGGATTTTAGCCATGGTTATTATGTAGAGATATAATTTATGTAATTTGAGTGACTAGTTCATGAGAATTGAGAGAAAACTCCTATTTATACATCATTTATTTGTCATCTAGTCAGAATTCAATCTATGATTTATTGAGATGAAATGTTAAGCTTATTTTACACTTCAATCACAAGCAGAATTCTCAAAAAGTGCAAAAAGCTAACTTCCAAGAAAGCTTTTCATTTTGATGCTGGTTCACAGGTCATCATTTTATGGATTATTTATTAACATGTAAATGAATTTGCAGTTTCTATTCAAGCAATGAATTTGAAGGCTATCCAGGAAGAAGGAATATTTACAAGTAAGTGTTATATCAATATTGTTTTAATGATACTAGTTTCATAGAAGATGGGTTTGCATTTGCCAGTAAAAGAATTTCATTTAAAGAACTTTAAAATGTTAATTTCACAATATAACTAAAGCATGATATCAAATAATATCTGACAATTAAGGAGAAATACCATCTAAGTATACTTTTTTTTTTGGGGGGGGGGGAGAAGGAAAACATTTAAAGGGAACTGTTTTGAGGTTAAGCTGCCTATGTTGTAGAGTTTGAGGCAGACCAATCAGAAATTATAGCAAAATAAATATTTTACTTCCATCCTAGAATCAGTATTGGACAAAGACCTATCAGGAAACAATGCATTACTTGCAACCTAAGGAAGGAGCGATGCCAGTATTACACAGCAAGGTTCAGTGAACGGTCCAAGTATTATGCCTTGATCTGTTATGGTAGGTATGCATGAGAGCAAACATATAATCAGTTGTTCTTCCAGATGTGTATGAGGTGTAGATAATACTGATTATCCCAAATAATGGCTGGATGATTCGTGGAAATATTCTATGTCCAGGAGGGATTCCAAGAAAGAAACTGTGAAAACTTTTTTTTCAAACATTTTCCAATAAATATCTTAGGGTTTTTTAAAAATAAAAACAAATTCGTCAAACATTCACGGTAGAAAAAGTTAGATACTTTCAGTGATCCGAGGTTTCATCCATTATTGTAATCAAAGAACAATAACGTCATAAGCTAAAAATGGAAAAAAAAATAATCCAAATTTTCCTTTTGCATACTTCTTGTAAAGTTCACTGTTTTGCTTCTGCATTGGATGATCAGCTGAACAGATCCTAGGAACCTCTGCTAAGCAGAGGAGCAAATGTAACAGAATAATAACACTTTTCAATCTTTCGTGCAAAGAATGGTCAGGAAGGTCATCACCATATGAAAGCCACTCACTTTCACAAATATGATGTGACATGTTCTCAGAAGACTGTTTCACATTGTTAGTTCTGCATTCACCTTATGTAATCACATCTCGGGTATTAACCAGATGTCACTTCATCTGTTGGGAAGAAGAGTTTGTTAATAGATTTAAAGTTACTTCTATTATGTTTGCTAAGCAAAACCTGTAAGTATACAAGTCTGTGTACACACAGTTCCTGATGTATTTTGTGTGATTAGTTGGTTATGCAGAAGAGAAAATTCAGATTTGTGTAAGAATATGTTCAACTCTGAGCCCTTTAATAATCTCAGATACCAAAGATAATAGAATATATACTTTAACCAAAATCAGGCTTCATATTCTAAACAGCCTTCTTTTTTATTCTTATGACAGGTCCTGGGATTCCTATTTCTACTCTTTTTGAGAACCATGGTGATAGAGGTACTTCAAATCTCTCTCATTTCTGGACAATTGTTTTTCTCATTAATTTTCACTATGCAGATCTGTTAATGCAGTGTTTATTTACATCCAAGAAGCCTTTTTTCCTGTTTGCATATCAAAAAGTTAGTAAAGTATCGAGCTGTTTTATAGCTTTATTAATTAGTAAAATCCAAGTATCAATAAATACATGGAGAGCTGTATTTTCATTATTGAGTCTGGCAATTTTGTAGTATCCTGAAATTTTTCTTGTTTAAAAACTGTAGGTGCAGTGACCATTGGCAAGCAGCCCTCCTCCCCCCTCCAATCCATGAACCAGCCCGCCCCATGCGACTATTTACAATTTACAGTTAGACCTACAGTATAGTACTAATTAGAATTTGGACCAATGACTTGCTCTTCAGCCATCAATAGAGAGGCCAGTAAATAATAGAAGCTCATAAAAGTGAAATACTCTGGAAGTCTGTTCCTAGAGTTCCCATTTTGTATGAAAATTAAACCTCCTTTAAGTAATTTGAATGACTTTTTTTTTTTTTTTTTCTTTTAAACATTCCAAGTACTCATTCTTTAAGTAGCCTGTCAGTGAGGACTGACTGGAACCAGGCCAAGTGGGAATATCAGCTGTCCTAGCGATTAATATACTAGTTCCTCTTCAGTGTGTTTTCTTTGTGTCCCTTGTTTTTTCCCTAGAAATGCTTCTTAAGCTTAAAAAGCTGTCTCTTCATATATTATGAAAACAGCACGGTTCCATAAAAAGCTTCAGTGATTTGGCATTCCCCCTTCACTCGACAGTCATCAACAGAAACCCCCTGATAGTTCTAATGCCAGGGTCCTTAGTTCATCTCTTATCCACAAAGCCTTATTGACTGAGTGTTGTCTCACGAGTAAATACAAGTTAAAACATGAAGAAGACAAATGCATCAAAATTATTAATTTAAACTACTCAGTTCTGTTACGTGTAAAGGTCAGTGAATTGCAGCCTAAGATTATTTGACTGCAGTAGAAGTTGGTACCTCATAGTATTTAACCACTCAAAAATACTTGCATGTGGAAAAGTTTGTTGAGCTCATCTCTATTGCTGTTATACTAAGTTCCCAATCCTCATGCTGGACTTCCACGGTACCAAGTGCTCTAAAAGCACTATATTCTTCTAGTATTTCTTTTGCATAGGTTTTAAATACAGCTAATGCGTGCATGGATCTGCTTGTGTTTAATCCATTGTCTAAGTGGACTAAGTGCATGATTATAAAAAGACATTTTTAGCCTTTCTGTAGGAGAGAACAGTCTTCATTCTAGTTCATATTGCCTCATTCTGCTGTAGTTTTATTTACAGGAATAAAAAGGCATCCATGCTCTTTGCTGGATGTATTGGTCTTGGATTGGACTGTAAGCTGTGAAAGAGTGGTGATGGACCCATTTCATTGCAGTAGGCAGATTTTTCATCACCCACTAATTTTAGTAGATGGCATGCAGTTTAATTGACATGCACTCATTTGGAGGCTTCCACTGTTTATGATAATGGACAAGTTTCAGGAGATTTGAGAGGAGGGAAAGGTATTCAGCTGAGTCTGGGTGACTGTCCAAAGCTAGGATGATCTTTCAGCCATAAAAATTTACTTGAATCTGCAAAACTTTTCAGGGAACTTTGAAAGAACAAATTCCTGTGTTTTATTTCTGGCATTTCCTGAGAAAAATCCAGCTCAGGACATGCTGAGAGAAGTACTTAGTGTATTTCTGCAGCATTTCCAGAAACAGGAAGTGGTTTCCATTTAAAGGCAAAGAAGATAAACTGATGAAGAAAAATCTCCCCTGACATCCAAAAAATTTTTGCTTTCTTTAAAAAATGAAGTTGAACATCACAGATTGCTGTTATCTAAAGTATTCTTCTTTGGAAAAACATGTAAATAACCAAGTAATATGTAGTCATTTCGTAATGTATAGTTCTGTACTCTATGCTGGAAGTTCACTAAGCTTTAATTTTAAGTACTATTTTTAAAATTATATAACAGTAAACTGTGTCTCAAGCAATTAAAAAAAAAATAAAATACTTTATTAAAAATTGAACAAATAAAGCTCTTGAGAAAAATAGAAATATAGATTGATAAGATGTTATTCATTAAGTTACCACGGGGGAAAGAGTTAAAAATATGTTAGCTATAAAGAATCTTGGCAGCATAAGTCAGACTAAAGCATGCAGTAATCTATTGCTAAGGACAATTACATAGTACATCCAGTCTCTGTGTGGGAATGTATTGCACATTGGTTAAGCAAGGGCTTCCACATCCCCTAAGTAAGCTCAGTTTTCTGTGTTCACCCAGAAGCAGCACATTCTTGAACATCTGTGGGCCTAACCACCCTGCCTAGGGTTCTCAGAGGATAAATTGATGTCACGGTAGGCAAGAGAGGAACTGTCGGACTGTGTTTTGCATTATGGGATGCATTTTACATTCTCTGATCTCACCATATTGCAAAACTGGCATAAACTCCCTTCACTGGAAGAGTTTCCACCTAACATCCAGAACTCTAACACTGTTAGGCAACATGGGAAATGACTAGCTTTGCAAAACTTACATCCTAAAAAATTTAAGGAATCTCCCTGCACTATCTTTTTTTTTTTTTTTTTTTTTTAACTGCTTCATCAAGTCCACATAGAAGTTGTTTAGCTGTCTTTATTACTCTGCTTTTAAAGTTTCACAGATTTCCTTTCTGTTGTAATAACACAAAATAAAGGAATCCCAATTAATAAAGGACTTAACATTAAATTAATTGATAAAATGGGCATTTCTTTTATTTAGAACTCAGAGTATTGGAAGACAACTCAGCATTGCAGTCTGCATTGCAAGAGATCAGACTGCCAAAAGAAGAAATTAATAAACTTGAAGTGGATGGCATAAGTAAGAATTACACACTTTTGTACTTCTTATTTACATATCATTTTAGTGTTTTCTCTTCATTTTGTTACAGTCACTAGGCTCTGTATGCAGAGCAAACTTTTGTCCTGGCAGACAAGGAGTCACAGCCTATGTTCTGCTCTTACAGTGAGCAGTTTATCTATGCTTAAGGGTATTCATCAGTGAAATAGTAGTTAAAATGCATCTCGGCTTTTGCAAATGCCATTTAAGAATTAATAAAATGTTTAAATATCATATAAAAGCATTGTAGTATGGTGATTATGAAAATAGAAATGGATATTGCAGTTGCACATTATACTGACTTGTATACACTATTCTTCTCATTATTTTGCAAATAATATTCATAACATAACAATGAATCCATGTAATGTTTCCAGAACTCATTTATCATGAACTTAACATTTGTGTTTTTAAAGCATTTTTCTATACACCTGGAAAAGCATTGTGTGAAATAACATTTTAATACATAGTCTAATTACAAAAAATAGGTTACTATAACTGTTCTTCAGCAGTTATATATGCAAAATTACTTTTTTCTGAGATTCATATTTTGTGCATCCTGAAGTTTGTGCTGAATCATTTTCATATCCTGTTATACCAGACTATATATTATAGCAAACTATGGATTATGCTTGGAGGAATCATCATAATAACGTAATTTTAAAATATCTTTTCTAGCCCTGTGGTACAAAATGCTTCTACCCCCGCAGTTTGATAAATCCAGGAAGTATCCCCTGCTTATCCAGGTGTAAGTAAGACTTCCTTTCTTTCAACATTCCTGTTTTGTCAGAAAACATACTTGATATTATTATTTAAGGAAACCTGGGACATTTGCAACGTTTTATCAAGCAAAAACAGTTAGTTCTGTTTTGTATACTTTTTAAAAACATTTCTTGAATAGAAACCAAATGAATGGAAATCAACAAGGATTTTAATCTTAGCATGGCAAGGGTTAGTTCCTCAGAGAAATAAAAAGGATAAAAAAAAAAAAAAAGTAAGCTATTATTTGGAACTTGGAATTCTGCTGTTGCTTCTGTTTACTACAGTGCAGTCTGAAATGGTTGATTTCAGCTTTTTTAATATGGAAAATATAAAAGCTTCCTTCTTTCTAAAGAAAAAAAGGAAACCTCCAAACTAGCTTTTTTTCATCAGATTTGCCTTCCAGAGAGCATTTGACTGTATCCTGCAAGGAAGAGGAATGTAATGTATCGCAGTGGTGCAAATAAATGAGAGGCAGAAAGAGCTGAGTGGGTGTGAAAAACTTGTATTGCTCTTTATGACCCAGTAGCCCAAGAATGCTGAGTATTTTTGACTGTCATTTAGAGGAGAATATGACATCAGTTATATTCTTGAGGTCAAGTTTGCATTAGGGCATTCTCATGAGGGGGGCCTGTCTGTATAGCTCAGCTATGTGGAGAGTGGTCCACCCATAGCTACAACAGCTTTGGATATTCCCTGCTGAAACAAAGCCGGGCTCATGAAGGCCACCAAGTGTAAGGAGGCCTCTGTTTTTCTCCATTTTTTTTTCATTTTTTTCCTTTTTTTTCCTCTTTGTTACAGCTGTACGTGTAGGTTAAACACAAAAAGCCCTGAACTCCAAAAAAAAGGTAGTAATAGCTAATTTTTCTGTCCAGGAAATAAAGAAGACAAAGATCTGTGACTTTGAGGCACGTTTCTTCCCAGAATTCATGTTAGGGTGATTATGTGATGCAGAATCCCTTATTTTGAGCTAAAACTAATGGTTTGCCTTAACCCTAAGGCAGTAAGGGTTAAAACTGGATTTTAAATAGTAAAATCTTACAAGTGCATGAAAATGATAGTTGGACTGTTTCTATGCTCTCTGAATCACATCCATATAGCAAAGTACTTGTGGAGAAAGTATCAGACCTATCTATAGCCCTAGTCTATTTCCAGAAGATATTCCTTCAATATCTGAGTCATCTATATATGAATTGAAAATGTATGATTTTTTTTTCCATCAGATATGGAGGACCCTGCAGTCAGAATGTAAAGGACATGTTTAGTATTAGTTGGATAACATATCTTGCAAGCAAAGAAGGAATTATTGTTGCTCTAGTGGATGGCAGAGGGACAGCTTATCGAGGCGACAAGATTTTGCATGCAGTATATCGAAGACTAGGAGTCTATGAAGTTGAGGACCAAATCTCAGCAGTGAAGTAAGTACAGTATTTCCCCATATAATTGTTGTGCTTACATGCATACAAAAAGTATTCTGGGAAAAAAAATATATACTTTCAAACTTCTTTTCTGGAAATCTGAGGTATCTAGGAAGTAAGACAAGAATTAAAGTAGAAATAAAATACTACTGAGCTTCTTGATGTTGGTGTGTTTTTGTGTGGTGTCCATTATGGCTAAGTGATTTGGCCCACATTTGGACCTCATCATTCCTAGGCCTGAGGACGTAAGAGTGTCACTGCTGAGAGATGAGCTAATGTTTTATCCATTGTTCTGAAGTTTACCCTATATGGGAAACCCACTTCAGTGATCCGTAGTGACAGACCTTCACAAAGGTAAAATATGAAATTTTTAACAGGTGAATCCCACACTCACCTTCAGGAGGGTGGCTAGTCAAAAACTTGCCTTCCATGCCATTATAAGGTAATTAAAAACAGCCAGACATGTTCTCTCATAGTTGTCCTATAACAGATGCTGTTCTGCACCAAAACATGTGAGGTCTTCCAAAGGAAAATAAGTGCCTAAGGAGAGGTTTTGGGAGGGAATAAGGGTTGAGAATTTCGTGAACAAAGGCTGTTTGTTAAGCTTACAGTTGCAGTAGCACTGTTAAAGTGTTTAAAGATAAACTATTACCTTGAACCCCACAGACATGGGTGTAAGGCAGGAACTGTGGGTTTTGGAACTAGCTTGGGTTTTGATCTTGAATGTGGCCTGTCGGGGCATGGATAGATTTCTTGGTGCAAATAATAAGCAGTAAATACACAGAGCCAGGTCCATTACTGGTGAAAAGAAGGTATCTGAGCTGGAGAAGGCCATCAGCCTAGGTTTCCACAGCTTTCTCTACATGTCTGAGAGCACTGCCTATGTCTGCAAGTGTGGGATAGAATGGTATCTTTATTCGTCCTCCTGCTTTACGATTTTTCCATTTCTTCCTCAATAATAAAGCACCCTGTTAGACTTTTCATTGATATATATGAAATATATATTAAAATATTAAAATATATTAAAACCTCAGCATGATATACAGCTAAAAGTAATCCATTTGATTTTCTTTCTTGAAACATTTAGTAGCAACAGCATGTTTTTGAAATATCACAAGAGAAATAAATGGCTTTTTATTGCTCTGAATTGTCACTCAGACATAAAATGTCAGAGACAGAGAGAGCCTAAACTGATTCTGCAGTTGCAGAATTTGCTGAGACAGACTGTGAAGAAATGACCTCAGTTTTCTAACTTTCCAATTTTCTGTCAGCACCTAGACTAAATTTTTATTTTGTAAGTTGTATTGCATTCCATCCTCCTGACCTAACACAGAGTTTTTTGATGTATGATTTTTAGGGAGGATCTTATACTCAAGTGGTGAGTTCTTGGAAGGACTTTAACTTTAGGAAGAACTCCTCTAATTAAGGCAGCAATATAAGCTGAATCATTTTTTGGCTTTTCTAACTCTGTCCCACCCAGACAGTATCACGTATTTTTGGTATTTCCAGTCACTTTTGCTTACCCTAGTAAAAGCCTGCAGTTGCTGATGTATATGTTGGGATGTATCTGAACCTATTATCTGTACTTGTCACCCTTGAAACTATGTTGTATCTTTTTCACTATCCCCTCTTATGTTCCCTTGGTATTACAGCTCTGGAAATACAGACATCACACCATGATGCAGATAAATGTTTTCAAAACATTTTGTTTTGAAACACAAAATGTTTTCAAAAACCTCTTTGACCTGTTTGAATATTGAGTGTATAAGCGAGATACACCTTTCATCCATGTGACCTCACAATCTGGGAGCATTTGAAGATGTTCTCAGTATTTTTTATTATAGTAGCAGTATATGCACTATGCTTTTCAGGCACATTTAAAAAAAAAAAAAATTTCCCTGGAATTCTCCAGGGAATTGAAAGTTTCAAGGATGCCACTAGCTATGCAGAATATCAACTCACTGTAAGATGAGTATGCTGAGCATCTTGCAGGTTGAAATCTGACAATGGATAATCCAGCTCTTCTGGTGTTAAAAGGATGAAAATGAACCTATGGAGGTGGCCTTTGGAGATGTAGAGCTATGGAAAATGAGATTTGCTTATTAGTGGGAGAGCACTTTTAAAACTCATTTTTGTCTGTGCATATGTATATGCAGGTATATGCCCATGTACAAAACTTATGTAATATTTAATTTGGTGAGGTACTGTGGACTAAATATCTAGTTGAATATTATATATGACAAAAGAACCGTTTGCCAAGAACCTAGTTGGAAAGAATCTGCTTTCACTGGGAAAACCAATAAGTTACTTTGAAAGTATACATTTATGCTTTTTGCATTCTTTCAAGATGAATTCTTCCTTTTGCTCTGAAAAAAATGTGTTAGTTCATTAACCCATGCTTTGGAGAAATCAGACATGCTATTCTGGTTGTCAACTTGCTCAAATTGATATTAGAAAAAAAAGTGAAAGAAAAATTACATTTTGCTAATTGGTTATGGTATTAACATCTTATATTTTATGCATTTACTACTGTGATTTTCTTTTCCACAGAAAGTTTATAGAAATGGGTTTTATCGATGAGAAAAGAATCGCAATATGGGGTTGGGTGAGTTAATTTTTTGTGTATTTATTTTTAAATAATCCTGCAATACTGTTTTTAAAATTCTTCTGTTTTCTGTCCTCAGCTTTATAAAGCTTTTTCTGCAAGTGTTTGTGTTACTGCCAAAGGAGTAGTTCCTGTTGGAACCTTCAGAAAGACCTTCTCTTTCATTCTCTTTAATTTTTCTTTGCCAGGAGAATTCTTCCGGTCTGTCAGTGTTTACTTTCCTGTTTGTTTTCCTTGGCCCAATTTCATTTTAAGAGACTTTCCATGAAACACATTACAGGGTGGATCTTGTAAGATTCAGTTTAACTGTAAGTGTGTGCATGGCTGATCTTAGCACATGAGCAGGGTTGCTAAAATCTTTATATGAGTTTTTTACCAATTAATATTTAAATTAATTTGGTCAGACACTGCTATTAACATCAGGATAAAATGGGATGCCATATGGTGAAATGAACTAACACAGGCACTTACAAGTGGGTAATTTTAAAGTGACGTTAACTATGCTAGGACACATAAAAATCTTCTGTTTTTTTAATCACATCATATTTTATTTAACAACTGTGTTTCAAGAACCATTTAAGAGATTTCACAAGTCTAAAGTATTGTATAGAGTTGAAAAGAGTTGGAAGCAGTCTCCTAATTCATAGGCTGCATTTTTACAGGTATCCCTGAACTGTGCTGCTCACACAACATAGTTTCGGGCTGACCAAACTCTTCTGGATGGCAAAAGCTCTTAAATGATCCCTAAAGCAATTCAGGCTTTGAATGCCACTCCACTGCCTCAAATTAATTCTTTATTTTTTAGCCTTGGGCACTGATTTTTGGTAAGTGTCCGCCAAATGAGTTGAAAAATTGGGTGAGATATTAATTGTTTCCATATGCATACCCCTCACTGCCATTTCAAGATGGCATGATATTTAAGACAGAAGGGCTGACTTTTGCACATTGATGTTTATTTCCCTTAATCTTTCATACACCTTTGATGAGGTTGATAATCTTCAGAATTTTCTAGGAGTTGCCAGGCTTTTATCCCTCCCTGCATTCCAGAATAAACAGGAACCCATTATTTCCCCAAGGCCTTACAAAAGTGTGTTCCAACTCCAGTTCCACACCCTATGGGCAGCCAAACTAAATGCTTTTTATATACAGTATATATCTTAGCTGCTAGCCCCACACAGATACATCGCTCTGTGGTTATATCCAGGCTTACTCATTCTTTTGCCTGACTTCCAGCTATGAACTCATTATTCCTTGCTAGGTCCCTATTTGAGGCTAGGCCAGAAAATAAAAGGGAACTGTAGCAGGTGGTAAGGAGGAATTGCTCCAGTCTGAAGTTGAGCCTGTTAGTACTGAGGATGGGGTTGGTTCAACATCCTGGTCACTGGGAGAGCTAGGCAGGTTGTTACAGGAGGGAAAAGCTAGAAGTAGCACCCTCATCCCTGGTTGAGAGGCAGTAGACACGAATTGCCATGAGAGAAACTCGGATTTGGTACTAGACATTTTTTTTTTTTTTTTTAATTACATCAGTCAACAGTGGAAGAACTTTCTTAGAGAGACTGTGGAATGTTGGTGTGACCTTGGTTGGCCTCATTTAAATTTGAAGTTAACTTCATTTTGAGATGGAGTTTGCACTAGATTATTTTGGAACACGCTGCCAACTTAAATTTTTCTATGATTCTAAGTGGTAATAGAGCAGAATCCTGGGATAAACAACAAGCAATAACAGGACAAGCAATCCTGGAAATAGCAACAAGAAATGACATGATTCAGCAAAACTGTCTACTCATCTCTGTCTCACTAAAAAACAAAAAATAATTCATCTGAAGCCAAAAGACCAAACAAAATCTTTGGTTGCTTTGCCCTCTTTGCATTCAGAGCAAAGTGTTTGCTTTGGAAATAATTTATGTGAGTTTAATTCAGAAAAAAGGAGTAATACTTCATTAAAAATCTTAAGCTGTCTGTATTTTCTTCATAGTCCTACGGTGGATATGTAGCTTCGCTGGCTCTTGGATCTGGCAGTGGAGTATTTAAATGTGGAATAGCTGTGGCTCCTGTCTCCAGCTGGGAATACTATGGTATGAAAACTTTTTATGAATTGGACTTGGAAAGAAGGATATAGCATATCATGACTTTCTAAATTAAATCATTGCAAGAGCTTGGCAATATGAAACTTAAAGACGTTGCCATTACCTGAATGTAAAACTCTTCAGACATTAAGTATAATGCTTTCCTTACTGAAAATCACAGACAGCAACTTGCATTTTGGAACAAATTTTGTCATTTAGAAGGTACAAGGATAATTCCATATACACACCTGTAACAGTAAGTCTTTAAGGCCCATTTCATAAACCACTTTATTTGGGAGTGATATTCCTGAAAATTCTTCTTATAACTTTGCCACTGAATTCAGGAATATTTTTTTTTCTATCAGTAATGGAATCACAGTGCACATGAACTCCAGTTACTGAAAATGATGTCTGTCAGGAATCAGTATTTCTGCTGATTACAAAGTTATTTCCTGCAAAGCAATGCAAAAGAGAGGGAATCAATTGTGTCTGATGTCAGGCAACTTTAAAAATATTTTTCCTAAATACATCCCTTCAGACCTTTCTCAGACACATGTTTTGTCTTGTGCTACAAGACATATATTTCATATATGTTCGGTGACTTGGACTCCAAACTTTTCTGAAGAAATAACACTGGGAGTACACTTCTAGTGGATGAATAAAGCAAACACATATTCCTACCTATTATATACTTGTTAAGTTCTTGGCATGGTGTAAAGGAACATTAGTGTACAAAAGAATCATGACATGTATGTTTTTCATGAGCAAAATGTAGCACTTCTAATACATTTACTTAGCATATGGTTATTTGCTGGTTATGAGAAAAAAATTTTGGTTAAATGGGAAAGATTCCTTCCCTTATTGCTAGCACAGACATTCCTTGTATTTGCAGCGTTTTGCAAACAAAAGGGAAAACATTTGATACAGGAAGCATAGTCTTTGTCTTTTCACATAAATCTTGGCATCAAGATCTTTTATATTTCACTCCTGATCACAAAATTGTATCCCAAATGTAGGCAAATATAACAATTCTTGCAAAAGTCTTTTGCAAATAAGAGTTACAAAAACTTCAAGAATTCAGTGATTATTTTAGGTGAAAGTAGGTCAGTTCCTCACCAGCACAATCTTTACTTTAGGTAAGTTTTTAGGAGGAAGTTAAAAAATCATGCTAAAAACACATTGTAAAATCCAAACAGTCAGAGGTACCTCCCCTAAGAAAGGAAGGAAGCAAAAGGAAGTCGTAAGTCTGTTCTGGCAAGCAGATCGTATTAACATTAAGGTGAACTGTGTTAGGGTAAAATAACAGGATGCTACATATTTGTGTCTCCAGGCAGTGTATGTTACAGAATGTACTGGCCCCTAGAGCTTCAAAGCTCCATCCTACCCTTTTTTACATCCACAAAATAGAATCTGGACCATAATTTTATCTCTGAAATCTTCCCACTAGCCTTCGTTTTCTGTGTGAATGGATATATCAGGTGAACGGTTAGAAGATGGCAAGAGAAATTGCATTCAGGGACAATGTATTGTCAAAAGCATTAAATGTGTGACCATTTTAATAAAATTCTCAATTTATCTCCCTTTTCTTCCTCAGTAATTGACAAGCTGAATTTTCCACTTCATCATTCTAATGCAATTCCGCTGACCTCAGTGGACTTGTTGTAGTTGTACTGGTACAAGAGAGCAAAGAATTTGGCTCAGAATACTGTAGAAATGCCAGCCATTCAGAGTCTACTTCATTGAAAAACCTAAGCCCAATATGGTTGTTTGACACCGTGTTGACAACAGATATTGCACATTTTCTGTTTTCACTGAACCATAAAGTATTTTGATAAAACGGTAGGCTACTTAGAATCCTTGTACTTAGTTTATGGAAAATTACCTTCAGGAGCTATAATTGGCTGATCAGAGAGACATAGTACACGTCCTTATGCTCAGTAACATATGTAAGGGGTACATAATAAAACAGTGGAACTTAAGTTATTGAGTCATCTGTTTTCCCTTGGAAAAAAATTCATTTCTACTTTTTGACAATATTCCAGTGTAGTTTACCATACTAGATGGTAGGTAAGCAATCTCAATTCCTTATTGATTACACTGATCCTTGCCTCTTTTATGATAGGGAAGTATGACAAATCTTCTTGGCCAGAAAACCCCTACTGTAATAGATAAATAATTTGCATATGGCTGCAGCTTGATTGCTCAATATATGTCAGTTTTTCTTTCTAGGAAAGGTCAAAAAGAAAGTAATGTTCTCATACTTTCATAATTGCTGAATTTCACTGTTGCTGCATGCTGTTATTGAATAGGAAGAGGACAAAATATTTATATACATTGTTACTGTATATACTCATATGAATCCTAGGCTGGAATTTTGCTCTACTTCTCTTTTTAGCATGCCAACCATAAGCTGTGTCATATTTCCCCCATGCACCTTTTATTGGGTCATACAACAAATTTCTGGAGTTCAGCTAAATAGTCTAAAACAGTATCAGTTTATTATCTTAATCCACAAAACCCTCTGCTGGGTCTGCAGATAAGTATCAGACTTCTATTTATGCAAAGAACAGTTAAAGCATTGGAAGTTTTATTAATCTTCGTGGTTGATTTTCTTAAGCATGTTTAGGTTTGGCATATTATGAGGAAACTAAGCAGAACAGATACAGTTAAAATAAACATGTTATTTGCTATGTGTCAGGGAAAATATGCTGTTAACTGTATACACTATGCAGAAGTATCTACGCATAGTCTATCTACAGCTTTTTTTTTTCTTTAATATTGCAGCATCTATCTACACAGAGCGTTTTATGGGTCTTCCAGTAGAGTCCGATAATCTTGAACACTACAGGGTGAGAATTCTTCTGTGTTTATTTGTCTTAATCCTGATTCATGCTTCCATGGACAAGCAAAACAGTGAAGAAAGAAAATGACCTGCAAGTTCTCATAGTGGCAGCCCTGTAGCACCTGAAGCTACTGCTGTGAAATTCCTGTCTCCTTAGTTACTTGTGTTTTTGTATTTATCAATCCTAAATATGCTGAATTGAAGGATCCTTTTCTTATTATTTGGACAAGTCTGGCAATTCTGCTAATGCAAACCATTAGCCTAGCAAAGAAGGCTAATGAAATGTGAAAAAAGTTAAAATGTTGATGTTTATCAGGTTTTGATTAGAACTGTTAGCTGTGGTTTGTGAGCCGCTTCATGTTGGTGTAACTGTCCTATAATAAGCATACTAAACAACCAGCACACCTTCCCTTACGGGGAAATGTTTGCACTGCTGCTTTATTTCCCATTAATAGGAAATCTGGAGCCTCCTCTAGCACTACATGCACCAGCTAACAATATTGAGAGGCCTAAATGAAGGCCCAGGTAAACTAGCTGAAATACTAGGTTTTGGATTATGTTCTCAGTTCCTATTCCCTGCTCCAGCCCAAACTGTAGAAGTGCTCAATGTCAAACTACTTGGGGTAGAGCTGTCTGGGCAAGAATCAGAGTATTCGGGGAATGACACATGGTGGGAACTGTGCTTTTGGTGAACTAGTCATTAGAAAATGCACCAAATGATCTCAGGCAGATATGAAGTCACTGCTATAGTTTTATGTCTGTCCAACTGATTTTTTTTACACTAAGTAATGAAAACCCTTCAGCTCCATGAGTGAGTGGTTTAAATTGAAGCTGCTGAACTGTTAATTTTTCCTCTCAACAGAATTCAACTGTGATGGCAAGAGCAAAGAATTTCCAAAACGTGGAGTATCTTCTCATCCATGGAACAGCAGATGGTGAGGTTTGCAAATGGCAGTACAAATACAGAGCCAGAATCACTTTGTTTGAAAAACATTAAGCATCTTTCTGTGCCTTTGATTAGGGTCAGTACTTAGATCTTTGGTACATTTCCATATGACATATTACAAGATGCTTACTCATTCTTAGCAGTGTCAGCTGTATCACTTGATAATTGGTGGACACAATGCACTATAAATTTATGCTGCATGATATTTACATGTTTCAACAGCCCATCCCTTTTTTGCCTTTTCCAGATAACGTACATTTTCAGAACTCAGCACAAATCGCAAAAGCTCTGGTAAATGCACAGGTGGATTTCCAGGCAATGGTAAATAACAGACTATTTTCCTTTTTGAACAGTAGCTTATACTTTATTTACAAGCTTATCTGACATTTGGCAATGTTTTTAAGAACCCAGTCTAACTGAATGAGCTTTAAAATGTGGCAGTTGCTAGTGTCTTTGTTTGTTACACTTTGTACAAAATTTATTTGTCAAATGGTTTGTTCTGCTCCTTTTTTTTTTTTTTTTTCTTTCTGTCTATTCAGATGGTAATAGGATTTCATGATGCTAGGATTTCTCTCTTGTGAAGGGTAGCTTAGGGAATTAAGATGATCCAGGGAGAAGAATGAGAATCTGTTCTTCTGAAAGATGCTGATAATGTGTATAGTGAAAGAGAGGTAGATGGAAGAGATGGCTTTTGGGGCAAAAACTGTCCCTGGTTCTGATGGATTGTGTCTTGAACTGAATTACGTCTGTCACGGGGAGGGGGTAGAAAACAAGGAACACATGAGGTATCCAATTTTTTTCTCATCCTGGATGAGAAAAAAAGATGTTTCAAAACTCAGTTGGGGTACAAGGTGTAGGCAGACAGAAACAGAAGGATATTTTGCTTTTCTTATTCTATTTCCAATATGGAATGTTTCCAGCAGAATTCCGCAACATTTAAGCAGAGACATTACTGTGAGGCCAGTGTTTCTAGTCTGTGACCCCTATTGTCAAGGGCAGGCAGTGATGTCAGGGACATTTTATCCCTAAGGGCATCCCAGAGCTCTTTTGCCTGACTTGATAAAACTGACTCATCAGTATGGAGGCAGTTGTGCTTCTAGAATAAAGAAGGTTTAGAAACTTTATTCAGCAGAATATGACTGTAATGAGAGCTGATGTGCTTTCTTCTATATGGTAATAAATAAACTCTGAGATTGTTTAATTACAGAAATTAAAAGATAAAGTAGGCTTTTTTTTTTTTTTTTCTCCTTTTTCAGTGGTATACTGACCAGAACCATGGAATTCCAGGCCTTTCAAGCAAACATCTCTACACGCATATGACTCACTTCCTCAAACAATGTTTTTCTTTGTCATAACAAGTAGGCTTCGAGGTGGTATAGGCAAGGTGTCCAATTCATTTCTGGGAGAACGCAGTGCTAACGGTTCCCACGTTGTATAGTTTTCAAGTGAATTAGTAGTAGGAACTATAAAGTTTTAAACTTGATCGTTACATCATTTTTGATATTGTATATTAGCAGATGTCATGCTAATACATGTTTTGGCACACTTAGCACCTGTTTGATAGAAAAAAATAAAATAAGACTGTAAAACATCATGTGCTTTTATTGTCAGCTTGCTTATCTTACATTCTGCATTGCAAAGATAGGTGGACCATTGAGAAGGCATCTGCCAGCTGAACACGCTCGGGTGTGTTAGCTGCAACTATAAAATGGGCAAGGAGCAAGAAAGCAGTGCAAGTGCCTAATTAGCATGCTAACAACAACCAGTTTCTTAAAATGTGTTTTTATTTCCAATTTCTTGGAAAGAATCCAAGTAGAGATAAGAACACACAATATTTGAAGCTGAAGTTTGGATAATTATCTGGAGGACTGAATGCTGTGTTCAAATTTTGTTCATCTCGTATTTGAAACGCAGATGCTGGAAAACTCTTTGTTCATGTTTAAATACAGGAGCAGGACGTTCACCACAGGTATTTTATCTCCATATTCTTTCTGTCTGTGTTAAGGAATTTGTGAGCCATTTTCAGTCGCTTTAATTGCTGTTCAATGCGTCAGTTTGAATCTCAATGTCATTCATCCCATTTTGGGAAGGAAAGGATCAAAGGATCACTTGGGCTTTCCTTGCTTTGTTTCTAGTGAAACTATTTAAAGGAGTCTTCCAAGAAAGCTATGGGCTAATAATTACCAGATTACATATATTCATTTGATTAGTAATTAAACCAGCGCTGTCATAATGTAAGAACTACACATAATGTAAGAGCAAGCTAATTGGCAGGAGACCCACTGTAGATGAGATGATTCTGTGGTCATGTGCTTAGAAAATACCATTACTCTACTGCATTAGAACTGTGCTCTGTCTAAGGCAGTATCTCTTCTCTTCTGTTAGCCAGTGAATATAACCTGAAACAGATTGTGGATTTACCTTCCCATGAGAAAGCTACTTCCTTACAGTCAGAGATTGGTTGCTAACTTCTTTGTGGAAAAGGAAGGGATTTCATTTGACCATCTTGATAAAAACATAGGGTTTAGCCAAAAGCTTTCAAATGTGGAAGTGACTTGATATGTAACAGCTTCCTTCATTTTGTTAATGGCAAAATCAAATCTGATTTTCTGAACATGAGAACATTTCTCAAACACATCTTTATGTAAATGTAGTTGCCAATCTGTTTGTAATGGTTAAATTATACTTTGATGGGAACTCTTCAGAAAATATTCAATTAGTTCAGTTTTTTTTGGAAACATTGCCAATTATTGGACGTTAATGAGCTTTTTGTTGGTAATGTAATTAAAATTCAACTGCTATAATGCTTAAAGGAAAAAATGATAGCTCTAGAAAGTTAACATTAAAATAAGCAAATATAATATGAAGTAGGGCTAATTAGATGCTGATTATATGGTCCACTGTACATTTGCTGCAAACAAGAGTGCTATCAGTAATGCGGTGATTTTACAAATAAGGAATGCAATTAAGTTGAAATGAGAGATTTAATTCTCAATTTGGTTGTACTGATATAATGCCACAGAAACCACTGCAGAATTGAGGTGAAAGAATGAAAAGTCCAATATAAGAATACAAGATTTTTAGAAGTTTCAAACACCTAGATGTGCTGATGGGTATCTAGAGCAATTTTCAAAATATATGGTAGCAATCTCTCATTAATGTCAATAAACTAGGTGCTCTGTAGGTTCTGGCTCAATTATGTTTAAAAACACAGAGAATTTCTGTAGCTTTGTTTTTTATTTATGCTCTACAAAATCCTATAAGCTCTAGAAATTTGGACAGATAAGTTGCCCCATCATAGATTCTGTAAATAATAACATAAGGCAGTGAATTGTTCACACCCTGCCCATAGGTCTGTTGCCAGAAACATCTGGAATTATTTTGGGTAATAGACACTTCAGGAAAATGTGCCAAATAAAATAATGGAAAGTACCTTTCTTCCAAACGATGCATTAGTTTTGTTTCATCATTAATCCACCCTTAGGTCTATTTATTTCCTGAGGCAATCAGAGTGCACATCTCCCAAACTCGCTACCATTAACCTTGGCTTGTAGGAAGCAGTTTTGGAGACAAACTGTGAAAAAGTGCATCACGTTGCTGTGAGTTTTTTGTTTGTTTGTTTGTTTGTTTGTTTGTTTGTTTGTTTGTTTTTTGCCTTACACAGCTTTCTTGCAGAAGGAGTGTGTCTTCAACAGAATGTGACTTTTAACTGGTTGTTGGAATAATGTCTAACCTGCAAGCTCTATGACTGAGCAACAGTGTATTTTGATGACTTGGGGAAAATGTCCTAGAATGTTGTGTCAAAAACCCGTACAAATATAAAGAACAGCAAAGCTTCTGGCTTGTGCTAACCAGAGGTAACTATGCAGTCATTCATTAGCAGTGATACAGAGCACTTCTTAACTACCAAAACTCTTTCCATTCTGCATTGCTGTGTAGAGTCACACTCTAGATGCAAGTGTTCCACAAACACTTGACAAGACACTTTTTTGTGAGTATGGTATGTAAAACTGGAAAACAACTTCGAAATTAAGACGTGTTGGCTTTTATGACAAGATTTTGTTTCTCACCTTTGACCACTTTAAATGATACAATTTAAAAAAAATGCTAAGCACTCCCCAATTTCTTTTTGCTTTTGATAAAGCATCTCACACTTCCGATACCCCATATTACCATTTCAGACAATGAAACTTAGTCTTCAAGTATCTGTCCTTTAAACAGAGGTGTGTAAGCCTCTGAATATGGGACATGGATGTTTGATCTGAATGAAGAAGAAAAGACCTTGAGAAATAGGCACAGATACTGTTGTTTACAAGCCTATTTTCACTATTAATCATGTTTGACTTTTTTAAAATACAATTAGAGCAGCAAAGCAAAATCTGCTTTATTCCAGCAGCTGAAGTATATACAAATAATAGCAGCAGAACCACTGGCTCCACTCCAAACCATTCATTCACCAACCCGCCTTTCCATCACCTTCCTCCTTCGTGCTATGTGAGTTTTATTTGTCAAAGAACCTGCAGTCCTAGTCCTTCTCATGCTCTGCTTAACTTGGGTTTGGTACAGCGGCAAAGAGGAAAAGGTTTGGAGAGAAAACATCATTAGCAGAAAAGCAGGTATAACTCCAGCCAGGCTCCAGATCATGGTTCATGTTATACTCATTTTATGCAGACATCAAGTCAAATTCAGACTTTATTCAATGTTTTCCAGTTTGCCAGTCACTTCCAATTACAAGGCACAGCTGTTTATTACATTTTATACAGTCATTAGAATGCTCTGTATTTATTCTGAATAATTCACAGTATTTGCTAAGAACATTTGGTATTACTTTCAATTATGAACATTGTCTTCTGAGAATGTAAAGTAACTAGTGTATACTTGGCCTGCTCTTTTGCTTGCGCAAACTGATGCAGCTTCATTGACTTCAAATGGAGCAATTCCAGTTTTATCAGCAGACAATGTGGGCTGCTACATAGCTGCAGTAGTTGTTTTTCTGAGGTACAGCCCCGAGACCCACACACAGCAGTGTGCATGGAGTTGAATGCTATGGAATAGCCCTTGCCATCCTCCTTCTCAGAGAGCCACTGTGGCTCTCCAAAGTGTAGTCGTGGAGTTGCACATGTACATATAAACACATTTATATGTGTGTTTACATATCCATACATGTATGTGAGTGATATGTGTTATGTGTATATATATGTGAATACATATGTGTAACATATGTGTGTTGCACTAATTCACAGAAGGGAGATGCAGACTTCTTTTGACTGGCTGTCATGCATTAAGAGTAGGAAAGTTAAAAGGGTTGTGCAGCCCGACATATGAACTTACGGATGAGGAGGTGAGGGGGGAGCAGGATGCCTTCACTGCAGTGTAAGAAAGCAAAGGGGGTAGGCCTGTATTCATATGCCAAGATACATCTTTCCACCTCCTGTGTTTGTTATAGATGTAATGGTAGTAATGAAGAAATACAGAAAAAGTGTTTTTTAAGCCTTTTTTTTTTTTTTTTACTTTTAAAAAGTCATTGACTCTCTAATTCATTACAAAGTTAAATTTTTAAGATTTTTTTTTTTTTACCTGAGATTATTTTTTCCTAAGAGAAATTGCTTGGAAAAGTATCACGTTCAGGGAATGCTAGCCAGTTGTAACAGCACCCTATTTTTCTCCAAAAAAAATGCCAACTGGAGTTGTCACTATCAGAGCAGTAAGTTCAGCACAGAGCAGTAAGACCTCTGCTTCTCATTTTACATCTTCTGGACTTTTCCCACAGATTTCTGCTCCAGTGAGTGCAGCATGCTGTGCCTAATAGCACCCATTGCCTGGTATTGAGATGACAGTGCAGGAAATTCAGTAAATCCAAGATGCTTGTTTTTTTCATGTGCCCAAATGACAGACGGGAAGCATTAAGATGCAGCTCTCCTGAAGGCAGGTAAGACTGACTTTCAGGTTCTGTCTCTTGGTCTTACCCAGCTGAATATTAGTCTCATATGTGAACTGTAATATAAAGGAGAGAGCGGCTGCCCATCACTTCTAACAGCAGGTGCCTTGTAACTGTTGTATTTTATGCTGTGAAGGGGGAAAAAGGCAGCATGCGAGATGTGTACACGTGCATGTTTCATGCACTCGTTACAGTTCTCCTGTTGGGCATGATGAGCTCTTGTTTGCTGTGCCGTTAAAACATATATTACTGTATATTCCATTATGGCAACTGAAGAGTGCATGGATCTTGATGGCCGTTAACTTCTTTCCTGTACTTTTTATTGTCTATGTATCACCTGAAAAACAAATAAATCAGACAGTCACCTTCTAGATGCTAGATGACCTCCTAGATGATGTAGCCTGTGTAACAACCTGCCTAACCAGGTGTACTGAGCTGCTGTGTCTCATACTTTTTTCCTGTAATCATCCTACCATAAACGAGGAACTTTATTTGACACAAGAAAATAAATAACGCTAAACAAAAAGAAAAGAACTGTCTGTTTCCTAGAAGAGATGATATGGTCTTGCATTCTGTATTGCTTGTTTAGAATAGGTAGGTATCTTTGACTCAACATGCAATTAGATACTGTCAGTAACGATCCATTTCAGCAAGGCTGTAGGTGCCAGCCTGGTGCACTGAAGGGCTACAGGGCCCATTGATCCCCATCTGCTGTCGGGCCGGGGTACTGCAGAGCTGGGGCAGCGCAGACTGTGCCTCCTAATGCTGCCTGCTGGACTGACTGACACTTTGTGTATGATTTTGCACCACGAGGATGATGCTCGTAAAGCATAAACCTAAAGTAGATTAAAAAATACTTTTGAGATAAGACAAAGTATAGCAGTGAGGATGGCACCTCTTGAAAATAAGTAGATTTGGGGTTTAAGGTTATTTTAGCTCCTTTGGCACCACGGCTTAGATATTACACAGTTGTTAGCTCTAAGCATGTGGATATACATAATACTGGAGGTAGTGGTGAAAAAACAAATTTGGTACATATGTATGTGAGTTTGTATATGTTATGCTAACCCATGTCTGGGAATATATGACTTTGTGTGGGAGCGATTGAAAAATACAGTCAGGGGCAGGGAGGATAAGAGGAAGGTATCAGGAGATGTGGATAAGAGGGGAAAGGAAGGAGGAATTAAAAAGGAGCCTGACAGTAGGAGAAAGCAAGATGGAAGGTCCAAAGCAGAGGCAGGGATGAGAGGGACAGAAGCTAGGCTCTTCAGTTTTCAGCAGCAGCTTTAGGAGTAGCAAGCAGCACTTGCATTTTAGCTAGAAATGACAAAAAAGGGACCATGAATCTCAGTCCATGAATCCAAGAGCAAAGAAAGATTATAGTAACAACAAAAAAGAAAATCTAAATTGATCATTTGGACTGTGTAATGAGACTTACTGTTCCCTATGCATAGACTGTGGTGCCAGAGCATGATATTTAGGGCAGCACTCCAGGAACTGTCCATTATTTTTTTTTTTTTGTCACTGTAATACTGGAATTACTAAACCAGTTTATACACTATCTCAATTCTGTCATGTGGGCTATGCCAGTCTGATTGTGGTCAGTCAGCAGAAAATTGCTTCTGTGAAGACGATTTTCCTCTGATCTGAGAGAATTAGGGAAAATAAGATGTTTTGTTTCATGTGTTTGCTTGCTCCACAAATTACACCACTGGCCAGTCCGCACTGCAGTAGAGGCCATCCCTTCTGCTCAGTGAGGTATCCACTGTGATCCCAGACCCTTCCCTCTACTGAGTAGAACTGAAGCTCAAGGTGACATCCTTCATATTTAATGTGTTCCTGGACTACCTGTTACATTACTTATGTAGTAATCATATTTTACTTGTGTGTGCCCTTTTGCATTTTACAAATAATTATTTTTGTGTATGACATGAAGTGTATAGGAGAAAACTTTTCCAGGAATTCCTTGAAGGGGATATCTCATTTTGTTGTTTCAAAGACAGGATAAAACACCCATATTCCAGACAAGCAGATTTGTGTGAATTCCTTCAGCTCTGAGGGACATTGACAAAGAAAGTTTGTATCTCTCTCCCTCTTTCCTACCTTTGGTGACCAGATGGCTGAATCTGGCCATCTTTGGCAATGCTGCTCCATCACAGCTGGCAATTAGCCCTATTACTGAATATTTCAGTATTTTGACCATAGTTGTATAGAATATATACAGCTATCAAACTCAGGCCTGTGTATTTCTATTAATTTCCTTGTAGGGAACAGAGATATGTGAGCAATATTTTTGCATAAATCTGTAGACCACAGTGCAAAACTCAGTTTATAATGACTGGTTAGCATACTGTTCTCAAGCAAATATGAGTTTTCATACAGTAGAATTTATAAAGTTAGCATAATACCTATAGGATAATCAAATCTTTGTATTAAATTTGACCAGTGATAGACTGTACATGATGGGGAACCACCACTACAATATTTCCTGTTCATTATGTTGGCACAACAGCTTACTTGTGGAATTAAACAAGTTTTTCAGGGAGTTGTGCAGGTTATTGTTACAATGTATTAAATTTGTAAACCTTAATGTAAAATTGTTTGATGAAGTTCACATTATAAATGCCAACAGGGCCAGGATTTTGCAGTATACAAATGTTAGAAGTGGGAAATTAGAAGCTGGAGAAATTATTGTCTTAATCCCAAGCACCTTTAGCCAACAGTTTATCATCCTAATGCCCTTCTGTTTGATATTTACTTCTTTGGACATTGCTATCTCACTCCCTTTGCAAATCCATGTTAGCACTGATGTCATAAAGTAAGCAGAATGAATGTGTGAAATTGCTTGTAAAATTATCAAATGAAATGAATAGCAAATATGATGGCTTTTTTTTTTTTTTTTTAAGTTGAATAAGGAAACTGTCAGCAATGATACACTCTCGTAATGCTTACTAGAGCTGAACAGTATATATATATAAGGCTGTGCAAGAGAGGCAGCCAGACAGATCTCGGGATCCTCAAGGCTTCCCATAGTTCCAGAAGAGAGAGTAGCAGATCCTTCTCCAGCTGCTACATACCGCTTCAAAGTGTGGGAAGGTAAGATTTTTATAAACTACTAGGTACAGTTTGTTTGAGAAGGATGAGTGCATTGTATGAATTGTATTGTCCAACGTTCGCAATACAGGCACAAGATCTTTCCATATAGTAGTAGGGTTTTTTGGCACTTATAGGGATTGGTGTTCGGAGTTAATGACTAGCCTTCATGATTTACATCTTTATTCAGGTTATTCAATTAGCCCAACAGAGAATGGTCCCAAAATGGCAAATCTACTGTTGGGGTTACAGAAGCAACTGAAAGAAGCAAGATTAAACATGAGATCATGAAAGATATGCATTCCAGTCAAAATTTAAATGTGAGATATTGTGGATTTTTGTATTTTTATCTGCTTTATATCTATATCTAGATATAGATATTATCTACTTAATAAGTCTGATTTTAAAAACTATATTCAGTCCCTATAGATACTTCCTAAACATAATCATAAGTGATTAAATTAGAAGAATGCATACAAAAGTTGGCTTCTGTAGACACTCATTAAAAATTGTCCATGACAGATTGCCATTTCATTGCCCTACTTTTATATTAGTTTGTCTCAAGTAACTGTTATTGTCATATCCTGTAGGTTCTCAAGGGGAAATTTTGGAGCATTTAATAAAAAATCAGAGCCTTTCCATAATTACTGTGATTACTGAATAAAATTTAGTACAGATTTCTGTCCTGCAGAATATCTTGGGTACAGAACTTTCCACAAGGTATTTTATAGCATGGTATGTATGTTCACAGTAAAGTATATGTATACACAGAGAAAGACCATAGTTTTTATTTTTTTAAACTAGAAATGGACCCAAATTTGACTTCTGAAAGATTCTTTGTTGTAAACACATGAGATGAAACTAGTACAGATTACACATAGTATACAAAGATATCTGCAGTAAAATATATAGAAAAAAATAGCAAAATCAAGTATATGAAGGAAATAATATTCCTTTCTAACTGCAAATGCAAAATAAATGTCACAGGAGTCAATATTTTCAGCACTAAAAGTTTGTGATCTATATTTGAGAAGCATTTTTGTTACATAGTTTTTGATGGTGCAAATTCAGTAATCCTGTGATTTTCATCTCCAATCAAAAAAAAATTAGAAACATTTCCATTAGCCTAGTAAGCAGAGATCCAAAAAATTTCATTTAAGAACAGCCTTAGTTTTCTGACACCTTAGCAATGAGATTGCATTTTTTTCAGTATCTCCTAGTGACCTGAACTATTTGAAGCAAATAAAACCTTTTTTTTTTCCTTGATAAGGAAATTAATTAATTAATGGAATAAACTAAACAAATATTCTTTTGCTCATTATCTCTACAAATATCTGTTTTCTGTACAAAACATTTTTGTTTGCCCAGGAATAAAATAAAAATATATTCATTAAATACTGTAGTTAGTTTAAGAACAAAAATAGCTATTGCTAATGTGGATTATCAACAGCAAGTATGAAAGGCAGAACATACAAAACTGATTCTAAATCTTAAGAGAACACATTTGACAGAAGTTTAATAACTGGGCAGCGCTTTTCAAAAATGAGTGCTTTATCATCGTCAGGATTGTCTATCTGAAAAATGTATTAATTTCCAAAATTGCATTTATACATCTCCCTTTTTGCTTTTTTTGCTAGATTTTGATTCTGAAATTTTGATTTTGATTCTGACAAAAAATAGAAGCTAAACATGCATATGTTATGGACATTCTTAGTCATAATATAGCCAGTGGAACTGTTCACATCTGAAAGCTGCATAGGACTGAGGTATGAGGGTTAGGTCCAAAATATATCTACTTCCTAATTGCAATGGGCTTTAAATGTATACTTATAAATTTAATATACAAGAACAAAATTTTGTGTCTGATACTATTTAAAACAGACTGGATTTAATGACTAGGCTATTGCTTTCAAGTTAACCTATTTTGTGTCTAGGATGACTTGTTTACAGCTAAATCAGATAGCAAGGGTGTCACTGCATTCCAGTGAAAGCAGTTCTGACCACAACAGAGTTGTCTCCCAGAGAATAATACAGTTTTTGTCAGTTGTCCTTAGCCTATGAAATGTGAAATGATGCAGTCTTTGAGATAAACATTGGATGTCAGTGTTGCACCACCAAATTACAGCTGCAAAAGAAACAGTGTCCAATACTGTCGTTAGGGTTGTTAACAGGGCTGAATGATTCTGTGTTTACTATCATATTTGTTGGTCCTAACAAGGTATGATGAGGTGTAGGAATCAAACTTCAGGTAAAAGGGCATTACAGAAGCCAGGAGAGCATTAGTGTCCATACACACCATCAAAAACTGGGCAGTACCAGACTTCTAGGGGAGATAGGGAAATGGACTCCATCTCTTAATGCTACAGTCCACCATATCTTGTATTCATCAACTTATTTTCCTGCTTTTGCCTAAGATTTAACTTAACTATTTTGATTTTGATATTAAGGTATTGTAGTATAGGATTTTGATTCCATCAAGATTTATTAAGATTGCCTTAAAATGCACCAACAGCAAAATACCAACAGCAATGGTACTGAATGTTTTTATTTATTTCTAACGTATATAAGCAGAGCATTTGATGAAGCTTACGACAAGCTAATCACGAGCCATTTATAGTAAAAATGCTACATTGTCCACTCAGAGGCTTCAGTTAGATTGCTCAGTTCCAGGGAATATTCAATTTTGTTACTTTTAATCTCCAACTGTAAGTCATTCTTCCATAACTGATGGAAGAAACAGAAAGATTCTGCAAAGTCTGCTCTAAAACTGGGGGGTAATACTGAAGCGAAGTAGAACCCCTACAGCAGCAAGGCTTTTGATGCAGGAATAGACTTTTTTTGCAAGTGTTAATATTGCCCTGCATTTGCACTGCTCAGTACAAACCAACTGAATCCAAAGACAGAGATGTCTAAAAGGTGTACCTGCTTTACAGATCATTCCTTCAAAATTTTGATTTGACTTCTTCCATGCCATAGTATATTTAAATTTAGCCTATTGCAGCAAGGCACTGCAATGAGAATGTATTCTCTGAGTGCCTTATTTTATAATTCATTGAATTTAAATAAGTAAAATCAGTGGAACTGGAGGATGTAATTCAGTGCTGATTTAAATTTAGTGTGGAGCGTGTCTTTTGGATATGTCTTACTTTGCCACCTACTGTATCATTTCAGTGCACTCATCCTGCTATCTCCCTTTGTATTTCAGACTGTAATATAAACTTTCATAGAAAAATTTCATGGATGGCAGAATATGCACAAACAAGTATCGGTTGGAGTACGCAATGAAATATTTCCAGTGACATTTTTACTGAAGTGAACTCATTGCAACTTCTGTTGCTTTTCGGCAGATTAATATTGCGATCTGTACTGATTTTGAAGTTTGAATGAATAAGCATTTACTGTTCAGCATTCAATGAACAAGCTTTTATTCATTGAATGAATGGCACATTATTTGTCACAGTAAAAGCACCTAATTAAATTTGAAACTAATTTATTTTTCTATACAGTCATTCCAAAAGTAAATGATTCAAAACAATTAACAATAAACAATACATAGTGGACAAATTTAAAAATAGATTCCCTCTTACCTACATTCATATAGATATCCTCAGTACAAAGCACTTTTGAGTCAATTTGCCATCAGCTAATTTTTTTTTTTTTTTTTTTTGTGAGCCCCAAATGGCCAAGGTTTATTTGTCCAGTAGTGTTTGTCCTTTAGGAGATTATGTGTTAACAGACTAACAACAGTACCTTAGGTAATGACAATCGTAGCACACACAATTACGGATAGAGAGAATGTCTTACTCCCCTTGGTGACTTTCAGTAAAAGTTATAACTGAACTACTTGTATGAGTAATCAGTCACCAGTGCAAGTAGGGGAATCACAGCTTGGCTGTGAATCACCAGAAGTTTTGTACAGACTGTAATACTCTATATTGAATAACACATTAAAATTAGTGAAACTATACTAAAGTGTTCATGAAGAGCGCTACAATGATCTAGCCATTTCTCTTACATCTTTGGAACCAGTAGGATGGCCTATAACATTTTCTGGGTCACAAATTAGTAGAAAAGAGTAAGTTACTAATTTGACAGTATTGTTTTGCTCTTCTCTAGTAAATAAGCTAGGAGGAAAAAAAAAAAAGAAAAGCCATACCAGTACCCTGGTTTTACACTGAAACACTATTACAAAAGCAGATGTTGTACTTGACATCAACAGAACAAAGAAGGACCTTTATCCTAAGATTACACTGAGGATGCAGTTCTCTGCACTCACCTAGAAGTCTAGTAGTAAAGCTTAGAACAGACACAAAGTCTTCCGAATGCCTCTTCAAAGCACAGTGTAGTTGATCTTCTATTTACACAGGCTCTCAATATCTTCAAGTTTAGATGAGCATTAAGGATGTTTCTTTACATACCTCGCAATGAATTATATTGATAAAGATTATTACATTTTCTTCGTTGCCTTATTTGTGTTTTGGCAGACAATGAAAATGAAAACTGTTTATTTTGTTGCTGGGCTGCTTTTAATGATAGTTCAAGGGAGCTGGCAAAATCCCCTTCAGGATACAGAGGAGAAATCAAGGTAAATATTTTAGATCAAACTTCTACAAACTCTTAGTGTGACCTTTGTTTTCTTACTGTTCGAAGCAAATCATACTATGACTTAGTGTTAGCTTTTTTTATCCGATTAGATAGTGCTTGATCTACCACTGGAACTGTCAGAAATTTTTAATATTGTGAAGAACAGCCCAGACATTTTTGGTTATCTCAAGGAATGGCTGAATTGGTTATCCAAGAAGACCTTATAATTGCTTAGTATGCAACTTACTATATTGTCTCATTTTACCAGCCAGCTGATGATCAATGATAAACCATTTGTTCTTACCTTGTCTGAGTATAAAATAATATTTTAAAAGGAAATCCAATACATTGTAGAAGGTACCGTTACCGTTAACATTTAACAAGTTAAAATTTTTCATAGGTCATACAAAGCTTCCCAGTCTGAACCATTAGATGAATCTAGACAGCTGAATGAAGTGAAACGTCATTCACAAGGCACATTCACCAGTGATTACAGCAAGTACTTGGACACTAGACGAGCTCAGGATTTTGTGCAATGGCTAATGAGTACCAAAAGAAATGGGTAAGTGTTTTGGTCATATTGCTATAAATATCCATACTGAGAAAACAAACAAAAATCTAGTATCTGATTGAATTCGGTTTTCTTGATTTCCACTTCCCTTTGCAAAACTATATGTAATCCTCCAGTGAATAAAATGCTAAAGAATAATTTATATGTAGCGTTAATATGTTATTAGAAGTGTGGTTATGTGCAAAGTCACTCAAAAGAATTTGGACAGATCAAGTATATTATTATTATCTGTATTATTAGCAGTATTATTATCATCTAATATGCCATCGACTATGAGACTGTACCTCAGACTCCTTTAGATAATTGTCTCAGTGTTTGGAGCTGAATAGAAATAATGTACAGAAATATAATATAAAGTTTATGGAGCTCGACTTGAATAAAACTTTTCTACCTACAGCTACTCTAATTCTGAAGCTTCATTTATGACAAGGGACCTAATGTTTAAGCTTTGTTGGCTACTGTGTCGTTTACTGGTCACGAGTATAACGTTAAGACATGAGTTTGCATGTTTTTTGAAGATATGCTTTCTGCTTAGGCAGAAGTCACCAAGCTGAGAGCAAGAATAATTTCATGTAATTCTATGCTCTGTGTCATGGAGAAGATCTGCTTACAGAACCCATTAATCTATTATGTTAATGCTTTTAAATCCTGGTGAAAAATCTTAAAAAGTAAATTAACGATTTCTGGATATTGTTAGCCCAGAACTATATGTAATATTATTCTTTCAGTCATGGTTGTTTATAATGAAATTTAAATAATATCCAGTAGAATATTTTCAGCTCTTGCATGCTCCACAATGCTCTAGTAATAATGATCTAATGATTTTGGAATTCTGCTACAGACAACTGGGACAGGAGGACAAAGAGAATGACGAATTCCCAGACCAGCTCTCAAGGTATTCTAATTGCCAGATTTGTTACATAGAAAAAAATCAAGCAAGCTAGTTTTCTGTTAAGTGAGAAAGAAAATAGCTAGTGCTCTTATCTGGTTGCTTGGATAATTATATCATTATCCAAGCAATATCTATAAAATAAATTAACCTGCACCTTCTTCTTACAAGTAAAGATGAAATATTGCTATGTTATTTATCCCTGCAACTTTTCTATACCTATGTGCAACTGTATTTCCCAAATGGCTTTACAGAATGCAACAGGATGAGAGCAATAAATTATAGGAGAGGACATTTTAAGTAGTAAAGAAGTGGAGAGAAGAAGATAAAAAAATAAAAACTTGGTACAGAAGAAAGATGAAGAAAAAAAAGTCATTATGTTGAAAGAAAACTAGTAGGAGGATTTTAATGAAGGGTAAACGGCTGGTCAACAAGACAGGAAGAACTGATAAAAGATGATCCAATGCTTAGTCCTCACTACTCAGTCTTATTTTGAATAAATTGCTCCTATTAGAAAAGAAAATGGAGAACAAGAGAGCTGCTGAAGGCCAAAATTTTGTTTCCTGACAGTGTTTTGTGGAGAGGATAAGGGGACTGGAAATTTGAACAAACAAAAACCTACTGAGTGGTTTTGAAAAACAGATTGAAATACCTATACTCATTCTTCCTTTTGTCAGAAATACCAAAGAGGGCAGTCTGGATCACAAAGATCTTTCCGTTCAAAACACTGTCAAAATCAATACCAAATCTGTGAAATGTTTCAGCTTCAATGAAATGGCATATCTCAACAAAACTAACATTTCATCAAAAATGTTCCAAATAACTCTAGTTAGTATGCTGATGAAAAGTGCAGATGGTACTAAATTGAGAGGAATGGTGAAATCCCAAGAACACAGAAAAATAATAGAAAGGGCTAGAAGCATTTGAAAATTGGGCAGAAAGTAGCTATTTCTGAAATACAAATGCAAGGGAAATTATCTGGATAAAATACTCAAAAATCTGTCTTATTCTCATTGCAACTTGTTTTCTGAAAAGTTAGTAATATGATTTTGCTCTATAATGGAGAAAGAAGCACAGAGGGAGAAAAGAAGGCAATTGTTTTTCCCCATAAACTGCAGATTAAGAGGTCTCAAACTGTTCCAAGATTATCACTTGGTTAGAATGATGAGTATTCACAGAACAATCCGAAATGCAAAAGAACGTAACATAAAAGGGAGTTAAGCTGGAACATTTTGGCTAAGAAATTATGAAGAAGAAGGCAGAAGGAGTGATTTAGTGGAAATATTTTGGTTGGCACAAGAAGAGGTAACTAAAAGGAAGTATGCCTATAGAATACAACATAGTCTGTGGAGCAGAGCTAATTAAACTATCAGAAGACCATTCCAATGCAGATATATTTGCCTTCAGCACCTGATCTAACTTGTTCAGAAATAGTTCAGATATCTCTGCCGAATCATATATTGTATAGCACAGAAAATGCCTTCAGAATTTTAAAATGAAAATTTTAGGAATAATTTGAGAAAGAAAGAAATCCCTTTTCCCTAGTACGAAATGCTAGTCTGGTGGAAAAGAGTAATTTGTAAAGACAAAAAGAAGATAATAAAAAATCTGATCCTAGAGTATTGCTCTTCTTTCAGCAATGCGATCTCCAAGCGTCATGCTGAATTTGAGAGACATGCTGAGGGCACCTACACCAGTGATATCACCTCTTATTTGGAAGGTCAAGCTGCCAAAGAGTTCATTGCTTGGTTAGTGAATGGACGAGGAAGAAGAGAGTAAGAAACCATCCATTCCTATTATTAAATTTTGCCTTTCTTTGTTAGAAATGTTAGAAATCAAGTCTGATGAAATCTTCATGTATATTTGATCATTTTTGCTGTATTTCATGCTTCTCTTTTGTAATACAAAATATTCCATGGGTGTTACACTACCATTTTAAATTATTAAGTTCAAATACAAGCTAAACCAAATCTGTTTATCATGCTGTTACACTCAATGAGGTCAAGTTATATTTAAGGTCAACACATCTAAAACTAAACCAGACCTTTCTCTAACTACCACCTTTCTCCCTTCACATAAAATTGCTTACAGTCTTCTTCATCACCACTGAGATGAGACTCAAGTCAGTGTCATCTTAAATTCCTCTCTCTTTTTTTCTCCTTTGCAGCCAGTGTTTTCCTCTGCAATGTTTCTGCAATTAAATTTTTGCTCTTACCCCTACTACTACAGCTGTACCCCATGCTTTGGAGACCATACCCACCAGCTGCTGATGACTGCTTTCCTTCTGCCTTTCTTCCACAGTCTCCCTAAGTTGCTGCTGCCAAAATAACCGTCATTTCCTGTAACTATGACATATTTTCCTTTCTAAGACACACCTCCTTCTTTTTGTATGTTCAAGGTTTTTCTGGACTCCATACTCCACTTTTTTGCCCCGTACTTCTGATTTCTTTCGTTCATAATTCGTTTTCTATACATTCATCACAGATTTCTCAAGTCTATTCTCTTCATCTGCCCCCTCATGACTTTAGACCTTGCATCATGATAGCCTTGTACTTGGATCACCTTACCTTTAATCTTCCCCAGGCACCTTCTGTCTCGTATTTCTAGCTCTTTGTGGCTTACTAGCTGAACCATGCACAAGCACTCCCCATTTTAACTGCTCTGTACTTGTTTGTGCCATTAGACTGTAAGCTCTTCGGGGCAGGGATTTCAGTTCAGTCTCTGATTATATCTTCTACCAGCTGTAAAGTACTTTGTAAGTTTCTCGTACTATAATAAATAATGAAAACAATAAAATATAATCTGTAAGACAAGATTGTGTGTTGTAGTCAAGGAAGAGTAAGCAGGTAAAAGTAAATTATTGAAACAGTGACTGTTTCCTGAAAAAAAATAGAGTTAAATGAATAAGGTCAGCTATAAAAAGAAGAGAAAGGTTGATGGCACTTCATAGTGATGTTCAAATTTGCAGGTTTTCTTTCTATCATGCTTTATTTTCAAGAGCAGAAAAAAAAAAAAAAAAAAGGTATTTTGGCATTTGCAAGAAAGATTAATTACGACCTAGCTGCAATAAACTGAGCTTAGAATCCTAGATGGACAACTAGATGTAGACCACCTTCCTGCTTCTTGATATTTAGTAGTATTTGCAGTCAAACCTGTGTATGGACTTGCCTGAAACAGCTTATGGGCCATGAGAAGAACAATTCTGCCTGTCAGTGGTCATAAACTACTGTGCACTTCCGTAACAGCCCAGCTTATTGGAACTGATTAGAATCTCCCAATTTTTGATATGATGAAACAAGAAGGAAAAACTTCCTAAATCATAGTGCAATAGTTTTCCAGTGGTCAAAAAGGGACAGAACCAAGCATGAGTATCTGATTCTAAATTTAAAGTGCTGATGTTGTAATAGGGATATTTTTCTTAAAAATGTATCTAAATGTTTATGCAAAACAATTTTAACTATGAAACTGGGACCTGTATGTCCAGTTAAAGGAGTAAACAACTTTATAAAAATTTGGCTATAGTATAATTCAATATTTTTTAAATAGTAACTTTTAGTAAATCTACTGTGAATTTTATTGTTGCCTAGTTCACTTGGCATAGAGGGTGCAGAATAAGGTATGCTTTTGTATGTCTGGCTTTCTGAACATACTTGAGAGGAATTTAACCTCACCTAAAGGAAAAATATCTACCTGGAGGGAGACTTCTATCTGCTTTCTATTGTTTAAAAAAATGTGTCAGAAGTTTTTCTGATATATATCATTTTATATTGAGCCATAATATCGAGATCAAACTCCCAGTCCTTAAACCCCCAGAAATGTACAGTGCTTTATATTCAATAAGACCTTTTAAGCAGTTTGTTTATTCTGATCTACAAATTGTTTGATAATTTCTTCCCTTTGAAGTTTCCCAGAAAAAGCTCTTATGGCCGAAGAAATGGGCCGAAGACATGCAGACGGCACTTTCACGAGTGATATCAACAAAATCCTTGATGATATGGCTGCCAAAGAGTTCTTAAAATGGCTGATTAACACAAAAGTTACCCAAAGGTGCTTGAATTTTGATCATGTTAATTCTTAATATAATGTAGGTTTAAATGTACTTGTCACACAAGTCATACTTGGGTCATACATGACTTGTGACACAACTCGTTTTTCTCTATTAACATATCTATAAACATATTGCAAACTTTATTTTACATACAGTGCTGAACAAGTCTAGCACACTATAAACAAAAATAACTCCAAATATAGTCTTTATTTTGCATCAGTGGAGAACCTATTAAATAGTTTCCTATTTAACTGGAGGGGAGTTTTCCCACTGAATGCTGCCAAAATTGAGACTATATTAAAGTACTGATAAATAAAACTCATTTGCATGAGTATTATAAAATCAGAAATATTTATTGACAGCATTATTCTAAAACAACTTTTTTTAAAAACTGTGACCATCTGCCCTAACCTGTGGCTTGGACTTAGGGAATAGGGTGTAGTAATCAAAGTTCCTGATGGTTAACTATTTGATATCTGTGCTTTAGTTTGCCAGTGCATAGGCAAATGTTGTTAGAAAAACATTTTCTAACCAGATTTTGTGAATGCGTTAAGAATAAAGCATTGTTTGTTAACATTAGCAAAAAGTTTCAAAAATAATAAAATGATAACTAAAGAGGCATATGTGGCCAGATTTTCCAGAATGTCAGATGCCCATTCTGAAAATTAGTTTACTTTCGGTCTTTTGAATTTTGAAGTGCCCAAGATCACTAGTTGATTTTGGAAGTCTAAAACAGCAAATACTATTAAAAAATTTGGAAGCTATAATTAAATTATAGTTTTGATTAGCACTTTCGTGTTTTTGTCTCTGTTTGTAGTTCAGTGTTGAAACAAACAATTTAAGAAAAACATCTATTAGAAACTATTAAAAACCTTTTCCTTTAGAAATAATTTTGTCTTCAATCTGTTATAGAGGAGAGGCATTGAGAGGTTTGTAGAACTAACGGCTGCTAACTCTCAGCCAGAAAAAAACATGGTCTGCACGTATAATATAATAATATGTCCTAATTACTGCTGCTTCTTTTTTCCAGGGACCTTTTGGGAGAATACCAGTAAAAAACACCACCAACAACAAGAAAATAAAATAAAAATGGGATAAACGAAGATCTTCACTGCATTAACTGCCAGCTATTAAGAGATTCTAAAATCTGTATTCTGTCATTTATGTTGGGTGTAACATAAAGCTATGTCACTTTGCATGCCAGGAAATAATTGTACTATGTTTAGTGTTGGCAAAGGATTATATGTAGAAAATCTATTGTCTGAAGGAGAGCCACCTTAATACATTTAAGACAATGAAAGTTCCACATTCTCGTAGTTTACATTTATTAGAACCAAAATAAGTCCATTTACATTTAATCATGAAATTATTTTTCTCTAAAATTGACTTCTACATAGAAATGATTCAACCACCCATTATATGTATTATTTGTTAAGGGACTGGCAGTTACAAATGTCTGAGAAGTGAATATCCCTCTTGAAACCTTTGTTATAAAAAGGCTAAGCTTTAAGGATAGTAAATGATAGCCTTAAATAAATTTTTTCAAGCTTCTTTCTGTTGATTTTTCATGTGTATTCCCCTTGTGCCTGTCTGAAGCACTGCCTTTTATTTTACTCTAAAATGTACTGTCACTGAGAAATTTGAATTGGTTTGTTTAGAATGACACAACAAAATCAACATTTTGTTTTGTGACATTTTCTCCATAATGATTTTCAAAAAAGACCTGTATGAATTTTGAAAAAGAAAAAAACATAATAGAACATAATAGAAGTTGATGTGTTGCAGAAGAGTTGTCAGATCAGAACTGGAACCTGTAATTTACGTATTAGTTTAGTATAGCATAGTATTACAGTATTAGTAACTCATTTTAGAAATAACTAGTATTATCTTGTGTCCAAAACTTTGAATACAAAACTTTCAATAATGCTTTGGAATGTCACAGAATCACAGAAAGTTTGAGGTTGGAAGGGACCTCTGGAGATCATCTGGTTCAAACCCCTACTCAAGCAGGGGCGCCGAGAGCATCTTCACAAGGATTGTGTCCAGATGGCTTTTGAATATTTGCAAGGAAGGAGACTCCATAACCTCTCTGGGCAACCTGTTCCAGTGTTCAGTCACTCTCAGAGTAAAGAATGTTCAGGTGGAAAAATAAGGTTACTTTATTCTTCCAAAGTGCTGCAGTTCTGTAGTTTCGTATCAGTATTGATCATCTCCAACTCAGCGTTTAGAACATTTTTTTTGACAGCAACATGCAGCTTTTCTAATATCCCAACTTTAAAAACAACAACAACAAAAAAACCTCAATATAGTTTTCCTCTAAACAAAGCAAAACCAAAAAAAAAAAAACCCAACCAACCAAAAAAACCCATAGTATCTGAAATGCTACTGGAGCTTAAAGAGAGGGAAAAAGGGATGCACAGAGATGGTGCTTGTTTAACCTCACTTGTACAAAGTGGTTTGGTTCCAGGGCATTCTGGAACAGCAAAAGATTGTTCTAACTGATGCACAACTGGATCCATGGATCCATGTGGTAATTACAAAGTAAATACTTCTCAAATTGCTAACTCCTAACAGCATCAGAGATTTATTCCAAGGTCATTCTATTAGTACCTAAAGGAAACACTAAGGTACATATAAGAGGGCTTTGCTGTGGGGTATTTACAATGTTCCTTGGGTACAGTGGAGGTTTTGGTTGATTTTAATGGAATAAAATTGTTCCATTTTTATATAAGCAAGGCTGTAAGTGTGCAAACAATTAACTCTTCCATTCCCTTATACTGATAGAGCAATTGGCTTTAAAATGCTTCATTCCATTATGTCCAGAATATTAAGTACTCTGAATGAAAGGATTCCTGAGTGACAAATCCACTTTCCTATGGTGCCTGTCATCAGTGTGAGGATCTCCTGATGGCTTTGTCAGCTAAGGAAATACTGGTCTTCCCATTTATACAGATGGCCTGTTTTTAGGAATAGAGGGATTTAAGTGGCTTGCTGAAAGTTAAGCAGCTTGTTTGGAACACAGCAAAAACATTTAACCTCTAATTTTCTGGGCCCCAATCTAGAGCACGAATTGAAAGACAGCCTTTCTTCAGAGAAGTGAGATGAAGTTGAGCATGTTGCAGGAGTCCCAAACAAATGTTTTAACTCAACAGTACTAGGATTTATTTACTGAAATCACAGAACAAGTTCATATGGGATCAAAAAAGAGGTATGTGGAGACTATTTCTTGTAAATGATGGATAGAATTCAGTGAATGGTACAAATATGGGGAGAAGGAAATAAGAATCATTTCTTCAAACACAAGGGTGCCTGTACTTGACAATCGCTGCCCACGTCTGCAGGCTGGGAGAGGGCAGAAGAGTAGCAGCAGTTAAACCTGAGGAGAAATCTGCTTTATGTTTTCATTTTAATTTTATTCTCCAGCAAGGGAGAGAGATGATTACATGCTGTGAGCATTACATTTGTAGAGAGGTTTAAGATCAGAGCTGCCCTGAGACTCTTTCTAATTAATAGTTACTTTTCAAAGTCAATGGACTAACAGTTGTCAGGCACTAACTTTGACTGCATTCCCCCCAGTGCTGGTGCTCATATGATAGGGTTTGATTTGCTCTCTTCAAGTGAAGGAAGGGAAGTGCAAATGCCTAAGGGAGCACAGCTCAGGAGCATGTTTCAACGTTACCTACCGTGCTATACACTCATGCCCTCTCAGAAACATTGAGTTTCATTTTATCCTCTTCCATCAAGGACCGAAAGTGTCGAATTTGTATTATAATCCAATGCCCTAAGGGTCTTGACTGACATGCTATAAAAGGTAGCAATGTTGTGATACCCCTTTGTCCTCAATGTAAGTTTTAAGTCTGCAGAAGAGAGGCTGGGCACTGTCTTATGTGAAACGGGCTGTAAATGTCTTCTAGATACAGTTTATGCTGCATAAACTTAATAGTTTGTTTTCATTCACTACACACTGATTTATTCCAGGTCCACATTGACTTATGGCAGGTCCACCAAGACTCAGGGGAAGAATCTACTACTAGTTTACTAGAAAAATGAACTGAAACCTTCTTTAAGTTGTGTAAAAACAGTAGCACTAGAGCGGGTATTTTGAACCTATTGTGTATGACCAGCTTATGCATTGCATATCAAGTGAATTCAGGCATGTATTTAGCATTCTGCATGTATCTGTACATGACCCCCAGGACTTGGAGGTAGTTTTGTATTAAAAAATAGTCCCAATATTATCTCCTTTATTAACTGTATTTTAGATGCTGAGGGCCCTCTACAATTCTCTTTGGTAAGCATCTGGCGAAATAAGCGTGTTCAGGCAAAACAAGAGGACTAAGAGGAATTCAATTTCCTTCTCAATCTTATTTCAGTTTTCATTTCTTAAATTCTTTTTCCCATTGAAGGGAATAAAATTGAAAGGAAACCTGGGATACTCCAGCCACGCTGAGGACATGTGGCAAGAATCTTCAGTTGCCAGGAAATTCATTTTAAAGGAAAAATACATAAACTTTAAAGAACCAAGTGGCAGCTGCCATATTGAAGTAGTCGTCCCAGTGACATAACAGTAGAAGAAAACTATGGCTTCTTTTCTTATTTCTAATTTATTTTCCTGATCAACAGTCAACTGTGTCTTTACAATCATCCCAAACTGGTGTAATGATGAATTAAGAAACTGCCATTTCAGCCTCAAAATGAAAAGAAAATTATTCCTGGAAAATGCCAGACATCACTGGTCTATATAGTGTCAAAAGGCATACATTAGCCAAGCAGGACTTCAGCTCTTCAGTGCTAACAACATTTTGGCCTTCAGCCTTATTCCTTGAAGGACATCTGAACTATATCAATATAAACTTGCTCCAGCACACATTATGTCTCCCATAGCTATACATGGCGACATCTGTAACACATTATTTTGTCCATAGATTGTATACATTTAGTCCCAAACATTAGTTTTTCTGTCCTGCTGAGCAAAACTTAATTTTTCCATTTTTCCTACTTGATTTATGTAAATATTTCTGGGGGAAAAAGGGAAAGACTGAACTAAAAGTAAATAGACTTATAAACAAAATCTTGAATTTTACTGAATCTGAAGGAGATAGCACATCTGGCAGGTCCACCAAGAGTTAGAGAAGGAATTCCCCATAGTTCAGGCTGAAAGCTGTACTTCGTTTCTTTCTAGTAAGTAGCATCTCTTAATTGCACAATCAATCGGCTTTCTTTATAAATACTTCTATATTCAGCATGTAGCTTATCTGTGGGAGCCTTTTCTCGTCTTAGAATTAACTAATGAGAAGCATGGGAACCCCGTGGAAAATCTCTCAAAACATTATGAAACCAAAAATCGGCCATTTAAAGCTCTGTGGCATTAATGTACATTTGATCATAGACATTCCATATAGACAAAGCCTCAATCTTTGTAAATACTTTGGGTCCCTCTAAAGGCAACGTATGAAGGACAAAAAGTTATTAGCCTACTTCGACTCGTAGTTAGTTGTTACTTAGGAAACAGTAGCAAAATACAAAATGTTGTGGTCAAACTGCAGACCTGAGGATGAGGAAACAAGCAACACAGCTTCACCAAAGTATCACCAGCTTCACCACGTACGGGCAAGTCTTGCCCAAGCTTCTGGGCAAGACTAAGGACACTTTCTATCTCCCTTGGCTTTAGTTCTCCTCTTGAAGATGACTTTACCAGTTCACTGTTTGACTGACACCCTTCTACTGTTCTGTTTCTCAAGTTGTGAAATACCTACATCCCTTTCTGGTAAGGACTGGTTAGTGTTTAGCATGGCTTCTGAAAATAGTGGAGAAAAACTAATGTAGAGCTGAATGAAAGTATACAAGAATAATACTTTGGGGCTAGAATTCTTCTCATAAAATATTTTCACAGACTTCCACAGCTTTCTGATTGCTTGGTGATGTTCATTTTTTATATAAGAAGTTGCTTGATAATTTTGATTTACAGGTTATTCTCAATCTTTCCCTCCACCTAGCCCTACTGTCTCAACACTCACACCCAAAACACTTACCCTGCGAAACAAAGCGTCTGCTTTGATAAACAGGGTAATCTTCAGACCTAAAGTTAAAACACTGATCCTGTCTCACACGTTCTCTGTCTTTGGTCTCAATTTAAACTTCCCGCTTAAGACATACACACTCCTCTAGATTCTGGGACAAGAACCAGTGAGAAAGAAGCAAACGCAGGCCCTTCTCTAAGCGCAGTTTCCGCAGCCCGCAAGTGCGGGGCCAGCGGCCGCGCCTCGCC
>VZSV01000018.1:2378065-2412132 GCA_013398735.1 Nothocercus julius
TTTTTTTTTTTTTTTTTTTTTTTTTTTTTTTTTTTTTTTTTTTTTTTTTTTTTTTTTTCAGTTGTTCTTTTGACAGTAACAGCTGAAACTAAATACACAGCACAGCTCCAGAGGTTGGGAAAGCAGGGAGGGATTGGGAACACGTGTGTACCCTGATCAGTTTGTACTTTCCAGCTTGACACTGTAGCCCTGGCTGTTAATGTAAAACAGTCCTCATTAAACCCTCATCTGGCAAGGAATTGCTCCCAGCTGGCAGGGCAGAGCTGCAGGTTAATCTGGTGTCTCTTTATTTTCATTATGATTAACAGCTGTGCAGTCCTGACATGTATTTCCTAGAACAGGCATGAGGAGGTCTGCAGGGGTTAAGGTGCATACCAAGGAGTGTTAAGGCATATTCTGACAGTTTACTTAAGAGTGAACACAGTAGTTCCCTACATGCATGGAAATGTTTGGGATTTATTTATATGTCAATTAAAGAGGCAAAAATTTGTGTTACTATATGTACAGGATAACTTTTTTACTTTTTTTTTTGCAGCCTACTTCCATCATTTATAATGCAATAATAACTAAAAACTTTAATAGCCCAAAGAGTGGAAGAGAAAGTATCTTTGATAACTTATCAGATGCATATATACAGGCTTAATACTCACTGGCAGAATTCAGTGATTCAGTGCAGCCTTACTCTGCTTAACAGTATTGCTTTCAGGCTTTATTTGCTTTTTATTATACATATATACTGCCAATGCTATTATCTACTGAAAATCAAGTGGATTTTCTTTTTCCACAGTGGAAATTGTTGTCTAGAAATACTTGTATTACAGAAGTGGCTGCTGTTATTGAGTTACAGCAAATAGATCAGTATTTTAAGGAAACATTGCTCTTGGGGAAGTACTGAATATCATCATCATTCTGTTAGCCTTGGCTTGTGCCATCTTGGTTGTTGAAAAAGAGCAGGGCAATGTTCAGTCTTTTTACTGTCAGCCCAAATGAAAGGGCAAGCTAACTACTTAATACACCTAGGTAGCTCATCAGAGCGTTTGGGGTAAAATAAGGACAGAGATGGAGACATCCCACTTAAAGTTTCGAAGCTCTGGCTCTTCCCAAATGAAGCCTGAGCAGCACCTGCAATCACTGCACGTTCAAGAGCTGCCAGGTGCTTTTGAACTTGTGAATGGAGGGTGCGCTGTCGGTGTCCTCAACTGGCTGAGCGTGCACAGGTGGTGCACTTACTTACAATGACCCTGTGATAGGTCAGAACCCTTAACCTGTGCAGGCTTAATTACATATGTCTAATGAGCTAATGCAGTGCATGTGGGCCCGCAGACTCTGTCTCTTTAGGTCAGAACAGGCCCTGACCTGGGGAACTACAGAAGGAAAGGTGGTAAAATGTGTGGGGGAGGAAAAGCTCGTGTGTCTGTGACAAGTGAAGTCAAAGTTTGCTCTGATAAAAGTAATAGCAGATGTAATTGCGCTCAAGTCTTTATTCATCTCATTGGTTAAAGCATTGTGCACAGGATGAAAACAATGATTTATTCATTTGCATAGATATTTTGAGCTTGGATTTCCTTTGACCTGCTGCTCCTCTCCCTGCCATGTTTCTGAATATACTTTTGCTTCATCAGTTTACTAGTCCTTCAACCCAAAAGTAGTTTGGGTTCTGTGAAATGGGCTCCAGTTATCTGAAAAGCTATGAAATGGGTATGCTTGTGTCCAACAGTTTAATCTCAAAAGAGCCTTGGTAATAATATTTTAAGTCTGTTGATGAAAGTGTTTTTGTTTTTTGTGGAGCTCTTCAAGATGTGACTGTAGCAGCAACTAGTTACCCTTAAGGGTTGAATATTTTAAAAAAGTGGAGTCTCTCTGCTTCTCTCTTCATTTATTTATGCTTCTCCCCCCCTTTTTTCTTTTAAGACTTTTTGTACAGGGAGCAGATTGAAACATCCAGTGGCCACACACCATTACTGTTCTTCTACGCACAGTTTTTGTCACAGCCAGTTGAGTGGGAAGGAGCAAGAGAGAGAGCAGGTGGCGTTGAGAAAGGAGCTAGTGTAATGTCGGCAGCATTCTGCTGCCACGAGCAAATCAGAAACCACTCCATAGTGTGGGGACTACACAATAACCTGGTTGTAGGCTAGGTTCCCTCACCCAGGGGTCTAGTTCGCAAAGGGCAAGAGAGTCACTAAAGGAAGTGGCTTGTGATCATGCTGTGCTTGGGCCTTTTTGCTCCTTTTTAGGAATCTAGTGTGTAGAACAGGTTGGAAAAATGCAGCGAGTGCAGCTAGTGGTATTGAGATGCCCCGGGAGTACTTTGTGAGCCAGAGCCTTACTGGGAGTCAGGTAGAACTAGGAGCTGGTAGCAAGCTAGCATAAGGAGATGATAAGGGTTACTGGCAGCAGCCGTTCAATAAATTCTTGTCATCATCTTGAATTTGAACTCAAAGGGATTGCTGAGCCAGCTTTGTGTTTCAAGGTCTCAAGAAAGATAAGGCTGCAGATCTTCCCTGAAGCTGTGTTAATGTGTAACTGAGGAAGAGAGGAATGGAAGTCTCCAAATAGCTCTCATCATTGTTCTGCTGGGGATGGTCATATCTCCAACCTTCCCCCGCTTATCCTTGCTGCTATCTGTCTTGAGCTAAGCAGATTTGTGACTTGATGGTTTGGAGGAGTATCTGTTGCCAATGTCAACACCCTGCTTGCAACTGAACAGGATGTTTAAAAATACAGAAAGGCTTTTGGCTGATACACGACCCTCATATTTGTAGACCTGTGCCATAAGCTGAAGGAATGAATGTGGCAGCTGTGATCTGTCACAGTTTTCTTGGGAATAAAGGGTCTGGTATTTTCCCAGTTTCTGAAAGGCCATGAGTTTAAGGGTGCTCAGGCAGAAACCTCGGAATTCTGTAAGTGAATTTCTAATCTATGGATTAGAAATTGATCTTTGAAGTAGAGTCTGTTTGAATCTATATTTAAAAGTTCAGGTTATGATAAGAATATTGATTTTGTGTATTTTTGAGAGAACTGTTACTTAGGCAGAGAGCAGTAGTCAATTCCAGTAATCTAGCTTCACATGATCTCAGTCAAAATCATGATTGAAGTTCTCTGTAAATGCTGTATGGGAGATGCTGTACGTTAGATTATCCAGTTATGTGTGTGCTGTGGACTTGCGTAACCAAACGTTCTTTGGTCTGAATCCTACCTTTCTATTTGTTTATTAACCATTTATTATTTCACCCTGCACTGCATTACAGGATCCTCTTAGTCTTAACCTTATGTGTTACTCTTCTTACTAGTAAAGAGAATGGAAATATTTTCATTCTATAGGTGTGAACAAAATTACCAGCAGTGGATTTCTATCTGCAGAACACTTCTGCTATTTTTATTTCCTTGGTTAATATGAATTAGAAGGAGATAGGACCAACTAAAGAGAGAATCTGGCATGACTGATGACAAAATTACAGATTATCTCTGTCTCGGGAAGTGCCCCCACCCACAGGGAGCTGACTCGCTGGTGAATGCTCTGGGGAAGGGCCACTGATCACCCATTAGCTATTTTCTTTCTTGGATGTCCTGTGTTAGCCATTGTAAAAGACAGGTTTCTGGGTTAAGTGGACATTTGGCCTGAGTCATTTTTAGTAGTGTCAATAGTCATCTTCATTTTCTTCTTTGCTGGAAATTCAGCTCTGTTCTCTAATTGTTACATATCTCCAGCAGCAATGAGGAGTTTGGGCATGAGGACAAAGGTTTTGATATGGTATTGGAAAAGAAGCAGAAAAGAAGGGAGGTTGAAAAAAAAAAAGCCTGAAACGTCACCAACTTTTCTGACTAACTGCTGAACCAGTCAGCTTTTTCTTCTTGCATGTGTTGCTCTACTTCAAAATTATATTCTTAGATTTGAGATCCTTCTTATACTTGCTCTGCTCGTTCATTTAGGAATCGCAGTGCTGGGCCACCTTCTGTAACTTTTATCGTTTTTCTGCCCCTTTCTGTCTCACTACTGCCAAGTGTCATGCTTGTGTCTGTCCTGGTTATGATGTTCCAGTCTCTCTGGGCAGCACTGAACAGGCAACGAAACTTTGGTTTTTTACTTGTTGCATAGCTTTTATTTTTCTACCTCTTTTAGGCCTTTCTTTTTGCCTTTTTTTTCCCTCCTTTTTATTGCATAGAGGAATTAATAAAATGTGCCTTGACACTGGAAAATAAAGCATACATTTACCAGAAATAATCTGTCAAATTTCAGTTTTTGCTGTGGCAACGTGTCATACCTGAAACCTTACATGATAATTCATTCTTTATTTCCTTTGTTCCTTACATAACTTCATTTTTCTCTTGAGAAAAGAGACAGATGTCAATTAATAAAAATCGAAACCTGAAATTTAGAACTGTTGGTCAACTGCATATAAGTACTCCTTATTTATGAGTACTGCTTACATAAAGACGTACTCATACGTAAGAGTATTTTCCCCCAAAGGACTTGAGTATTTACTGTTGTAAAGAGGTATTATTATATAAATATTTGCAGTATAATGATGACAGAGGTAAATATGTATGTGCTACTCAAGGCAGAATAGGGTAGAAATGCAGAGCTAAGCCATTTGATATTTAGAAAAATAGCCCATATATTGACTAGTCAAAAAAGAACCACAGCAAGAAAACTCAGCTTTCCCAGCCTCTCTGAGGTATATGAGGAATATAAGAAACTTTGATAAAATCTGAATTTATGTTGTTCTGCATTCAATCTTCAAATCCAATAAAGTGGTTTTGAATGTCAACACATACTTTGTTTTGTCAAAATAAGTCTTTCTGCTGTTTTGTTTCAAATGGAACCTGAAATACAACCATCTCAATAGGCGATTCAGCATATGAAGGCCGTCTCAGATCAGGGCAATACTGTGGATAATTAAGAGTGAACTAGTAGTGGTCTGTTTTAGGAACAAATTAAGAAAAGACTCCAAGTGGAACTTTTAAGACTATACCCTTACAGCTTGGCTTTTTTTTTTTTTTTTTTTTTCTTCCCCCTCCATATTCAGTTACTATGTGGAAGGTGTTGACAGAAAATGAAATTTTAATTTTATACATAGCCAACAAATCTTAATTGTGGCCTGATTTTTAGTAATGAGACCTTAGCAAAATATGTATGTCACCGGGGGTAAAAACATTAAGCATTTTGGAAACATCCCTAAACCTGTTTATCAGCCACCTGTCTTAAATTGCCCCTCCTTTTGCAAGAAAAAATTTTGTTGCCTTTTGAAGCCGCTCTGATTGAAAGTGACACTTACTCACTAGGGAGGAGAGAAGTGATATTCCCAACTAGCCAACTGTGCATGAATATCAAATGCACACTTGTTCATAAATCATCAAATTAAATATTCAGTTAATACAGAATAATTAACCTGAGAAATTACTATTCTCACAGAAACTGCTCAAGCAAAAAATCTGGCCTAGTGGTTTTTAAGAACAGCTACATTTCAGTTGGAACTGAGCAAAAAATTGTTTGTAACCTTTTCAGAGAAGCTTAAATTAAAATCAGTGTTTGTTGTGGTTCTTGGCTCTTACTGCAGTAATGGCTAATGGTTTCTGCTGTATATATTTAACGTGGTTATTTCTTGAAAATGTAAGTTATTACATTGCTCCTGTCACGTGGCAGATGTCACATGTATCCAGTCTGCAGAAAGGTAGCCCACAAAAATCATCATGGGGTATTTTGGGGTTTTTGTGCCCCCTCCTTTGGATGACTATGGCCTTTTCTGTCTGTTTAATAGTATCTGAAAGAGAAATCTCAGAACTGATGGGGCAAATCTCTTTATTATCCTGTGGTTTGCTTTAATTGGAACAAAAAGGAATGATTTATTGAGCTGAAATAAAAATTGCTTCCCTTCTTGATCACGTAGATTTGTATAAGTGTAGTTTTTAGGTTTCCATTTAAAAAGGAGGAGGGGAGAGAAGGGGAAATTGCACATGCAAATTTCAAAGCTGCAGTTGCTGTTTACAGAGGAAAAACTCACAATGACTCAGAAACCATTTTTTAATTTGAACCTTGCAGAGTGTGTACGCAGTGGCTTGTGCACTGCAGTCAGGGGAAAAATATATATATAAAAATATATATTTCATAGAAGGTGGCTGCAGCCCTCTGAAGCAAATGACAAAACTCATTAGCTTAACTGGGGTCAAGGTTTCATTTAGTCTTTTTATAGTAACTCTGTTACATGGTTTTAATTTTGCAGTCAACACAGTAATAAGTTCCAACAATCATTAAGACACTTGGATACCTTGGTGAAAAACACATCCAGAGAAGGATAAATATTTCACTAGCTATTTCATCATAAACTTACAATTTATTTATTTTTTTCAAAAAATAATGTTGACATGGAAAATTTTACTGATCCTTGAATGTTACTTTTGAGCCATTTATGAAATTGGAGTTTAATGACAGGCATATGATTCATTCTAGAAGGATATATGAACAGAAAGTATTACATAATATGTGATAAAGTACAGAAACCACTTTAATTTTAGGATATCTTTCAAGTGCTCTACTTGCATGGATGCCACAGTCCTTTCATTTGGGTAGCTTTACCTGTCCATTGCTCTGAAACACTAGGCTCTGTGTGCCCTCTTTGGAGGGAGTGCAGGGGGCAGAGGACTTTATTTTGTCATCATCACAAGTGTGTTTTGACTTACTGGTGAGATAACAGCTCTTGTGCAGCTTATGATTAAATACCAGCGGAAAAAGACACCTCTAACTATCATCATGAGCTCATTAAGTGAAGTCACCAATATTTCTTTATATTATGGCTGCTGAATTAATCTTCAGTAAAGCATTAGTGCTATCTCAATGCTAGGAATTTAGAGCTGGGTAGCTAAAACACATCAATAACAGCAGCAACACTTATTTAGCAGTCCGCTTGAGGAGCTGGGGTGGTTTAAGCTGCAGCACCATCAGAATCTCTTTTTTTTGTTTGTTTGTTTTTTGTTTCAGAGAGTAAACCTGATTCACGAAGAACATATACTCTACAGAATTACTTGAATGATGACTATCAGTACAAAACATACAATTTGCAGTGGATTTCAGGTAATTCATTTCTACATATAGCATGAATATCAAGCAAAGTACTACTTTCAGTAAGGACTTATCTGAGTGCTCATAGGCGACTTACATACTGAAAAATAAATTATGTAATGGTGCCATTACCTCAGAGCTATGATTTTTTTTTTTTTTTCTTAGTGGTATTTATGGCAAGATTCATTCCCCTGTTGTTAAAAGAGTTTGCTTGCTTCTATGCATTTTTGTTGAAATATATACTCTGAAGTGTGTTCCTGTGCATCAGGATACTTGGGGAACAGTGGGATATGGGGCTCTTTTCCCTTTGGAATTGCCTAGGCCTCCAAGAGGAAGAGATGCCAGGAGACTGGGACTGTGAACCCAAGGCACACGTTTGGTGAAAATTCTCGTGCTATATGCATCCCTTTATTACATAATTGAAAACAGAATATTGACCAAGCTGTTGATTTTTTGGGTTTTTTTGGGTTTTTTTTGTGTGCACTTTAAAACACGTGGTAAAAGAGACGTACCTGGTAAGCATATTACTCCACTGTTTAATGATGTCTTGTTTTCTTAGGCAATCAGTACCTTCACAAAACAGCGAATGGTGACATCCGACGCTTTGATGCTGACAGTGGAACATCCTCGGAAGTGTTGTCAAATACAACAGTAGTATGTTGACTAGTATATAGTACATTCTGACTTACATATAAGACATCCTGAAGGGTATTGAATTTAGCATTTCTTTCTAGACGTTTCTCTGGAGTCCGTGCTTAATTTGTTTTGTGTGTGTGTGGTTTTTTTTGTTTGTTTGTTTTGGTTTGTTGTTGTTGGTTTTTTTTTTTATTATTTTTTTATTTATTTTTTATTTGCAGGACAAGTACAAAGCAACCACAGTTCTGTTGTCTCCTGACCAAAAGTATGCTCTTCTGCAGTACAGCTATACAAAGGTACAAATGTGCTTTAAGTCTCTGAAACTGAAAAACAGAGGTTTGGGAAGGACTGAGCAAAAAGTTGGTCTTGAAAGTAGGAATTGGTACTGGGCTGGGAGAGAGCAAGGGAAGCTCAGGAAGATGGTTGAATGCAGTGGATGTCTGCAAGGCGACACTGAAGTGTGGTTAGACAGGAGGAAACCTAATGAGGGCAGTAATTAATCTTACAATCCTAATTAATCCTATTGTATTTACATTGAGAAACCAGGAACTTTTTTTTTTTTTTTTTTTTAGAAAGAGAGCTGCCTATTAATTGTAGAAAGTTCAGGAGTAACTTGTGCAGCATGTGAATACTAGAGGGCTGTTTTGACTCGGCAATCCAAGAATGCCTATCACAGTGTTACAGCCACAGTCTATGCAGTCAGTCATCACTTTATTACAGTTTTAGTTTCTATGATAGGTTCTATTAACCAGTTACTTCTGCCCCTCTGGATTGTTCAGAAATTTTTGTCTTTTTTACTGCATCATTAGTGATCACAAAATGCCTTATATTTTTCCAGATAGGCTTCCCATCTACTCATGATTTATTATTCTGTACTGTTTTATCTACTGTAGCTGTGACAGTTAATTTTATTTTAATGTGAAGCTAGGTCTTTTAACCTTTATATAATTCTGTGACTGAAATTTATGTTGTTATTAATCTTTATTGCAAGAAAACAAAGTAACAAAATGAATCATGAGAATGTGGACACAGCTTATGTAATAGCCATCTGCTTGTGTAGTGCCAAGATATTGTTTTATGTCTTCATACAAATCTTCAAGACTGATCAAAAAAGGTAGCATTATTGTCAAGACTAATGTGGGCTAAATCAAACCTCTTCAGCCCCTCGAAGTGAACAGCCTTTTATATGTCTTTATCATCATCATCTTTCTCCCTGTAAGCGCCCACAGTGATTCAGGCTTCAAGAGGCGGGTTTCTGAGAGAGGGTTTATTTCTGTGACAATATCTGAATGGGGAATAGGTCACCTTGGAACTGAAGGAACTGTTGCGGGAATACTGCTGGAACTCCCCAAGAACTAGTAAACAGGAGTTAAATAGTACAGCATGGAAAATGAGAAGTTAAGCAGCACGAGTGACAGTAGGGCAGAAGGAGGGGGGTTATCCACAGATACCTCCATTAGTCTGCCATGCATCTATAATGTCCAAAGGCAAGGATTTCTGAAAAACTGCAGTGTCTCTGGCCTCTGTATCTTTCTGTCCCTAGTCAGTCAGTGGCCTCCATCACAGTACTGAAATGACAGACATGGAGGTGGTGATTCTCTAGTCCTCTTAAACCTTGCAGACTTGTTACCGTTCTGGCTTCATGAGGAGGGTTTCACATGGCTGCAGTGGGAATTTAAATTTAATTTTAAAGAGCAAATGTTGGTGAAATTATATTTGCCTAACATTAAAATAATTATTTTACAGTTGTGGAGGTATTCATATACAGCTTCATATTACATCTATGATTTCAATACAAGGTCAGTAATTTTTACAAATGGAACATGTAGCCCCAACAGCATCTTGCAATGAAATGGTATTTCACTGATTTGCCTTTTTGCTCCTGTTTTTCTAGCTCCATCTTAGCTGGACACTTGCTACCTAATGATACACAGTATATATCTTGGTCTCCTGTGGGTCACAAACTGGTTAGTAGAGATATATACAGTTATTCCTATACCTGTGACATGGACTTTCAGGAATTTCCCACTGCTAGAAAAAGTAGCTGAATGAGTTTCCAAGTTGAATGGTTGCTGTTGCTGGAAATGCTCTAACTTCCCTCTGTGTGTTTGTGTGTTTTGTTTTGTTCTTCAACTGAAAGAACAGTGGCAGCTTTGCGAGGCTCGTATTTCCTGTTAAGGGTGCTGGATCTGCCCTAGAGGTCTTTCTGTCGCGGAAGTGGGTAGTGATTATTTATTCTTCCTGCTTGTGGTATAGGGATTACAGAGCCCAACCACAGTAGCAAAGGACGTTGAAGTGAACTTCCTGCATCTCAGAAATATGTTGTTCAACTGTTGGGGGAAAAAATGGAGTAGGGTAGAGAGTCAGGCAAGTGTCAAAAATACATTAGAGAAGTTCTGAGTGCTGTTAAAGAAATACTCCATCTTTGCATCTTTTGGGGATAGTAGAGACACTCATTGGTGTTTTAGAAAATATTAGAACTACTAGTAGAGACAAATGAGCAAAAGAAATGGGCTCCTAATGAAGGAAAATGAACCTATGTCAGAACAGAATTAATAACAAAGTTCTTAAAACTCAATACAGTAGTCATGCCACTTGTAATAGCTGATTATTCTTTGCATCTCAGTTTGAAGCTAGATTACCATACTTGATTTGTTTTAGTAAGTCATGTTTGTTAAGCCTCAGTGATGTCTGGCAAAAGGAAACTTTTCAATTTTTATTGTCCGAGGTGGAGGTCGATATCCCCGGGTGTGGGGAAGAGAGGGAGGGAGCGGGGCTTGCTCTGTCAGCAGTCAGAGTCACCATGGTGTCTTGCAGGCGTATGTTTGGAATAACAATGTCTATGTAAAAGCTTCACCGACAGCAGAAGCTGTGCAAATCACTACAAATGGAGAAGAAAATAAAATTTTCAATGGAATACCAGATTGGGTTTATGAAGGTAATTGCCTTGAGTATATTTTATTTTGCATGATGATGTAAAACTTGTTTTTATTTTAGCTATCCTCCTATAACTGCTTTAATTCATTTCTTATTATTGAAAAGTTCAACATAATATCAATCTGTATTACAACAGAAGCACGTATTTTGCCCTAGTATTATACCTGGGTAGTCTGAGGATCTAAGAATGGAAATGAGTTAGTCTAACTTAGGGTGGGTCACTAGAAATAATAATTCGTGATTTAGCTTCACAGGATAGGCTCTAAGTATTGACTTAATGTCTCATTTCAGAAGCCCAGCAAGCAGTATCCGCTTTCATTTGAACTTCAATTTAAAAAAAAAAAAAAAACTATTAAGAACTAATGTGAATAGTACTTCGGATATAAGCCAATTTATCATTTATGATATCAATTATGACTTAAACACATTTGCATCTTTTTCAGAGGAAATGTTTGGCACTCATTTTGCTCTGTGGTGGTCTCCAAGTGGCAATTTTCTGGCATATGCATCATTTAATGATACAGAAGTTCCTCTTATTGAATATTCCTTTTATTCTGAAGATACCTTGCAGTATCCAAAGACCATTAGAATCCCATATCCCAAGGTCTGTGTTATTTATTAAACATGGTTGTTCTGCAGTTTCATTAAGAGAAGAGTCTCATTTAATCAGTTTTTGCTAATGAAAATATTGTCTGTCTCTCCTCAACAGCTTGCTGTGATTACTCTTTCTGAAGTCAACAGCATCTGGCAATGTTAAAGTATTTTTTATTATCTCCAGGGGAATGTGAAAAAAGTGTGATTTAGAGTTTTGTTGTTTCACCAGAAAATTTTGAGGTGGCAAGTAGATAGGAAGATACAAAAAGCTTTTAGAGGGCTGAAGTTTCCTCCTGGTGCAAAGCATTTGGCAGATGTACTTTGCATTGGGGTTGTGTGTGGTACTAATAATAGAATCTTCCTCAAGTAATTTAGTTATTTTTAGTTGTTGGGTGCCTGTGTTGGGATGAAGGGGAAGAATCTGCTGACAGAGTTTCATTGCCCACACCTAAAGTGGTTTCAGTTTGGCAGCGAGATTGAAGCCTTTAGTGCATCATCTCCTCCTCACCGCCTCATCTGACTTTTGTGCCCACTGCGCATGGCAAAACTGACACAGGACCAAATAGTGAGTGTCGGAGCCCAATTAGCTCTGACCCGCTCCTTTTAGATTTTCCACTGACAGGGGGGTTTATTTTTTAATGCCAGATTTATTTATTTGAAGTTATCGGCCATCACACAGGATTTTGAGGTAGCAGTTTGAGACCTCCACTGGTGTCTCTGACATGCTCCCTGTCACAATACTAGGCATCCCTAAGGGCCAGCACTGAAGCTGGCTCCAGGATGCTCCTCGTCTTGAGCTTTTCCCAGTTTCTTCTGGTTCACTGTTCATTTTTAATACTCTGTGTGGTGCTGAGTTTTGTACGTGTCCCCCAAGCAGGTCTGGCCAGCTCGGGAAGATGTTTGTGCTCTTATTTAGCCTCAGGACAAACAGCTACTGTTCCCCTCCTCTGGCATTGCGGCTTGTCCAGAGCAAAGGCCGCCCTCCTGTCCTCCCTACGCCGAGATACTCGAGCGTTCCTTGCCACCCTAGTGGTCCCTTGCTTCCTATCCTGAACACGTCGCCTTGTCTGTCTTCCGAGAGCCTCCCTCAGCGCTGCCGCACCGTGTCGGGATGCTGGAGCAATAGGTGTAGAACGAACTGTCTGCTTAAACAGCACTTCTTATTCTGTCTGGAGTACTGCTGACCTCTGGAGATGAGTCAACTACTGCTGCCTGCTGTAATGTCTAGGACCTACTTAGTTACCTCTTATTTCTAGAGAAGCCTTTGCTGATGCAATTGTGTTTCTGTAGCACCTAGCAGGGCTAGGCGTGTGGTTTAGAACCACAAGTACACAGCTTCAATTGCAGTATGGACAGTTAACGTAACGTATCAGTTTCGATTTTTTAAAAAAAGGCAGCTTTCTACCTGTTTGCGTAGGATTTGAGTCCCTTTTAGATATTCTCTGTAGCATGTGATATGAGATACAGTCAAATATTACTTTGGGTGTAGTTATGAATGTTTCTAAATGTAGTATTTCTTATCTAGAAATAAATAGCTAACCTTTCCATTTAAAAAAAGAAGGGTAATCCATGTATAGATCTTAAGAATCGCATTGAGATTTTTTTGTTTGTGTTTTTTGTCTTTTCACACAGTTTGAGTTAGCTGGTTCTACCTGTCTGTAGTAATTTCTTTGTCTGTAATTTCAAGCACTTTTTTTTTTTAACCCAAGAATGTTCTCCCTTCAAAAGGACAATGAAACATTTTTTTTTTAGGCAGGAGCTAAAAATCCAACCGTGCAATTCTTTATTGTGGATATCCTATCACTTCCTGCTTTTAATTCTACTGAAATTTCTCCACCAACAGAAATAATATCAGAGTAAGTAATTTTTGTTTAATGCTTTCCCGTTTCTGTTGTGAGAGGAGGAGCTTTTGCATGTGACCTCCCTATATTCAGTGCATATTGTTTTACCCAGTCTCGTGGCTCTGGTAGCAACAAGATTTACCAGAGAAAATCTGCACAGAGATTATCCTCCTAGTGATTATATATAGATGGCATATTCCATGTATGTTATATTCAGAAAGTGACAAGTTCTTGGCTCATCACATTCAGTGGAGTCTAACTATGGTGAAGTCATTTCACAGCACAACTTTAATATGAGCAAGTTTTGGTATAATCAAATTATAATGCATGTATTCCAATTCACTTTTTTGAAGGGAGGAAAAAAAAGATAAAACAGAACCATTAATGGTAAGTGAAGATTGGATTTCACTGGAAGCAGGGTCCCTGCAGTTTTGTTTTGATGTAGAAAGTGATATAGCCTGTTAAGGCAAGCTATCATGGTTATATTCTGATTTTTTTAAAAATGTTGATGTTCTTTAGAAGCATGGTGGAAAGCAGCTCCTCTCCAAGTAAATGGAAAACTGTGTTTTGCAAATTCTGTGGAAATGTACAATATGATATAAATATATGGATGTTTTATAAAGAGCATTTAAATTTATTTAAAATGTATTCCGTAGAATGTGGTATGCTAGAGCTGTGTTTGTGGTGGTGGTGCTGGATTTGTTGTTTGTTTTTAACACAGTTGTGGAAAACTGGGCAGGGGCAGGTGGCGCAGGGCAGAGTGGACTAGATGACCTTTAGAGGTCCCTTCCAACCTCAGTGATTCTGTGAAATTTTTAGAGGTTTTCTCCTTACAAAAAGATGCAGGGTATAGATAAACAGGTTATACTGATGATACTCAGAAAAAAGCCAGATTTGTTAGCTGCTGAATAAAACAGCTTTTTGTAATGGCTGTCCAAAAAGCTGCAGTTGGAGGAGATGCGGTATCCTATTGCAACCCTCAGCACAGCAGGACTAATATTTCTTTACTAACCAGGATCCACAAGTTTTTACATGCTGTTCTTTGTTTTAGCTCTACAATAACACCGTAACAGCTTGATGTTGTATAGCTGTATAGCTGCTGAATACCTTTTTTTTTTTTTTTTTTTTTTTTTCCCAGAATTTCAGTACATCTGAATTATAAGCATTTTATATAAGTATTGTAGCTGGGATATCAGTTGTATTTGAGTTATATTCCATCTTTTGCAAAGAATAAATGAAAGCAGAACAATGTTTCTTTGTAACCTGGGGAGAATAACTTTCATGTACCTTCTAGTATCTGCATGACACAGACTGGATTTATATAAACTTAATCCATTTTTAGACGAATGCAACACTATATGAATCAGTATTAATACAAAAATATATCAAGTCTTGAATGATGATAATGAAGGCTTAAACCTGTTCATCTTCCTTCTCATCCTTTCCTGACCGTCAGTCCAAATAATTGTTAAATAATGTGGTCCTAGGAGGGTGCAGGTGACGCTTCCCTTGTTCTGCATTGTCCAGACCTCTTGCACAAGAGAATAATTTCAAGAATAATAAAAGGCAATGCTGTTTTTGTATGGTTTTGCTCCCAGAAGTGCAAAATATTGAATATTTGCACCGTACACTGCTGTATGATAGGAAATACCAACTTTCTAGGCGGAAAAGTCTATTTTTGCTTCCTTGGAAACAAATTCCGAGTAAGACTAGATTTAAGGAGAGCCTGGAGGCACTGATGTCAGCCGTCCCGGTGGGACGTCCAGGAGGCGCTGTACCTGCCGGCACTGCCTCTTGCACGCGGAGCTGTTCGCACGCGGAGCAGCCCTGGCACGGCGCTTGCAGAGGAGCTCGTGGGTCTGGGTCTTCGGCCGGCCGGTTCGGCTGGCCCGTGCACAAGAGCACAGACAGGGCGAAGGCTGCGGCAGAGCAGCTGCATCCTCTGAACCAGAAAGGTTCAGCCATGATATTGAAACCATGCAGGAAGCTCTTCCTATACCGCCTCTTCTTGAGAGCCAAGCGAAAAGATAGTCCTTAGCAATTAGTAACTATGAAAACAATACATCTTTTGGCAAAGGGAAGGTTTTGCTGTTTTGTGTATAAAAGGTGCCAAAATCTGGAACAGCAGTATTTTGCCAGTTAAAATGATAGATTAAAGCTGAAGGCAATGGATGATTCTTGTCTGAAGTGATCTATCCTAAAAATAAGAAGTCTTCAGAATGCAGAACGTCAAATATATTTGTAGGAATATCTTCCAGAAGCATAAGGAAGGGCAATGAAGAACGGCTCTGATATACATTTTGAGTTAATTGCAACCCCATTTACTCTTTAGGGGTTTTACAGTTGAAAACTGAAGGCACAATCTAGCTTCCGCAATAACTTTAAAATATATATTGTGCTATAAATGATCCTTTTTTTTTTAAACTGTCCATTCTCTCTGATACGTATATTTTTTACTATTAACTTCTTTCACTTTGAGGGAGCAAAAACTGTAGGACTATTTCCCCTTTTACAAAGCAAATGATACTGCTACTAGAGGGACATGAAGAACAGTGGGTTTTTTGTTTTGTTTTCAAGCAAGTCCTTTCAGAGTGTTTTTTTAGTTCTATAGGTCTAAATTGTACTGTTTGAAACCAGTGACAACAGCAATATTAAATGTCCTACCAACTCTCCAGTTAAACATGAATGCAAAAATAGACCTTTATAGAACATGTTTTCTAAACTGCAGTCTAGAAATAAACCTGAAAGTGGTTGGTAACCAGTTGGCATGTATTTTTAATCAGTCCACACTAATTGTAGTGTTTTCTTCTCTTTCTGCCCCCCCACCCTATTTTATGATCCAGAAGATATTCACTTCACAAAACTTCCCACGTGTTTATGTTAACTAACTTTGGGGAAAATGGGAACATGAACTTGGAACTAAGTCAAATGTGCAAATTCCAGTTAAAAATGTAGATTTGCTTTAGAGGGGAGGTTTGTTTTATTTTAGTTCATAAGGCTTCTAAGAGATAGGAGACATCTAAATAAGAAGAGTACATCGAACAGATCGTAATGGTAAACAAAGCCACTAAATTTTTGTGTGATGTATTTTTTAAAGTCATATACAGGAATATTCATGAAAATCATGTTTTTTCAGTTTTTTTAGATATCTTGATTCATCTTGTCAATTAGTTAGCATTCTGAAGAAAAAGGTAAAAATTCAAATAGTAATATTGCTTTTGGTAGGCTTTCGCTCTGCATTCTAATAGAAATAAGTACTAAACTGAACAAAGCTGTATATCCCTCAGGGAAAAATGCTTAGAAGCTACCGATTTCATAGAGAAAAGAGGATCAAATTCCAAAATACAAGATTCACTCATCTTAATATTAAGATGAATTTTCTCTAGCTGCAGCCGATAGAAGATTCATGGCGCAGTCTTGAGTACCTGTGATTTCATATATCGGAGGCGAGATGTCTAGCAGTTAGTATTTAATTGTAACCTTTCTGGAAGTAGATATGCACAAACAATCTAAATCTTTACTGTGTGAATGAAAATAACCAACCAGCAAAACAATTGACAAGCAGAAAGGCATAATTAGGTTTTCCTCAATATTTGCCTGTGAAACAGCAAAACCTGAATGAGTCTCATTCAGTGAATCACTGAATTGCATAATACATTAATATAGAGAGAATTTTAAATATCTTAACAGTTTTTGCTGTTTTCAGGGATCACTATTTGAGTGTTGTGACATGGGTGACAGATGAAAGGATCTGTCTGCAGTGGCTCAGAAGAATTCAGAATTTCTCAGTCCTCGCAGTCTGTGACTTTGCAAGAGCCACTGCAAGTTGGACATGTCCAATGGTAAGAGAAATGAGGTGAAAAAATGAAACCAGGAAGGTACTACTGTTGTACCTCCCTGTGTTTATCTTCGCAGAAACACAAACTGATATAGCATAATTCTTGTGGGATTTTTTGTGTTTTCTTTCTCAGGAAAAACAACATACGGAAGAAAGCAGAACTGGCTGGATTGGCACTGTAAGTGTTCAGTTAGATAACATGGTGGTAGTTGAGACGCTTTCATACGAGCTTCTTACCTGTCGTAATGATTTGGTGTGCAGATATGTTTTTGGTATATAAAAATCATCTCAAATCTCACTCGGGCTGCATGACCGCCCTCCTAGCGTGTGCTCTTTGAGCGTTTGTGGCTCCGAACGCCCAGGGTGGGCTGCTGGTGGGGCATGGGCTGGGTGTCCTCCCTAAGCTGCACGTCAAGCCTGGTGTAGCCAAAGGCACTGAGCTCCTGCCAGGGCCCTGCTTAACTGCAACCCATCACCGCGGTAGTGGCGGGGAAGGGCAGGGGAGCCAACATGCAGAAGGCTCTTTGTATTGGAGATGTCGGCTCTGCTGATTTGGCTGCTCTCCAATATTTCTGCCACCACCAGAATGATCAGGGGATGAAATGTATTAAGAAATGTATTCTAGAACTTTTGAATTAAATTGAAGGAGTTGTGCAGAGGAAAAGAGTCTGTGGTCTGTGTTAGTGGTTCAGGTTACCAAAAAAAAAAAAAAAAAGTTATTCTGATTTGAGGGTTTTTCCCCCTCCTCCTTCCCCCATCCAAAATACCCATTGGAGGGAACTGGGGACAAGCTGCGTGTACCTGGCCTGATGGAAATGTTTATACACCTCTGCTGAACCAGTCACTGTTCCCTGCATGCTGTTTTCCGAACTGCTTTTCAGTGCTGTTGTGCATGGTAGGGAGTAGGCACCTAATGAACTACACAGAAGATCTGGGGGAAGTGAAGCAGAGATTCAAAAGTTCAGACTTGGAGGGAGAAGTGAGTTTTAGAGTTTTTGATGAGAACACACAGTACACTTTCCACTCCCGCATTTTCCACACGCTGATTATGCTTTAGTCACTAATTCACTTTTGAAGTCAAAAATGAAAGTTTAAAGAAATGCAAAGAGGGAGGCAACAGCAGGGATGAAATCATCCGCAGTATGAAGATGAGAGATCAACCCACCTGCTGTCAAATTTGATATGGAAAGGAAGGCCTTAACGCTGACACATTTTGCTTCTCTGCAGCAAAGGCTTCACAATTAGACAATGTGATGATCAAGCTGCAGACTTTGTAAACAGTTGTGCAAAATGAGAGGGCAAAATGTGAGTCTGTGCCATTAAACTAGGTTGTTGGGTTTTTTGTTTCTTTTAAAGAGACAACCCACATCTTAGGAGCTGTTGGGAGATAAAGGCAATCAGTGTATGAGTCTTGGATCTGAAAAGGGATTGGAAAATAGTGAAGATTGAAGGGGAGGGAGTAGTAGCATTATTTTTGCTGCTCTTGTCTTCTTAGAGATAAAACGAGGCTTGAATGAGCAGGGATGCTTATGTATATGCATATAAGCAATTGTATATATATTCACATATAAGCTATAGATGTGAATGTGTGTATGTGTGTGTACAGGTATAGTCCTCAGCCCCAAATAGAGAGGAAGTAGCAGTGAATTTAAGACTGTCCAGGATGTTGCATCCTCTGTGTTGCTGCATAAGGCGTCCAGGTCATGAGCTACATTAGAGCTCTGCAGCTGGGTCAAAGGAAAATCACACCTAGAAAAGAAACAAGATTGTGATGGGTGAGATGGTAGCAAAATATTTGCCATGTTGTTTTATGAAAAAAAAAAAAAAATTACTATGAAGTAGCAATGGTTATCAGGAGCACGTGGACTAGAGGGACTCAAGTTTGTCGTTGTATTCTGGAGGCGAGGAACTTTCTGCTTCTGCTCAGAATTTTTTATTTCATTTTTCATTTCAGAAGTGGGTATCGTAGCGGAGACGTTGCATTGTGTGAATTGGCTAATGGATGTTTAGATGTTTTCGGCAAATATCGCAGAAATATCTTCTCTTTCGTTTGGATCGATTTCATTCTTCTGTTTTTTTTCTGTGCCACAGGAACACATGCAAAAGACAGTCAGTAGGAGGAATATGTTCATTTCCATCAGTCCCAACTGATAGATGGTTAGATTCTTCATGAGATAGTTTCTTCATGAAAACATGCCAGTTTGGATTCCTGAGCATTTTGAAATCACCTACTTATGAGCAAAAATTTGCTCACTGTTTCTTTTCATCAGAAAAGGGGGGGAAATTTGCACTGCCAAAATAAAAACAATTCAGAATTTTCTTCTTTTCACAGAAGAAGGAAAAAAAAAGGTAGATGGGCATACTATTTCCTAAAGTAAAGGAAACTAGGAATACCTGTAGTCCTTGAAATTCAAGGGAGGGAGGAGAGGACATGCATCATTACCAGAATACTGATACTTAGTAAAATCTGCTGTTTAAGGAGCAATGAAGTATTTATGCTTACTTTTATTGTAGTAGCTACAGGTTCTACCTGCTAAATCACTGGACCATACTTTGCAATATGTGTAATGATACCTCGGTTGTAGTATTGAAATTTCTGTTCTGCTATTAAAACACAAATTAACCATTCTGGTTTGGAGGTTTTTTGGTTTGCTTTAATAGACAGGTCTCTTGTGTTCAAGTTTCAGCCATCTGTCCCTTACTTTGCACCTGACAATGCTACCTACTACAAAGTCTTCAGCAATGCAGAAGCATACAAGCACATCCATTATATAAACGGCTCACAGGTAAGTTAGGTAAGTAGTAAGTTGCAGCACAGTCAGTGCTGACTTGTATTTCTTCTAGTCAGCATGGATTTTCACCTTCTACTTTTCCCTTTTTACCTTGTTTTCCCCCCCCTCCTTCAGGCTCCCATAGCTATTACTCAAGGAAAATGGGAAGTAACAAGCATAGCAGCTGTAACCAGTAATTTTTTGTAAGTATTGTGATTAACTTATTTGTTTCTATCAGGAGGACTTGTAACAAGAGCCTAAGCAAACAGAGAAGCAGTAGGGGGCAAGGGTGTCATTTCTTATTAAAAATCTCATCTCAACATGTAAGATGGACCTTTAAATAGGGTAATGTACTGTAAATATCTTAACATGAACCATATGTTTTGCTTTTATAGATATTACATCAGCAATGAAAATGGTGGAAAGCCAGGAGGAAGAAACCTTTATAAGTAAGATGTTTGTTATGCCATACGAGTAAAATATTTGTTACCAAAATAGAAAGTATTGGAAAGTAAGATTGGAAAAGATGTTCAAAGTCAAGCATGGAGTCGTATATGGGATATTTAATTAAACATTTTAGGAGTGTGAGCTGTGAAAATAAAGTGAAGTATTCCTGTATTAATTGAATTCAAAAGTTGAAAGTCTGTTTTCTTGGCTATTTAAATCAATTCTACTCCTGAATTTTATCTTATTTCATTTGGCCTTTTTTTTTTTTTTTTTTTTTTTTTTTTTTAAGCATGCATTTGTTCAACATAGTTTAAAAATAATAAATAAATCAAAACAGCTTTCATCTCTGAAATGAAACTCGTCCACTTTACAGAGTGCTTTTGGAAAACAGTCCAAGTTCACCTAAATGTGTTAGCTGTGATCTGAATAAAGAAAGATGCCAGTATTATTCTGTGTCCTTCAGCAAAGATGCGCAGTATTATCAGCTAAATTGTCATGGTGAGTATATCTCGAATTAATTTGACATAAACGTGACTTTCTGCTTAGTTGGGTGAGTTGGGTGAAGTTCTCTTCGTCAGGATCCTGATACGTACTGCATAGCAATGATAGGTGTTGATATCTTTGGATATATGCATCAACAGCAGAAAAACGTACACCTACACAAACTCAAAATCACCTTGGCAAAAATTACAAGGAATGAAAATGAGAGCCCTCTGTATGAATGGACCTCAGAGGGGTAACAAAGCAGACCCCTTGTGCAGATCTGAACCTCCTCAAGAGCTGCTCTTGTAATCAAATGTCATTTACAATGCGCTAAAAAAGGTTGTAGCCTGCTGCTACTTCAGAGCAGGTTGAAAGAACAGTAACAGCACATCCATCGAACTGTGCTGCCGTTGTTGCAGTTGTGCTGGGACTAAGTGGGTATGATGTACTTAACTTTAGAGACGGATAATGGAAAGAAGTTTCCGTTCCAAATGTAACAGGTTTGAAATCATTGGTAAAGTTATGTAGGAAGACTTGTTTTTCTCCTGTGCTGTTCCCTTATATATATAGCATTACACGTAAACGTACTATTTGAGGGAATATGCTGTGCATGGAAAGCGGTGTCATCTGTAGAAGGATTTAGAGGATCTCCTGGGAGCAAGGCAAGCAGTAAGCTGGGTAAAGGGAAGTTTTTCATGTGTGGATGTAAAATTATTAAGGGTAGCAACATTCAAATAACCTGATGAATGTAATCCTATGTGAAACACTGGGATTGCATTATGAGTTCTTGACCTCTAAGCATTTGTGCTAGATAGAGCAAAGGCTAAACTAATAAGAGGAGGTAAAAATGTATCATTCTCTGGTATTAAACCAGAGAAGTGTTTTGAAGATGCTATGGTCGTATATGATCTGTGGCCTAGACAGACAGACAGACACCAGAGAAGGAACCATTCCACCAGATTGTAGAAGTGGTCTGTTGCAGATGACCGCTGCAGTCTCGGTGACTACTCTAAGGCTTACAGTGTGCAAACCATGGCCCACAGTGGATTGGTAGACCTTGTTAACGAGCAGAAATTTAATTTTTCAGTATTTCACAGTCAAATTGTCTGCAAGAAAGTTTGAATATTGCACGTGATCCTGTGCGCTCAAGCCCTACTGACTTAAACTCCGTATGTGCAGACCAGATGGAAATCAGTTCTGAACCTTTTTAATTCACCCACTTCCCATTACTCTTCAAGGATCTTGTTGTGAGACAGCATTGAACGTGAATGTTTTATTCTTTATTAACAGGCCCTGGACTGCCCATGTCTACTTTGCACAGAAGCAGCGATGATAATGGTATGGGATTGTCTTAAAATATCCTTTGTATCAAGCCAGAACTTGTACTGTAGATTTAATTTAATTTTGTTCTCATTGCTTAGTACAGTAGTTAAAACATGTCAGTTTTAAAGGCTAACTTTAATTTTGCATATTCTATTTTAGTTAACCAGACATAGAAGCTATGTAGCACAGTGTACACTTATTCATGTTTTATTTAACATTATTTTACTTTGTGTTAGAAAACAGTGAGTAATGTGTGTCTTCTTTGCTGGATAATCAGCTTTTGTGAAATTGCATTTAGTTGGAAAATGTGGAAACCAACTTTAAAAATTATTAAGGAAAGCTATATCATAAACATTGAATAGATGAGGAACAGAGTGCAGTAAAGTTTGCCTCAAAGTGTGTTTTTAAACTGATTCCTATTATAAAAGATTAATGTATTCCAAGTTAAACTTTCTCATCTTTGACTTTTGTCTACTGTTTTTTTTCAGTCATCAGATATTTGGAAAATAACACTGAACTGGACAACTCATTGAAAGATATTCAAATGCCTTCAAAAATATTTGGCACCATTAGGATAGGTGAATATGGTAAGTTTGAAGGCATGCTTTACCCTTCTCATTTTCCTGAGTGCTTTGAGGTCTTCTGTTAAAAAGTATGACAGAAAAGTTGGATGCTTTAGTAGCAGTTATTGAAGTTCTTTAGTACTTAGAAGTAAGGCAGGATTTTTTTTTTTTTTTTTTTTTTTTTTCCCCTGAAAACCCAAAACATTCCAATCTAAGATTAGATTTCCACTTTTTCCATAGTGTTATATCTTGGTGTTTTTCATGATTATCATGTTTTCATTATCTTCTTTGGGCTTTGTTAATTACTTGGAAAACTGAAAAGGTCCTCACTCCCACGTATTTAGGGAAAAGTTGAGGGGCACAAAGCTCATCAAATAGATCTTAACTTAGAAGGACAATTACTTTTTTACCTAGGTATGGATAGCGGAAGAAAGAAACAATTATGATCTGAAATTTATTTGCAAAATCGTTTGGGCTTTCCTTCCACAGGACTACTTATGATTTTCTATATGAAAATATTACTATTGAATAGTCACATTCTTAAAAATATCTTCATGCTTAACAACTGAGTGCATCTCTGAATGGAAAATTAGAGCAAAATATTAGTAAATCAACTGCTTAGAGCTTTGCTAACCCTGCTTGTCTGATTTTGTGCATCAGAGTACAGAAGCTTCCTTGAAGTCTTCCTAGCTTGAGGAACCTCAGGTAGACGCAGGTCAGGAGTAATAGGCCTGATACCTTTCTGAACTGCTCTTACTACCATCTTTGCTATTAGCCTTTCTCTTAAAGACAAACTTGATCTTGATAAAATTAATGAATATTCTTAAAGAAATTATATTTATCAAACTGCATTGTATTCCTTCTGTTCTGTTTGATGCCTCTCTCCTTATACTATTTATCTTAATTATATAATGACTATCTTTACCCTTGTGTTTTCTGTCTTTTATTTTAGTCACATTTTTACTAGGGCTAAAGATGAAATCTTTCATGCAAGATGGAGGTTTAAAGATGCTCTTCATGCTATCAGTTGTGTACTCATCTTTTTATTCCTCTTTGTTCTTACTACCTCATCTCCTCAGGTTAAAAGCTTTTGGGTAAGGGGAATCTATTTTTAATGTCACAAACAGAAGTAAATCCATTTACTTAGTTCTGCTTTAAGCCACAAGTCTCCTTGAAAATTCATGTATGTGCTTGTCAGGAAGAAATCCATACCTATAATTATATGGCACACAGATGTTGGTGGGTGGGCAGGGAAGGAAAAATACTGATGTGTTCATGTTGGAATCATAATAGTTCAGTGCTGATGAGCACATGTTTTATTTTAACGTGGTTCGTATTCATGGCTGAACAAATTTCTGTAAAGCTTGCGCTCTAGCCATTACTTCAGCACAGGCTGTCAGCGTTTTATGCTTCCTTTGCAGTATCTGCTCTTTGAAAATTCCTGAGCGAACAATCAAGCCGGCTGGGTTGCAGAACTTACCTGTAGTCAGCAGTTAGTGTTCGGCTGACTGCCAGCCAGTTTGGGTAGACAGAATAATACGTGTGGAACAGGAAACACTGCTGTCTGAGAAAGAACAAGTATTTGGATGTGTTTCTGGGAGACTTTACAAGTACTCATGCACAGCCTACCTGGGTGTGTGTGATATTTGGAACTTAGTTTTAGAAATGGAAAAAAAACTTGCCTAGAGAATTTTTTTTTTTTTGAGTTATTGTCAGTGATAGAGTACAGATCTTTGTAAAGACTAACCAAGTTTTCTGTACAAGCTTATGTTGCAGAATGCTGCAAGACAACATGTTGAGTCACCAAATTTCACTATTATTATTTTGGATTTCCCAGTTTCAGACTTTCTGTTAACTTTGCTATAAAAGATTTAAAAACAAACAAAAAAGTTAGATGAAGTGGGAATATTTACTAGTATGTGTCTTTCAGATGAAATAATTTTAGTTATTAGGCATGATTTAAATATGTTTTATGTGAATTGCAATGCATGTTGAGTTATTTCACTGGAACTAAGTCAAGCTCTTTTCACTTTTAGACCTGTGGTATCAAATGATTGTGCCTCCCCATTTTGATTCATCAAAGAAGTACCCTCTGCTTCTTGATGTGTAAGTCTTCAAGTTACATGGAAATGTTGTGTTAATAATCGCTTTCATCTACTTCAAATGCTTCTAATAACATCAGGAAACATAAAGCTGGCGTGTTTTCTAATTACTTCTTAAAGCAATTTTAAGAGAGAATAAAAAAATAAAAAATAAATAAAAAACAAGGCGTATCCCAATCTGTCATAGATTCCTGTACCAGATGATGTAATGCTTAATAAGAACGTATTTGCTTGTGGCAGTAAAGCAGGTACAGAGTGTATTTCATGTAAAAATACAGATAGCATTATCATACCTCTTTTTCCAGATTTAGAAATCACTGGGAATTGAAATTGCAATGAGACTGCAAGTCAGTAATGTAATTTCATGGTCACTCTGTGTGAGATGAGGGACTTTGTGCTGGCATGGAGGCTCTCGTCAGTAATCGCCCTGCCCCTGGAGGGTACAGACTTGGTGAGCGGAGCTTGCAGTGCAGCCATAATGATAATGCCATTTAGCTTCTTATTGCAGCAAAAAGCAGTTAATTCCCCAACTTAAATCCAGCCTGCTTTGCTGATCAGCAGTTGCATTTTCAAAACAGGTATTTTCACCCAGGTATGCATTTTCACCCAGGTATGCAGGACCCTGTAGTCAAAAAGTGGATTACGTGTTCCGGATCAGCTGGGCTACTTACCTTGCGAGCACAGAGCAGATCATTGTGGCAAGCTTCGATGGCAGGGGAAGTGGCTACCAAGGGGATAAAATCATGCACGCAATAAACCGAAGATTAGGAACGTATGAAGTGGAAGATCAGATAGCAGCAGCCAGGTGAGGTGCTGTGAAATGGTCAACAGAGGTGGAGGTTTTGAATAGCTATTGTGAAATTACTGGCAAAGATATAACTAAATTCTACATTATACATCAGAGTGTGTCATTTATGTGCCAATAATTATCTTATGCTTAAAAAGAGAGAAGAATTAATGCTTTAAGAACAAATTTACTGTAGCCTTAGTTCTATACAGGTGATAGCTTCAGCACGTTGGCATAAGGAGACACCACCAAACAATTTGTGAATGAAAGTTTTACTCCAGACTTTTTTGCAAGGCCCTGATGTGAGTTAAATGAGCTATTTATCGGTGCTGAACCACTCAGAAGTTGTATCCTAGTGGTGTTTCAGAATCTATTTGTTAAACCCTGACAGGAGGTACAGGTGCCAGTCTGTTCCTTACTGTCAAAATTTAATTGCTAATTTACTTAAGGGTGCGGGGTGAGGGGAATCTAACTGATTTCCCACAGATGATACAAATGTCAAGTATATGGATAGAGGTCCTTGGCAGAATTTCTTCAGGTTTTTTGTTTTTTCACATTCACATGTATTTTTCTGAATTGTTTTAAAGATGTGTATGAAGCACTGTACTTGGTCTTAAGCAGTCACTGATGCCTTGGGACATGCTTATTTATGCAATAGAAAAAGACCTACGTGATGGAAAACAGGAGCAGATATCTGCAATCCATTAAGCATTTAATTACTCTGTTTGCTTTTAGAAAATTTTCTGAAATGAGCTTTGTTGATAAGAACAGAATAGCCATTTGGGGTTGGGTAAGTACTCAAAGCAGGTTGGCTGACTTATTATTGAATTGCAGTAACGAGTTGTTGTGTTGCCTCCTCATTTGTGCTGTACTGAGGGTCTGGTGTGACGAACCCCTGGGGGCTGGGCAAGCAGCCCTTACTGAACTGCCCCGGGACAGCGAGCAAGTTCCTGTGTGCACAGAGGCGCTGCTCTTTTGCAACTATTCAGGGGCTTTTGAAACATAATACAGCACTACTAAGGCAGTTAAAACAATTTAAAAGGGTATTGGCAGGTTCTCAAGTACAAGATGATCTAATGAAAGAAAAAATTCAAATATGCATTCGTTAGTTCTCTGTTTGTTCACCAGTATACCAAACCTATGGGCAAGAGCAATTTATCCAACTTCCCCGATTGTCAGCTGCTCACCAAGTACCTTAATTTTGTTTGTGGCAGCTTTGGCAGTGACCCTTACTAAGGCCCGATTAGGCAAAGTATTTATTCGTGGGCTTAGCCACTAAGTACACACACTGTCTTGCCGATCTTACGGGTTTGATGTAAGAGCTGAAGAAGAAAACTTCTGAGAGCTTTGAACGAGGACCAAGCTCCAGTTGTCTGCAGTCCGATTGCAAGATAAGAACAACATCCAAAAAATCGCTCCCGTCTTTAAAAGCGAGCAGCCGTGTTTCCCAAAATAGCCCCCAACCCCGTGGCGAGGGCAGTTGTTTGGGCAGCCGGTGGCCTTGCTTACGTGTCCTGCAGCCTGGGCTCTCCAGCACGGGGTGCATCCGTCTGCCCAGTGCCCGGCGGCACCGGGACGGGGTGCGATGGCCGGCAGGGGCTTCGGCCTCCTGCTGAGATTTCTGCTGCCCGCAGCGCCCCCGGCCCTGTGGCGGAGCCGAGTCGCGGCCCGGCGGGGTTTGCGCCCCTTGCTCAGCAGAGCCGCCACGTTCCCCGCTGAGCCGGCGGGCTGAGCTCTGACCCGGATTCGCGAAAAATGCCAAGCCTGTAAATGCCTGGTGAACAGCTTCAGCAGATGGGCCCCATCCTTTTCTTTCTGACTAAAATAACAGCAATGTTTTCTTTTCAGTCTTATGGGGGATACGTGACCTCCATGGTGCTTGGCTCGGGAAGCGGAGTGTTCAAGTGCGGAATAGCAGTTGCCCCCGTGTCACGCTGGCAATACTACGGTACGCGATGGCTTCCTCCCCACAAGGATCCCCATATGTCTTGCAGTGCACATGCTGCAAAGTGTTGCTTCAGAGCGGGGAACTTTGATCAGCTACTAGATACCACGTAAATGCCGTTTGGTCTGTTTTGATGAACTTGTAGATATTGCATTTCAGAACTCAATCAATTCCCTAAGTCTTATTTCTCATTTTAAAAAGTCAGAAGCACAATTACAGATAATCTCTTTAGCCTTTAATGAATGTGAAATTATTGTAACAGTTATACTATTATTGTAATGCAAATGTCTGTATTTGCATTACAAAGCTGCCAAGTGTCCCGAGGTGCTGTGACCGTCAGGGAATGTCAGAAATTCCTTACTATTAGTCTTTGCTTCCTCAAAATGTTTCTTTGCTTATAAGAATGAACTGTGAGATTTGCCATTCAGCTTGCATTATAAGCTGCTCTCTCAAAATGACAGAATGGGATTTGAATTCCTTATAGTTAGTTTTCTATTTTCTTTTAGAATTTAAAATTTGCATTTTACAAATTCTATCATAAGAATAGCTGTGTGATTAAAAACTAACTTCTGAACAATTGGACAAGTCTACACATGCTTCCATATTATTATAGAGTAGTTCATGAGGCTACAAATACAGTTATAGGGGCCTCCTCCCAGATGAAAAAAAATACCTATAATATACTGGTATAATTTTAACTTTTCTGGTTTAGATTTCTCCTAAAGAAGTCAAAGAAAAGCACTTTCTGGAAATCGTCTTCTAAATAAGGCGTAATTTTTCGTTCTGCATCTAGCACTGAGACTGTGTAATCAAATCATGCTGCCAGGTATTAATATCAGTTAGCTGAGACTGTAGATGAGAGATGTTTTCATAATGTTTTGGGTGGGACTATTGCATTATGGCAGGGATTTTTTTTAATGAAGATGATTATCTCTAAAAGTCAACTCTTAATTGATTAGATAAAGAAGAGTAATGAGGGCACACACATTCAGCACTAGAGAACAGTGGGTGACAGTGCTGATAGGTAGTCAAATGGCCATTACAACATGATGGCAGAGTATTTGTTTGGATGGATTCTAACAGGGCAGCAGATCTGCAGAAGCAATACTATATCATGCTGAAATCTGTGGAAAATTTGAGATACTGAATTTTAAATAACAGAGCTCAGCTGAGTCCTAATCTGCTCCTAACTCCAGTGTTAGGTAAATTTTCTGGTAGTTTAAAAAATGCCAGTTATTTATTGCAAGATTTTCTGCAGTTTTTGTGGAATTACTGAGAGAATAACAATAAGGTGACATTGACACTAAGTACTTTATTAATATTCAGTATTCAGGTGTCCATGGCAACAAGAAGATTAAATATTCTGAATAATGATGGTTACCTACAAGCCTCATTGCGAGAAGACTGTGGGGTTTTTTGTTTTTTTTTTTATGTTTGTTTTTTATACTTTGTACTGTGGTAATACATTCTTATTGTTTGTATTGCAGTGTAAAATTTCAGGTAGACAGAAATACTGAAAATTAAATAATGCGTTCTGTTCATTTTATTACAGATTCAATATACACAGAACGATACATGGGCCTTCCTACAGAGAGTGATAACCTGAAAAACTATAATGTAAGAAAGAAATCACTTAATATCATTTAAATTTCATTCTTAAAGTGTATGTTTTTTTTGGGTTTTGTTGTTGTTTTTGTTTTCCTGGACCACTCTCCTACTGATTCCTTCCCTATAGGAAGAAATTGTTTTAATAACTTTGTTTCTTCATTCCTGTTATAATCACTGCACTATGCACTATTTAGGTGCTTTACTGTCATGTTTTTGGATTTTGCGTGAAGCAGTTACTTCTCACTGTATGGTGTGGGTTTATTTATTTATTTATTTATTAAGCATTCGGTTCCATTTGGCTACTTTGCAGACTGTAAAACAAGCTGTAAAAACGTTTTATTTGTTTTATTTTATTCACAGGGAAACAAGTTTGTTTTAACATTTAATATGCTAGTGGGCAAAGTGTGCTTTGTCTTAAACAGCATTTCTATCAAAACAAATGTACTGCAGCTCTTACTGAAATTTATGAAGTGAACTTGATGAAGCTGCAAGCTTTATCCAGGGGAAGTAAAATCTCCAAAATATTAGGAAGCTGTGAGGGGTAGGAAAGCCTGTCTGTACTGGGATCAGATCGAAGAAGCTGCAGATCCCCTGAAAGCCAACAACATGAGGGCTGGAATTTTGACCTCACTCTATCAACATGGGATTTCTGAACTTTGGCCTGAAATAACTAATGTTTGCCCAGCAAGAGGAAGCAGGAAGCAGCTTTTTTTTTTTTTTTTTTTTTTTTTTTTTTTTTTTTTTTTTTTTTCTCTAAATATCAGATCAAGGTGGAAATACAGGGGCTACTGGAGAACATTAAGCAGCCTGAAACAACATTTGTGTTGGTTACTGGGGTATTTCATGGAGGAACATGGGACCAAATCTGTTCTTGTGTACCTTGGATGGGAGATAAGGACATGCTGCCCCTCTCTGCTCCACATGCAGGTCCTCACAAAGCAAGAGGAGCATTTCAGGATGTCACCGAGACCTGTTTTATTATTTGAGTTGGTGAATCAGTTAGGTAGCTCAGGCTGAATCATATCTTGATGCATTAAAACATCAGTGTCATGTGGAGAAAGAAAGAGGAGGGTGTTGCTGTATTGGCTAAAAGCACATATACAGGTATACATGGACGGAAAGGTCTGGTTTCATACGTATCGCTAGAGCGACCTAGACTTGCCAGCTGCTGTGCCAGAAGGCCAGGTCAGAATTGAGGTGGGTGGCAGTGACTGTGGGAGTTGGTCACCGGGGGCCGGACCGGCGCCAGCCCCCCGTCCCCTCCAGCCTGTTCCTCTGGTGCACGGGAGCCGCGGGAGGTCTGCGGGGTGGCAGAGTCAATAGAAGTCGCTGCCGCCGTGCCGAGCGAACGTTACCGCTCTGGGTGCACAAAGTCACTCACCAGCTTCGCGGCACAGATGGCAACAGAGGACTGTTTAATCCTTTCAAGCCAGGAGTCGGATTTTCTTGGCATCGTATCCATTGCTGGCAATGGCCACGTTGAAACTGCCAGTACCAAAGAGCTAAAGGTTTCGAATGTGTTACTCAGAGGACTAATTGGGGAGAACGGTGGCTAGGTGGAGGAGGGGTAATGGTACAGATCAGATTGTCAAACTTCCCTGCTTTTTCTAGAGGTTGGAAAGTACTCCTTAAGTCCCCGTGTGTTCCTACATGCCCGAAGGGACACATTATTTGGAGTTTGCTTTTTCACAGACACCTTGTGACACCTACAAAGTGGCTCTGCTGTTTTTCATGTGGAGGTAGAAGAAAACCTGATAGAATTTTGTTGTTGCTGAAGCCCCTTGCTGACCCCAGCCCAGCCCCTTCCTGGTTCCCATCCCTTTTCTTCAGGTTATGGTCACAGTTCCCATAGGGCCCTTTCCTTATGGGAAATGAGGGCTACTTTTTGAACTGAACCCTGTTGTTATTTGGCAAGCTAATGCAAAACATGTATTAAAAGGCTCTCCTAGTTGAAGCTCTTAAAGCACTTTTGAACTCTTAACTTTGTGCTGTCAGGTTCGCAGGCTGCACTGTGTTTTCCTCTCCTAATATAGCTGGCATAAAGCCATCTTGAAAGCATGAAGGTTGCCTGATCTCCACAATGTGTGCACTAATTTAAAAGAAACGGGTCTTAGAGAAGATGTAAGCTGCTTAGGTGCCGTGCTAACGCACAGGTCATTATTAATAATATTAATTATAATTAGTAAATATTATTAATAATTGTGAATACATACTGTGAAGAAACCAGCTGTGGTACAGAGGGGTATGCTTTTATACTCAGTATCATGATATTAGGTTTCACATTTACCAGTGGAGCAGAAACCAGGGATTTAGTTCTTTTTGTCAGTAGAAGACTATGAGGGATAACCCAAACCTCTAAGTAGGCTAATCAGGTGTGCCCAGTGCCTTTTAAGGTAGCTGTGAGTACTAAAACTCAGAGCTGTGTAAAAGGAAGGGGAAAACATGCTCCCGGTGTAACTGTGCAAGCATCAGTAGAGATCCTAGGCTGAAGGGCAGAGAACGTGTCTGCGCAGAAAGCCTGTCCCTAATGTATAGGAGCTGAGCCTACAGCAGGCTGCAGCTTTAGAGGTCAGGTGCAGTAGCCACATACAGCATACTAAAGAGACTGTTCAACTTGCGAGAAGATTATTTTGCAGCAAGTTCACTCTGAATTTGATATGCTTTTGGCAAGTGTTTGAAACAGTCATAGATTTGGCAATCTTTTGCTAGCAGATTTGAAATGTTCAGTCCTTAAGAACTGCTGCATCATTAGGTTATGCAAAACAGGGTACAATTTTGTAAATATGCCATCTTGTACTGATTTGACATTTGTTCTATTATCTGAGAATATGCTAAAGGGAGAGAGACCTTCAGTTTCAGCCAAACCTTAACTTGTTTGTTGAGTGCTGATAAAATGTTGACTGCTGTGTGATCTTTAGAAAAGCCAGTTACACTCAGAAGGGCCTCATTCCTAGCACTTACACGTGGTACCTTTTTCAGAACTTGTGTCACTGTGGTCTAACTGCAGGAAGGAAGGAATAAATTAACTTGAATTATTTGCTGTCCACTTCGGTTTCTTCAGCTGGTTTAGCTGTTGCTTTGAGCTATAATGGTGTCTAACTTGTGATTGCTCCCTATTTTGCAATCTTTTTTGACCAAAATTGTATCATCCTTAGAGGATTTAGGGAAGGGACTACTTGTGTTAAATATATGTAGAGCGCAGCCCAGAATGGCCATCGGAAACCATTTCATGTGATGAAACACTGAAAAGGAATTGTTTTCCAGGATTTCTTTTGTCTTCCTTTCTGAAGTATTTTACACATATTTTCATGAAGTGCTTGGAAGGGAAGCAGTGACATTGCTTTTTCAAACGTGGTTTTGGAAAGCCAGTTTTGCAGAAGTGTAACTGGTTAGTCAGGTCACGCTTCCGCTCAAAGCTTGCTGTCCCTTCGACCACAGCTATTTGCTGGAAGAGTTTGAAAAGGAGATTTACCAAGTGCCAGTCTCTGTATGTAGAAAATGTTTCACTCCAAAGCTGTTATTTCACTGTTGAGGGGTTGTTTTGATTTGTTTTTTAAGTCACTGGGCTGTGATGTCTGGGTCATTCTGGCGGGTGGCTGCTGCAGCAGAGCTCCTCACTGACTCAAAGTCCACGCTGCAGTTCTGGGCACCCTGTTAATAGCTCTGCTCTTAACGCTGATACTGCTGCTTCCGTGGCCACAATGTCACTCTTCCACTGTGCACTGATTTCCATGCATTACGTGGGATTTCTGTTGATCTGCAGCCTTTCTTATCAATGGAGAGAAATTACTGTTTTACAGATTGCAATTTTTTTTCCCCCCACTGCTGATCTTGTTTTAAAACATTTGAATAATCAAAAAGCATGACTTTCACTTAGGAGTGTTGCAATACATTATTCTCCATGACAAAAGAGTTTTTATTTATATTTATATATGTGTGTGTGCTTTAAAGATACTTTGGATGCGTATGCAGATACTGAAGGAAATCAGAACACTTGTGTGGTGTGGTTTTTGGGATGAGGGAGGGAGGATAAAGATGCATGTGCAAGGATACAGCCTTAGTAGCAAGGGGAGAAAAAAAAATTCCTTTTTTTTTTTTTTTTTTTTTTTTTTTTTTTTTCCCCTTTCCGTGTTGTCTTTTATTTGCCATAATGGTCAGCAAACATCCAGAAGAATGCAGGAATCTTCAGTAGAAACCCCATGCTGATGCTAATACAAAGAAATTTTCATTCACCCCCCCCTTTCCCCATTGTGCTGGATTTCTCCCATGCCCAGGAAGTCGTGTGTCCGTCCCTGCCCTTCCTCCCACCCTCATGTCCGAGCACAAACATCTGCCCTTTCCTTGCCCAAGTGGAAGGTGGTCTTTACAACTCTCATTTTCCTCATTCTTTAGTACCCCGTCCCTCTATTAGGTGAGGGGATGGATTACTATGTTACAGTGAGTATGTTGATACAGTGCTTTAAGCTGTTTTAACCTTAGTTGCTGGGCGTTTTTTTTCCAGCACAATGTTGTTTCAGTCCCAGCCTGCCATGTGGCTTCTATTTATAGGTTTGGTTTAATGTTGATCTTCTCCCACCCCCCCAGGCATTTCTGCATCGTATTTGGGGGACAGCATTGTCTTAAACCCCTTCTCAGCCCTTTTTACTCAAGAATGATGAATTACAAGTTCCGTTATTTATGTACAGGTAAATTGTAGTGTATATTTAGGTGGGGAAAATAATGCATGCAGCCTCTGTAATACAACTCTCTGCCATCATAGGGTGCACAGTTGCCATGGTAACTTTTTTTTTTTTTTTTTAAACTTGTCTGCTGGGTAGCAGAGGAAACCCATGGCAAGTGGTGCGCTGCAGGCTAACAGCATGTTAGCAAAGCATTAAAGGTGTAGCTTGCTCACTAAACTCTTCCCCTCTGGAATTACTTGTTATTTTGCAGGCACAGCCCTTGGTAATCACTCCAGCCCGGTGCAGAACAGTCTGAGTGGCAGCACAGTGCTGCTGGATATGTGAACACGCTAGTTTGTGGCAGGGGGGGAGAGGTCGTTGCCTTTTATCCAAAGGATCCCCGACTGTGTCAAGAGCAAAGAAAGTCACTTGGTAGCAAAGCATCGTCTAACCAACAGCACTTTTTTTTTTTTT
>VZSV01000018.1:2412567-2462864 GCA_013398735.1 Nothocercus julius
TTTTTTTTTTGTTTGTTTGTTTTGATCCAAAGTTCACGTTTGCATTTCATGTTCAGTAACTGAAACTTTTAACATAACTCTGCATTTATCTTCTGTACACGAAAAAAAGAATTTAAACATCTCTTTCTTGTATTTGACCCGCTTTACCTCATCTTTCATTATTTTTTCTGTGTTGCCAAACAGCCAAGCTTCACATATATCTGCACTGCAATAAGGTTTAAGAAAACTGTTTAGCTTCACTAAGTCTATTTTTTTTATCCTAACAAAAGTTGTCTGTGAATTTTGTGTTTCTTTACTATAACGTGTAAGAGCAGGGAGGGTTTAGTTGCCTCTTCTGACATTGTGCGTGGACGACGGCAGCCTAAGGTGCTGCTGCTCCTCGCGTCCAGCCCTTGGGGAGCAGTGCAGTACAGAAGGACCCCAATGTGCCCCTTCTGCCGGTGCTCCAGGCGCGCCAGCAGGGCAGGGGGGGTCGAGCTCAGCTAGTGCTCAGCTCGAGCTCAGGCTCAGGAGCTGTGCCAGCCTGCATGGGGACATGCCAGGTACCCCTCTCATGCTCTGTAGGTTTAGTGCATGAGCACATGGCTTACCTCTTGTACACAGAGCAACAACATGAATAACACGGCAGCTCTCGCCCAGCATCCCATCTTTATGTTCATGCTGAGATAGCCTTGCTCTGAGCTAATTTTTAACTGTCTACATGTATCTTTGTCATGTCTCATTAAGGATCTGGCTGTGGCAAGGGCTAACGTTCTCTGTATTTTTCTCTCCCACAGTGGTACACGGACAAAGACCATGCCATTAGCGGGCAAGCACATAAGCATATTTATACCCATATGAGCCATTTCATAAAGCAGTGTTTTTCACTGCCTTAGCACAGGACCAGCACCAGCATTTGGGCTGTTGGTGAGGGTTCTTCTCCAGAAAACTCTTTAGCTCAATGGATGCTGAACCAGTATAAACTATGAATGAAGAGGGGGGTAGAGGTTAACTCCTGGATACCTGTGTACCCAGTGAAATGCTAATCTTTAGGATGATTTCTGTTGCCAGGCAACTGTTGCATTTTTATCGATTGTGTTGAATCAGGTCACTAATGCCATCAATGTGTGTGTGTATGTTGTGAAACTTGAAAAGCGTAATACTTGCCTTACGTTAGTGTCTTTTAGGTCTAAGAGGGAAACAGTCCAGTTGCTATTTTGGTGTAATGAATATTAAAAATAACTCCACAGAACAACTGAACTGATAGGGAGATCAGTTTAAGAATACTGCTGATAATTAGCTACATTTCCATGGAGAGAGATTTCTTTCCACTAGAATTTAAAATTAAAAGAAAGTGATTATTTCTATGAAAATATTGATGAACTTTTAATTAGTTTTTTTTTTTTTTCCAGAAACTACCTAATTTTGATCACTGACTTTTAGATATAGTCTTAGGAATCCTGCAAAGTTGTTATTTTCTATACAGTGTGTAACACTTAGTGCCTTAATTTGTCTCTGTAATCTCCTGCATGACAACTGTTTTAAGTCCTGTAAAGAAATCATGGAACTAACACTCGGCAAAGATTCTCAGTAATACCTACTCATTGCACTGCATTTTGCTTCCTAACCTAAAACTGTGATGTGAGTTTACTGGCTGGCACTGTATGAATATGCACTGGTGAACCCTTACCTAGGGACTCTAGGAACCCATTATTGTTCCTCTGTGGGTCAGGAATTCTATTTACTAGTGAGCAAGATCTATTGAGACTCAAATACAAAACCTTCAAATGCAGTTCAGAAGTTAAAGCAAGGACTGGACCAGAACTCTCATATGAATGTGCTATTTAGAAAACCTGCTTTTTCCTTGCAGACTACCACTAAAATTCTGCCTTAGTCTCAGAACTCCAAGTAAGCTTTTCCATTTGAAGATAAGGTTTATATTTTCTTAAATTTCCCAGAGAAAAGATGGAAAACAACTTGTACTACAAACTGTGCTGCCTTAAAATAAGAAAGTCATTAGGTTATGAAAGGATGTGTATTGTGTATAATTGGATACCCTGCTCCAGAAATTAACTCCTATAATTTAACAAAAATAAATACATTAATTTTGGTAACAATTTAGAGTGAAATTTCTGCTTTTCTTAAAGGTATTTGGTTTGTGTTACATGACATGATTATCTAATGCTTATCCTCTTGTTATTAGATACCAGCCTGTGATTACATATGTATATTGTGTTTTATTAGAGACCTTAGGTGTGACTATAAATGGGCAGCCAGATAGAGCATGGAGAAGAAGAGGAAAAAATATCCAGGAAGTTTATATTAAAAAAAAAAAAAAAAAAAAAAAGTATGAAGGTGCATGAGGAGTATGGGGGGGCATTGAGGAAGAAGATAGACTATAATATGCTGTTAGTAGAGCATGAAGCCATTTTTTTTTTTTTTTCCAAGGCTGGTTACCCTGTTATCTCTGATAACAGATTTCCCGTAGGTCTAAGTAATAATGTAGATAATGAATTTGAGAATATAGGGTTGTTGATTCCCTGCGACAGCTGACTTAGGAGCTTCTGCTTCCTTTAAAATGCATCGTGAATCTAAGTGGAGGCCACAAAAGGAAGCCAGTTCATTTCATTAATGTACAAAGCTGGCACTAGGAAACAAGCTTTGTGCTAGAGTTAGGCTCTTAATGCTTACTTTTTTGTTGTTTTTTTTTTTCCCCAAGTGAAATGGATAAACAAAAATTGCTTACACAGTACACTATGTGTAAAATACTAATAGAGTTAAAACCAGAGGTCTGAGAATTGAAGTTCTGAGGTGGGTGAAGATTTAGATTCTTTGGTTCAAAGCTTGGTGAGGAATCTGTGAGTTTTAATATGATGGAGTACTATCTAGTTAATATGATGGAGTTGAGGTTTCTGCATAGTATGAGGCGTTAGGAAAATAGTAGAACCTCCCACAGTTAGCCAGTAGCTGAGCCCATGTTCAATTAATTATTGGATGCTTTAAATATTGTAGGACTTACTTAGGAATTTTGTAACTATAAAAACTTACTCACCTATTGATCTTTTAAATACTTAACTACTTCTGCCTGGTCCACATCGTCTCTCCAAAGAGCAAGAAGAGGAACCAGCTCGTGACTCAGAACCTGATTTCCAATCTCTTTCTAGAGCCGGTCAGTTATATGCTATCCCCAACTGCAGATTTGATGTTAGAGTTGCATCAAGTGCACTGCGAACAGCTACACACTACTTGCTCATACAGATGGAGCATGGCATGTTATAGGGTGATTCCACTCACAAACTCAGCAGCTTGCAAGATTGAGCTTAAATAGTTAAGTATGTTCAAGTGACAGTAGATAGTTAAGTGTGCCACACTTCATATGTGCTCTGGGTCTTGCAATATAAATATAGAAATTGAAAATTAGTTAGGATAAATATTTATTTTCACATAACATTTCTTAATTGTGAAAAACACAAGTCTATTCACAAGTACACATAAACTTTTGTAATAAATTACATCCAAGAAATTGAGTAATTTTGACCAGGTATATGAAATTGGAAGTAAATATAATACTAGTTTTGCTGTATATTGTTTGTGATTTCATAATGTTAAGATTAACATTATAACAGCATTAAAATTCACACAAGAACAGTGACTGTAAAAAAAAAAAAAATAGAAGTACTGAACAGAAATACGGAAATGCCATTGAACACACTGATTCCTTAATGTTCTAAAAGTTGGTCAAGTGAAACTAATACACTTTGATTGTATACATTATTTGTAACAAAGTCAGCAACATATTAAAATACCATCAGGTTGCTTTCGGGACAAACCAGTATTGAACTTCTATACTAGCCTTAAAACAATTGGAATCTTACAGTTTATCATCAAATGCACAAAACAAAGCATTTAACCTTGATTCATGAGCATTTTTCCTAAGTTTAAAAATACAAACATTTAATTGTATGTAAATCCTTTGTTGCGTCCATTAGATTTCCACCACCCTCCTTCCATTAAAAATGGCCTTTGATGGACTTTGATAATACTAAGTAGAATTTAGAACAGTGATGTGATTGGTTTGAAACAAAATGCAGGTTTTTTTTTTTATGGCTAAAGTAGTATAACAAACATACACACACAAAAATGTTGGCAGGAGTATTTTAAATGTGCTGGATATGAAAAAGTTAGTCACAGGAAGTCACCGTAAAGTTTATGTTTTTGAAAGCTAGGGAATGTTAAAGCTCTGTAAATGAGCTTATAGAGATCACAAGACTGTAGGCTCTCATTCCTAGAATTCAGAGCAAAAACATAATGATGAGAGTTAGCCTTCACTTAATCATTTAAAAATTTATCTGAAAAAAATTCAAAAAATAATTTCAAATAATCCATAAATCTTTTGCTTCCCATCTCTATTAACTGACAACCAAAAATTTTTTGCACCAAAAAATTAGCTTAAAGGATTATGCCATAACAAAATCTGTTAGGAAAAACTTTTTTTTGTAATGGCTTTAAAGCCACATCTTTGCAATGTTGTTTTTAATCATCTAATCAATATGTATTTGATGGAATGCTGAAAAAAGCTGAAAAGTAACAATAGGCTATCTGTTTAAGTATTATACACAAAGACAGCCGGTTTGCAGTTGTTAGTGGAATAAGAGAGAAAAAGGACAATATAAATATACCATCTATGTCCCTGTCTTCTAGGCAAGAGAGAGGAAAATCATTGGGCAGGAATTATAACTGCATGTGGCATATTGTTTATATTTACAAAAGTCCTACTATAAAATAATGGATCCATTAATGACATAATGCCGTAGTTTGGCCTACTATGGAAACATTCATACAATACAAGGTAAGATACTATAATCACAGTTGCATTTTAGCAAATACTGTACCAAAGTTTCACATCAAAAGATGTGGTGATATTTTTCAAATAATGTGAGAGAATGTGTTTTAATATATATTTTTTTATATATACATATAGACTATGTTCCAGTTACATAAAAATTTGAATATTAAATATACTGTATTAAATCAAGGAAAACTGCACAAATACAGAAAGAATCTGACCCTGCGATCGCAATCCATGACTTCAAAAGGAAAGCTTGAGGAGGAAAGGGTTACCCTCGTTAGTGTTTATGGGGTCAGATCAATTGTCACTTTAAAAATATCTTTAATGTCTACTTGTTAATTTCGGTCTCTTAAAAACATTTACTTAAGTTTAAATGATTTAAAAGAAAAACAGATCAAGTGTTTCAAGTTCATATTGAATGAAGATTATTAAGGATTCTCACACAGAAAACAGTAGCAAAATAGAATAAAACCTATTAACAAGTAAGTTGAAGTTGAAAGAAATTATGTAATGAATGGCCAACACCAGCAAAGGAACTGTTTTTTGCATTGACTGCTGTAGACTTTTGTACAGATACTAGACAATGTAGACATTTAGACAAAGTGAAATGAAACAAATATTGCACTACATTACCTGTGCTAGTTTGGGCTGACAGACAAAAGGTTATAACATCAAATCAGTCATATTTAATGATTGTGGCACTCCTTTCATTCACTTGTTAAAAAAAAAAAAATAAAATAAAATGAATTGAAGAATGAGTCATAGACAAGTCTCCCGGTCAACACCTTTCCCTGAGTCAGCTTTCTTCTCTCTTTTGATTTCAACACTAGGAAAAGAAGGAAAAATGAAGTTAGAGAAGTACTATGAGATATATTAATGATTTACCAGAAAACCAACTCTGCAGTGATATTTTAATTAGTTTTTCATGCCGCATAGCACAAACTGGGAAGCAAGTCAAAGCTGCAGTATTGATTGGTGCAGAAGACATCAGCCAGCATTTTAGTGACGAGGAAGGTAGAAAACTTAAGATGTGCAGGCAGACAGCATGCAAGCAGAGACACCCACATTTATTTTCTTTGCAAATACAACTGTAAGTCATTGAATAATGGCAACGGTAGATTTTTCAGGCAATATCAGCATTTTCTTAAATGGCACAAACAAGAAGTTACAGGAAATATTTCTTTAACATTTATTCTGTTGCTCAATATCCATTTCCAAGAAATGTGTCTGAAGAGACAGAGCAGTGCAAGCCAAGTTACAATTTCCTAATGTATTTCAGTCTTTACTGGGAAGAGCAGGAGAAGGCAGGAAAGGGGGAATGACAATATTCCCCACTTAGAACTCAGTTTAATATATAAATAATATATAATATATACTTGCTCCCTTTATATATGATATCAGGAATAGCATTTTTTTTAAAGAGGTTTGTAAGGTACATCTAGGCAGTGTCACCAAGAAATCTGAAGCAGAGTCCAAATTTGGAGTCAGTTTTATTTTTCCCAATTAAACACTGTTGATTTACCACACAAGATGCCCAAAGCAGATTATTTTTGTTGATCATCAGGGTACTAATTTACAGATTAATAATAATAAAAGAAAAAAGTATTTTTTTGCAATGAGTTCTAATAACACTATTGAAATGTAAAGAGGTTTCCAAAACAGGCAAATCAAGCCTTCAACAAAGAGCGACAAGGGTATCTTAAAAAAGATGTTGGGATAACACACCTGTATCAAGTACATAACCTACCAGGTTTCATGGGAATAATTCCTTAACTGGAATGAATGAGAAATAGGCTGAGTTACACAAGGCGTAGAGAAAGCAAGATCAAGCCTTAAATTCTTAATATAATTAATTCATGCACAATTTTACAATCATGTGATATATATACTTCTTCATATTAAAAAAAAAAAAAAATCTTTAAGGGTAGACTTCAGTTCAGGCAAAGCTTACTTCTGAGCCTATGGCAGCTTCCAGAGGTGTTAATGGAAATAGCTAAAGAATACAAAATTCTACCACTTAAAGTGCTAAATCTGCCACCTTCTGTCATAGAACTGGTATGTTAAACTTTCTGCATACAAAGGGTGTACAAACAGATTCTTGAGAGTGGCTTTAAGGAGCTTTATCTGCATGTGTTTTGAGAAGGCAGTTAAGTTGCTTCATACTCTGCTCGCTTGTAGCATATCTGCTGTACGAGTTTGTTGTGTAATTTTGTACCTTGGCTCCCTATAGAACAAACTCTATCATCTAAGAAGGAAATGTATGGGATGCATCCTTCAGCTGGGCAACAGCACAAGCCATTTCCATCCTTCATAAATTCACCAGAAGAAAAAACATAGGCAGACTGTATTTTCTACAAGGCATGTCTTCCTTCACGAAGATTTTAAGTCTAGAACAATATAGCTGTAGCTCTAGGCTGTCCTAACTGAATTCATAGAGTTAATTTAGGCACATAGAAGCAAGTAAAGGGTCTTAGGAATAGAATAACAAAAAGTGCAGAATTATCCAAATCAAGGTACGTTATACTCCAAAGCAGAGATTTAGAAACTACCTTTTAATAATGAAAGTGTAAGCTACCGTAGAGTACAAGTGCCTCTATGCTTAGGCAGCAAAGTTCCTTTTTTTTAGAAACTTAAATGCTATTCAGAATCTGCGGTGTAAGAATTATCACATGCTATGCTAATTCACAGAGCCAGGGGCAGGACAGGGTTATTGTGGATATTATCCACTGCACAGGCTGACATTTACATAACCCTTTCCTGCCTAAAATCTCACACTGGAGATCTAGTTTATTATCGGGCTGTCCTATATTAGCTAAGTCAACTCAATATTTAAGTAGTAGAAAGAACTTCCAGAGTTCATGTATTTTTGGGAATCATCCTAGGTTCTTAATTTCTTGTGCATTATGTAAAAGGGATTATATGAAATCAAAGCAGATTATCATACTTTTTTCTAATTTTATTATTTAATATTGAATATTTACAGTTTAGTTTTACATACATATTTAATAATATAAATGTAAAATGTAATAAAAATGTAAATGTAATGACATGTGCAAGTTATATGTAAGGGTAAAATACTAAATGTACACTATATGTAATTAAATATAAAAATGCATTAATATATTTATTATATAATAATATTTGGGAATATTAGTGTATGATAATGGAGGACTTGGTGGAAGGAAAAAGTCCTAAATGCTTCTGTAGTTCATCTTCAGGAAGCATCAGTAAAATTAATTTCATAATAATTATTCTTCTCCTACAGCAAGATACCTTTATAGAACAAGGTTGTATAACGTAATACTGGTGGTCTTGATCATTTGCGTGAATTATTCTTACAACTGGCACCAATGCAAGCATATATTTATTTTCAGTACTTATGTAGGGCCAAATTATATCCTCATGTAATAGCATGTGCATTTAGGACTATAATAATAATTAGGAACATAATAAGGAATATAATAGTAATTAATAATAGTTAGGAATTTAACAGTAATTTCTTTAGCTCTGTCTCTAGAATGCCTTATAAATAATGCTTGCTATGGTTGTGCTTATCAGAAAGCAAGCTCTCTGGATTTAAAATTGACACTACTTCTGTCTGGGAATAGAAGAGGCACTAAAGCTCATAAAGTTTTTTTTCAGAAGCAAAGATACTAGAATAGATTAAAAAAATAGATTTTGAATGAAGGAACTCATTTAAAAAATAAGCTCCTATTTTACTGCAAATTATCTTTTACCAGTGTTTTCTGAACCAGTTGTCTATATGGACAATCCTTTTTCAAAGTATCTTTGAAATTTTCAGGAAAAAAAAATTTTAAATATGTACACCCACATATATATGTATGCACACAACATGACCCATCTCATACCCTTTAAGAAGCAATTTCTATCAGAAAAATTGCAGCTATTCCATACCACGGGGCCTGTGAATGTGTCACACAATTTTTTTCTCAGTCTCAAGGCTTTCCAGCCTGGACACCATACCCATTGAAATAAAAGCCCACTGTTCCTCCCTCTCCCATGCACCATGCGAACTCCACTGCGACTGGTCCTTTTCAGCCCATGGGAAGGGTGGAAGACAGAAGTGCACTGCTATTTTGACTGACAGCAAATTAGCATTAAAGTAACATGACAGAGCTGCTTCAGGAGTCTGATCCCTGGTCATCAATTGTTCATCTTGTTTATGCTGTTTAGGCAAAGAACAACACTGAAAGGCAACATGCCATTTTGGGGTGACAAAATTGAAAAAACATCTTTATTATTTCTTCTTTCCTTATGGCATCTTTTCTCCAAAAAACAATTACTAGATGTTTCAAACACCAACCTTGTTTTGAACATTATATTTAGAAATGGGCAGAATGTCATTTTACATTTTAAAAACCTGCAAAACTACTGCAAAAATAGGCTAGGAATAAATTCAGTTTAGCCCTTAAATATACTTGCCTAATATTTCTAATTTTTGTATACAGTCTATTTCAAGTTATCATATTAGGACTTTGATGATGACATTTTTAACCTTCCTGTTTGAGATTACTTTTCATTCTGTCTCCCCAAAAGTTACACACAGTAATTTGGGTTCCTATATGACACCACTTGGAATAGGAAGATACAGTCAAGGAAAAGGTCAAAGGGACAGGGTCTTACCTTTGGGGAACCAGCTTCTAGAGTGATTAGGAAGGGGAGCTTATGATAAAAATGTGACATGAAAGAATTAAGTAGAAAATACTGTTAAATTTAAAAATAATGGAAAGAGAGGAAAATCCCTCTTAAAAATACCACTGTCAATGTATTTAATATGTCCTTATTCCCATAATTGTCTAGCATAGATTAAAACATCCTGGCTTCCTTCTACATTTATCTAGACTAAACTATAAAAGGTATTCAACTGTTTTGAGGGCAGTTGAAGTATATAGAAATATGACTGAGTGAAGTAATCTTAGAATATATTTTTTAAATCAAATGTTAGTAGATCACATCAAGAGTAATCAATCAAGAGTACTTATGCAGTTATTTCCAGGGCAGTGAAGACCCCTAATTTTTTAAGAATAAAGAATAAACAAGCAAGCAAAACACTCTACCTGTTGTGCAATGCCCAAGGGTAGGCGGGTGGTTCATTACACAGCATCAAGCATGTTCAACTTAATTTTCCACTGTAGTGTAACTGAATAGCATGCAAACATTTGTGCTGTTTTTACATTCAGAGTGAATTTGTATTTCAAGCTCAAAATATTCGATTGGATGTAAGTAACAGGAATCCTCAAGAAGTCAAATTGCAAGGTGCTAGAAATCTACCTACTAGTAAAGTACTCTAGTATTTTGCTTGATATGCATATATAAAGTATACTATAGTAACAACAACAGAAAAATTAAAACCTTTTAGAAGGAAAGCTTGACTCCTTATCTTTAGCGTTCTCTGAGGATATCAGCAAGGTCTTCCACACAGCAGTTTTTGCCATTTCATCAGAAATGTTTATCACAGATGGGTCATCTCTGCGTAAGAGTAAAAGACAATGCATAATAAAATAATGAACGTTTTTGCCTTTGTTACTTATTAATTCTACAAAAGTCCTTGAAAACTGATAATGTTGATAAGTGCAACACAAGCCTCAAAAATTCTGCTAAAATTCAAGGATCTTGAACAATGGACTTAAATACTCTCCTAATACATTTTAGCACTTTTTTAGTATTTTCCTCTCCAACCACAAAATCATCAATAAAAGTATGTCAGGTGTCATTTCCAACATATAGATTGGGGAAAAAAAAAAAAAAAAAAAAAAAAAAAGAACTGTGAAGTTAAATAATTTGTCCAAGGTTTCACAGTCCTGACAGCGCTCAAACTACTTATGCACTCAAGCATCAGATGCCTTTGAAATTATTTTAAAAGCAGTTAAAAAAAAAACCTCAAGAAAGTCAAAGATTTAAGTGATTAAAAATTCTTTTAAATGCCGCAATTAAACAAATCAATAGCTTTAAGCACCCTCTTTGCAGGCACTGTTTATGCCCTTATCTGGACTGCTCTGTACACTCAGTAAACTTTTTACTATGTTTTGGGGAACCAGTTAATCAATTATTGTCTTGATTCCTCTTTTTAGCTGTAGGCCTGTGACCCTTCAGAAGAAAAGGTTAAATATTATTCAGGTAGCTTAGAGCTACATAGCAAACACAGCCGCTAGACAAATACAGGCCACACATCAAGATAAATTAAGCATTGTTAATATAAAATAGAGGCAAAGAATATTCATTAACAGGATAAAAGGACAAAAGAACAAATAAAGAACACCATAAATGCAATGCATTGAAAGTAAGAAATAAGCCAGTATTTTTCAAATGCACAGAAGATGAAATAGTATACCTGTTTGCTTTAGGATGCATTAGGGTAACTTTATATTAAATTATAACAGCAAGTTATTCTAAAACTGTGCGCCTGTAAACTCAGGTTAATGCAGAAGTTCCTTCCTTGGAGAAGACACTCCAAGTCCTTATTAACAACTTTCTGAAAACTGTGTAGATGATAGTAATTCCTTATGGTCATGTACCTATAGTACATTTAACAAGTATATGTGTACAGTACTTGCAACAGAGGTTGTTATACCTTTGTATCATCCATTTATTATCTGTACTGGCTTGTTCTTAACTCACTCACTATACCATAGAGTTAGGATCTTAAGTAGAATGTTTTAAAATGTCTTACTGCAAGGACCTAATTTTTCTAGAGGATGTTCTTGGTCTCTCTTGACTCGCTGATAGAGTCAGGGTGAGGACTGCCCTACTGTGCATCTTCCGCTTGCATAGTGCATGTCAGAAACCAGGGTTCACAAATAACTGCCTGATATTTCAGGCCTGTTCCAGAAAATGTCTAACTAGCATTTGCTTTTCTTAAAGATTGTAGAATGATGTGGGAATACTAGAAAGGGGTCATGAAAGACTCCACTCTATGTTTTAGTTCACCTATCTATATCCTGCTACCAACACAGATCCTCCCACCATTCACTGAGCATTAAGAATTAATATTGTGGCATGATTATTTAATTTGTTTAATTGCAACTCACCTAAAAGAGGAAAGGTATATTTTACCTGTAATGTCCTTCTAGTGGTAACTGAACAGTCCCTTCCTCTTCCATTGCTAACATACTTTGCTCTTCCTAGGAGGAAGGAATTTACATGTGAGCGATGATACGATGTTGTGAAAAGTGAAATTTATGTTCCTTAATTCTTTTCCCCCTTTTCCTTAATATTAAGTATTTATTAAAATACGGATAGTTTTCAACTGTTCCAGATTTAAAAATTAGACATTTTAAAAGATGTATTTTAAAAATAACTCTTCACTAATGTTATTTCCAGTGCTCAGTAGAGGAACCACTTTTCTAACAATAAAGAACGAGCAAAGTTAGTAACACAGCATGAGCAGTTTGTATGGTGAATTTTAAATACCTTCATGAGAAGATATATATTCAACTGCACTGTTAATATGCATAAATTAGGAAGCTAAATTTAATTTTCTGCAATGAAATAAGACAGCAAAATTAGTTTTCCCTTAAACACTGAAAAATTTATCTGATGAATAACAGAGAGTAAAGAGAACTAGAAGAGAACAATACCAAAAATATTTTTGCCAAATAGTTACAAATTCATGAAATCTTTATCTCGAGGTGAAGGAGAACAAAGCAGCATCCTTCAAGCATCAGTTCACCCTGTAACAACCAGGAAAAATAAGTTCTCTCCATTTTTAGGAACGTAAATCTGAAACAACGCTAAAAGATGTAAGTGTAATTTGGACTACGGAAGGTCAAGGCTCCCTTGGTCAAGTGTCTATGCTGTTCAAAGGGACACTTGCCCTGCCACACAGCTTGTTAGGTCAGGAAACCACAGCACCTGTCCCAAGAGCTCCAGGTTACATATAAAGTTAAACCTTGTAACAGTAACAGTAGCTTATTACCTAAATTACAGACAACAGTGGGCACACTCACAAAATGCCATCCAGCTGCTCTTGTAATCAAGTGAACCACAGAAACAAGAGCCCCTGTACTGTGTAGCAAGGCAGCTGCCAGAAGGCTGACGTGCCTTCACACAAATGGAGCCATCAAATCCTGCGCTAGGCTGTGTGTATGAGAAAGGCACTCACACACCTTCCATTACTGGCTGGCCTTTTAACAGTTTTCCCTGATGCTTCTTGAAAAGAGTGAACTAATGTGACACTCTTCGCAAAAAGGGTCTTAACAGATGACACAACATGCACCACATGTATTGATAATTTGGTATTAGCTGGAAGAGTCCAGCTACTCTCCAAAGTAATAGAACGTACGTCCTTTCCACAAGGAAATTTGCTTCCTCTGCATTTTACTATTACAACTATTTAAAAAGTCAAAATATTTTTTCCTCCGTGTTCAGTCCTTCCCAAAGAGACTTAGCTGATTAACATCAAAGTGTCTTCCAAAGGAGATCTATGAGAAGGCATATATAATATCCACTGTAAACATGCAAAGCCCTAGAAAAAAAAAAAAACTGACCTAAAAATGTAAAAACAATTTAAACGATGAAATTATAATCCAATCAAGTAAGTTTCAGATCTTGTCAACTGTATTTCTGAATATTCTTGTGGGTAGAGTATTTCTATTTTTAAAAGCCGTGTGATAGCAACTCTCCAATTAATTCTTTAGGCTACATGTCAGAAGTTTTATTACTAGTTAATTTTGTCGTTTCCAGGCTTCACAGTTTCTTAAGTTTTTGACAGTTAAACAGTTTTAATAATAGCTCCAAATATTTAGAAATGCCAAAATATGTAAAAATAACCTCTCAGCATAGACAGTGAATGAAATAAAGTTGCACCAGTAGATTTTCCCAGTTTGTTTTCTGATGTCGTGCTATCAAGCACAGGAATGAAAGTGACATATAACCAAAACATAAGGATATCAGGGAAAGAATATAATCAGCCCCACAGGAGGAGCGGCTTGATTAATTCTGGATAGTCCGAGTTGTGACGACAACAAACCTTGTGATGAAACAACTCTCTGGTTTGCTCTAGTTCAAGGAGAACAGTAATGAGCCACATCTTTTATTTTCAGTTTTACACACAGATATTACATAGTAAATAATAATTATGATTTTTAATCACCTAGGTAGAACCTTTTCCCCAAAATGTATTCTATTAAAGTATGATAGATGGCTATAAAAGTAAAGTTGTAGTTCCCTGGGTTACAGGTGAGACAGCGAGTTGTCAAAGGTCACAAAGGAACCAAAACGGCGTATAAATCTAGTTTTCATAGCTGTGTGTTTAACTTACTAGCTCATGTCCTATTTCTGCAAATAGACTTACCAGCAGGAATCCTTACACACAATTTCATTGTCCTCAGATTACATCTCGGCATCCTCGAAGATAAACTGCTGTTCTATCCATTCACATTGTCTGCCTCTTGAAGTACCACCAAAAAGTTATGCCTCAAGGGTCCTAAGCTTTGCAGAGGTCTTCAGGACATGTGAGAGGTCATACGCCTGGCTGTCCTCAGAGTACTCCTGCCTAAATTAACTGCAGCCTGCCAGCACTACATGGTGTAGTCTGCACCTTCACGTTCCCTGCCTCTCCATCCTCTTTTTGAAAACGCTGGGGCAGAAGCACTGACATATCCTCACACTGACATAGCCTTCCTACTGCTCCTGCAGTTAGTGCTTCTCGATAAAGACTTGTCCTTCATTTACATGGGCCAGTGACTTAGGATCACAGTACTCATGTGCCCTAATTGTTGACACTGATCAAGTAAATAAATACCAGTGACTACGGAGAAAAATTTCATTCCCAGACATAGAAAGCACAGCTTGGTGAGGTGCTATGCACAATGGAAATTTGAAAATTGGAAGAAGGGCTTTAAAATCTAACATAAAAACAAAGCTATGAATTGCAAACCCAGAAGCATAACTTCAATTTTGGGAAAAGTATTTAAATAACCACACTTACACAAAAACAAAACATTTTGACTAGTTTTCGAAGTTCTTTTACATAATACTCAGTATGAAACCTCGGAAGCGCAGGCTAGATGAAAATACTACTCAAGTCACAAAACTGTTTAGAAAACTACAGCCAAACAAGTAGTTATCAGTGCCACACTGTCAAAACATAGGAATGCTTTGAGTATAATTCAGTGAGAACCTGTCCTGTATCAAGATCGTATCAGGCCTCCTAAACACTGCAGTGGTCTCCTCACTGCCAGCAGGGACCCCACCAATGCTGACCGAGCATCGAATACCCCAGGCACCTGAGGGCTTCGGTTCAAGCACAGGTACGTCACTCCACGCTCAGCTGAGCAGGTCTCAGGAGCAATCCCAGAGAACACGGGAGATGTTACTCTCTATATGTTTTGTCAGCATAAGAATCCACGTCTGCTAGACATCCACATCAAAGATACCATATTAGATTTGTAACCTTAAGATGACACAGCAAAAATATGGAAATACTGAAGTGTGGATAGAGTTATTATGTCTACGTGTTGCACAGAATATTTCTTGGTTACAAAATTTTTACTAAATGTCTGAAGGAGAATTTTATATTGTGCTACAAATAAAAATTGAAACCATGACACACCTCTTTTTCAGCATCTTCCAGTTTCTTTTTCTTGCTCTCGGGCATCAAATCATCTAACCAGCTGAGCTCCCGTTTAGTAAAAAAGAAATCCATGAGTTTTCGGACAAACACCAAAGCTAGGACCTGTAAAGACATATATTCAAGCAGTTAGGATTTAAGCAAGTAACGACTAGAAATATGCTTTTATAGGAACACTTTCAAAAGTGATGACAATTTACAGTTGGAATTTTATCCTTTAAATTTAGACAGCAGATCTCTGGATCTTTGTTGTTCAAATAAAGCATGGTTTGAAGCATTTAACAATCACTGATCTCAGTACACAGGATATCTTTTATTTTCAATTACTGAAAAAATCAAAGAGAAATTCTTTAAGCAGAATAATAGATTTTTCCTTTATTTCTATAAGACACAGAGATATCAATAAAGTTCCTCTGACAATAAATAATCTTCCTTGCTGAGCGAAGATTCTGTCTGTAAAATGATTAACCACTACTCCTTTCATGAAAGCATAAAGTAATTAAAAAAAAAGTCTAGAAGAATTTTCTCTAACAGAATAAACAGATGCACTATCCACAGATATATAAATGGAGCACAATCTAAACACAGACTTCTGGTTATAAGAACTTCTCTTTACTTATTCCGTATAAAGATTTGCCCTTGAATCTTCAGTCAAAAAAAAAATATTGTAACTACCTGTCCACAATTAGCATTTTTTTCTTTAATAATATCTACAAGTGAGAAGAAAATGGATTTTTAGGATAAATAATAATAATAAAAAAATCATACCATCATAGGAAAAACAATGGCAGCTCTTGAAACCTTTATAATCCACAGGAGTACAAGACAACTCAGCTGAATTACAGTGAAGAGATGTACTTTTCTAAGAGGAACATGTCTCAGGTAGATAAAATCTGGCTGATGCTTTGCGGGCATCCAGAATAACTTTATCCTATCAAAAAGCTGAAAGAGAAATATTTTTTTAAAATGCATTTTATTATCAAAATGAACTACAGGACCATTATGTTTATATTCACAGATTAACTATGTTAACAATTAGGCCCTTCTAAAGACAAAAATTGTGTAGTAATTCAGGTGCACAGGAAGAGACTGTATCATTTACAATCATGATGCAGGAAGCTATCCTAGCCCACTGGTATAGAAGACTCAATTCCTTGAGTTGAACGGCCAGAATAAGAATGAGATCCTGTATCATTTACATAAATCTAACTATTCAGCTATTCATCATCTCAAATTCCTTTCACTTTTAATCCTCATTTGTCTCCTTATATATTTCTATCATAGTTGTGCTCAGAGATTGGATTAGTCATATTCCAAGACACATCCTGCTCATAACTGCAGACCATGCTGTACTCAAAGAAAATAAGTACTTTAAAATACTAGTACCAATATTTCAATTCAAGAACTCTAAAAGTTAGGCAAAGCCTGAATTCAAATTAAAGCTGAAGCTAACCAAAGCAAATGGAATCTAGTTCATCCCACTGCGCAGATGCATTATTATACTGCCTTTCTAGCACAATCAGAAATTTGTTTTCCACCTAGCTCTGCTTGCTTAAAATACACACAGCTCTGAAAGATCTCAAAGATCTCTTCAGCCTTTATTTCCCATGACTTGAGCCCCATTTCCTCCAGTTCACTTCACCAGACACTTTATCACAGCTTGCCCCCTTTTCTCCCAGTGCGCGCAGGAGATCCTCTTCACAAAATGATGGTGGATGCCCCGTTTCTCCCAGAAGGGAATAAACCATTCTGCATTCACACAATTTTCAGGAATTTCAGGTTTCAGGAATTTTTATTGGGTATGTGTAAAATGCATAAAGGCTTATAATTTGGCAGGATTTACGCTTTTTTTTTCCCTTTTTTTTTCCGCTTTTCTTTTTTTTCTTCACACAGAAACAGCAAAAAGCACATCCTCCTACAAAAGCCATATTATCAAATCTCAATTCCTTGTCCCAGTCTGAAGGATAAAAAGGAGGGGAGGGCGCTAGCACTCTATTCAAGTAAAGATAGCCATTCCTCCGTAGTATATTATCCCATAGCCCAGTTCAGAGAAACAGTTAAATCGTATCAAGTTGAAATTATCTATCAACTTCAGTAAAAGCCAAACTACACTTCTTACAATTTGGGTTGAGAATTCTCAAAGCGATGGATTAGAGCTAGGCCGAGTGATAAAAGATGAGTCTCTGAACAGGAAATAAGAGTCAAAAAATAAAGAGATATTGGCAGCTTTGCCTATAAATGATAAAAGGTATTAAAAAATAAAGACATTTTTAACTCACCATCAAAAAAATAAACAATGAATAAGAAACAATCAAGCATTTTCTTTGCGCTCTGTACTTGACAGCATTTTGCACAGTGTTAATTTGTATTTTTGTCATGTGATTCTTCCCTCTCGATTGTCTGTGAACATGTATCAACACCTCAAATTTCAACAACGAACAAAGCAGCACTAGAGATGTTGAGCGTGTTTGTGTCAGATGGGCTCAAGAACTGCACAGAAGGCCCTCCAGCGCTGCAGCAGTCCAGACTGCCACCACCACTAGCAAACCTGTCCCCAGTGGGGCAGTTCCTGGCCTGGGCCAGGGATTGTGCTTCATGTCCCTGCAGGAAGGCTGCCCTCTCCCTGGACCTGCCCTTCATCCCAGGGGCTGGAAAGGAAGTGTCACTGAACCTGCTACAGCTCCACTTCCCTACCTGAGGCATTTCTTTGCACAGAAAAGACCTTCAAGGTCTAACTATGTTAGCTCTAGGGCAGTTAGCCAAGCCATAGGCAACCATAGGCAAAGTTCAAGATAACTTTACCACTACAAAGGCACTAACTTGGAAGCTGAAAAGGCAGCAGGCAAGCGAGAGGGGAGGCAAGAGAGAGGAAAGGGATCCTGATGGTTGTTACAGTTTTTAGCCTAAGCCAAAATTCCCATGATATACCAAGGGAGAACAGAAAAATCAGCACCTAAAAAATAAAAATTTGAGCACATTACCTAAAGGGAATACTCTGTTTTGAACAGAATCCATTCTCTTTTTTTAAGAGATCCACTTTCAAGAAATTAAGATTGGCAACAATCCTCTAAGATTATACACAACAGAGAATAAAATAATGTAATAAAAATATTTATAAACTTTAAAGCAAGTAAAATATATTTCTTAAACTCATTTTACCTGAATTCCCTTTAGAGATGAAGCACCCATGTAAAGAAAGACTCCGTAAAGTACTGGCATCGGAATAAACTGCAAAAACAAGCAGAGAAAGAAAGAGCACATTAAATATCATTTAACAATATTAAATGCTTGTAGAAAGACATTCTGAACAGTTGAAATTCAAAGTGCCATATGCCTGAATTAATCAGACAAGTGTAAATTCATAGTAACTCAATTACAAATTAATAATGCTTCTCAGACTATAGAGAAAAGGAAGAATCTGGCTCTACAGATTTTTCGCTCTCTCATGGACAGTTATAGTTCTAGTATACTTTATTGACTATTAATAAAATTAACAGAATAAGAAAAATAAAAGTAATTATAAACACTGCACTTAAAAGACTTCTCAGGAAAGCATCTGAACAAAAGAACTATAATTTTCAGGAAAAAAATTAAAGATGCACATATATTGCTAAAATAAATATTCTGTGCTGTAAGCATTTAAAATAGTGTATGACTTCCATAGAATAATTTTGTGAGAGCATCTATAGTTTAAAATGCTCAGGCTCTCACTATAAAGTGTGTAGGCAAAGTAGTAAGATAGATATTCCATAGATAAATGTCTGTTTTAAATACAACACAAGAAGATACATCTGTTAGGAAGGTTTTATAGCGTACTTCAACATATATTCCTCAGAAGTCTAAGTTTTAGGGCTTATTCCCTTCTCTGTGACAACATACAAGTCTAAATTCTGATCTTGTTGAAACCAGTAGCAAAACTGTCACCGATTTCATAGATAATTTTTAATAACAATATTAAATATTATGTATATAGATAGCATTGTATATCCATATGACTAGCCACCTACTTTTAGGACACTGCTGAGCAGTGTCGCCCATGCAAGCAGCATGAAAGCTTTGTTCATCTCCAAGAAATCAACCTCAGAATGTCTCCGAAATGTGAAAACGGTTTTAAATTATCCATAAAACACAGAATGTTTTTAAACTATCTAAATAAACTTTCTTCCTGGTATAATTTGGCAAGACTGTTTCAAAACAACTTGCCATGAGCTCGAAGTATAAAAAAGGGGGAAACTTGGTTTTCTGCAGGTCAATGGCAAAATTCCCTTTGACTTCATTCAGTCAGACCAGAATTTCATTACAAGATTTTTTTTCCAAAAGTATTAGTTGTCCCTATCCATTCTATTAAGCAAAATTAGCATTCCAATACAGGCTACCACTGTACAAAATTATGCTAGTCAGTGCTAGTTATTCAGCTGCTGCTTCTTGTTTTCCCAGATTACCTTCAGGATACTCGTCAAAAAGACAGATGAGCCCATAAGGACAAAAATCATGAGCCCTGTGACTCTCTGCTCCCGGATTCCAAGAAATTTTGGCTGTTCTCCTGGAGCGGAGCACTCGGATTCCAGCTTTAAGCTATTCACATGGGAAATAGAGAGGACGGTGGCAGCAACAAACCATGGCAATCCCATAATAGAGCACACTCCAAGCATGACTGCCACCATGAGTAAGTCAAGATGGTATCCACATCCTTTCTGTTAAAAAAAAATATTGACAGCAATAAGAAATAAAATGAAATCTGACTTAAGGAGAACACTCGTGATAAGCATTTCTAATGAGCAGTTACAGATAATTTTAAAATTAGTGTCTTGTAAAATCAAGTAGCTTTTTTTGTGTTATCCAGGATGGGTCAGCAGTGATGACACCCTGTTACCTAAGGGGAACTCCTGCTCCTTCGAGTGTAATTCTTAATGATTTTAGACTTGTTCCAGTTTGAGTAAGTGTACATATCATAAATCCACTTTACAATTGGGAACACAGAGCTCTCCTGATAAAGAGGCATAAAGGACATTAACTCAGAGACACATAACTTCTATAAGAAGTCTAAGAGATACTATGAAGACAATGCAAAACTACATTTTCTGGTTAAACTAAACTTCATCTGTGGATAACAGTGGATGCTGGCCAGCAGAACTTTCAAAAGTGCAGCCAGCTTTCCAAACACTGAATTTAATGAAAAAAATAAAAACAAAAAGTAGGACATCCAACCATCCCTGTGTAGAAGGATTAAAAAGGACCTATTTTCATTCTTCCCTATACAAAAATTCTTCAGTTAATATTTAAAAAGTCAATTTCTGCAATAAATAACTATGAAACTACATATATCGTTTTAAAGTTTTTATATACTGTGAACATGTGGTAGTAATAATTTTCTTCTAAAGTACTTTGACCAAGAACAGACAGTTAGAAAATAGGAGAAATTAAACCTATAATTAAGCTACAGATTAAACAACAGATTAAGAATAATTGGGTCCTGTGTTTTACTAGTTTACCTATTTAATACTTACATTATACTATAAGCATTAAATGGAAAAGTCATTACAAAACCTCTGGTGTTGGGCTGTCTCTGTGTAAGTCGTGCTCAATAAATTTGCTATCATGAGGATGTTGCTTCGATTTTGGATAGTGGTCAGCAGAAGTCTTTGGTCAAACCTTAGGTACATTCAAAAAACAACTGCAAATTGAATCTGCATTTTACAATGACCAATGATCTGCACAGAGTTTGATCATATAAATGTTTGTTATCATGGTTGGAAGGGATTTTTCTTTTCTATTTTAGTAAGTATCCAGGAACTTCACACAGCTGCAAGTAAGAGCTCAAGCTGTTTCCTTTAAAAAGTCAAGGTAGTGGGTTATCTCCATAAAATTTTGCAATATGGCAACCAATCCAATGTCACGGTCTGATGAGGCAGTGATGTTCATGCAAACAATATGAATATGTTGAACCATAATTTTGCCTGTAAAACCATGCAAATGCCTTTTGACATAAAAAAAAGTAACTAAACTAAACTTGGAAGGATTTGCTACAGAGACTGCCAAAAGCTGAAATGTGCACTATTTAGAATTTGCTATGGGAAGTATAAAAAAAGAGGGGGAAAATGAGTTGGAAGCAAACAAATCATTTCTTTCTGAAGACAACTTTTATTTCTAAAATGGGAAGTGTCTGAGTTTATGAAAATGTAAGCCACATATCAAAATGAAAATGCCGTCTTAATTTACTTACATTATTTAAAAAGGAGAATTCACATAAAGGAAAAGAAAATGAAAAGTATCAGTGCTAGCTACATTCTCTCACTTCTCGTAAGTGCTCAAATCTTACCTCCAAAGCACAACTCGACAAACTCAGAGACGTGCCAAACAAAGATATTAGTTACAGGCACAATGCACACACAGAGTTTAATTCTAAACCCTAACAGAGACACCTTTTTTTACCTTCTGACACATTTATGAGGAATGTATCTGCTAATGCATACAGAATCTGAGAGCTTTTCCTCACATTCATACATGATCTGAGGAACCTGACATATGGGAGGAAAAGGAAGCATAGCAACAGGTGATGCTACACCAGACCCCAGCAAAACTAAAACGCAGCAAGACAAGGGGGCAGCCAGGAGGACCATCTGACTCCCAGATGCCAGTGCTGAAAAAACACATTCCAAAGCTTGGCAGCAAATTCCTGCATCTGTCAAGTTAACCACATGCAATGCTATGGATTGACATGAAGAACCAGGCTGACAAAGAGGGCAAAAAAAGAACATATCAAATGTCACAATCATCCAAGAAGAGGCAGTGCAAAGTGAAGGTTGCAAATGCATTTGCTAAAGCAACTTGGGATTGGATTGCTGCTTATTAAAAGTATGTCAAAAAAAGCCTAGGCTTGCTGCATATACATGTAGAGAAACCTGCTGCTGTTAGATTTTGCACAACAGTTTTTCAAAGGGGTGATGTCCCTTTTTCTCTCTCCATCTGTAGGCATCTAAAGTGTTAGAGAACAGAGCAGTAAGCTGTCCCACAGCGTTTTAGGAAGCCATCCTGCCTCTGAACTTCACTTTTATTCTCCTCCCTTGTTTAAGAAAGGAAGGGCAGGCAAACAAAAAAAGGAAGAATCACATATAAAGATGGAGGCAGAAAAAACTTCGTATAATAAAACAACTCCTGAGTAGCTTTTCAAAATTCAATCTAGCAGAAAAATTATGTCAGTATCTGAAGACGTATTGAGCATTATGATACTTAAGGAAACAATTCACTTCCAGATTTGCTTTAGATGAATGCATCTAACACCTCAAATAAAGCATTGTCTAGACTGCTTTCTTGATTCAGAATCTCTGTTCCAAATCACTTTCGTAAAGACTTGTACAAGGCAGAGAATTTCTGACACAGGATATCAGTATTTTGTAGACAAATAGAGAAAAGAGAAAAATGAAAGGACTGCTAAATAACACACAGTAAGACAGCCATCATTAAATAGATCAAAGTACAGTATATAACCTGAAGCGGAAAATCAAAGTGAAAATACAACGATTTGACTGAATACCTTTAGTTTGTGTTCTTTCCTATTTATAATGACAGCTGTGATCTGTTGGTCCATAAAGATAAGGATAGTACAAAGCAGAGCTGGAATTACAGCAGCTATCACTGTCCACCAAGGATTAGGTCCCAAAGGAGTAATAAACCAGCCACGATCATCTCTGGTGGGCTATAAAAACAGAATCATGAACAATCAGTCAGAACTCTATGGATCATTAATATTTCAATTTCACAAGATTATACACAAAAACATTACTAAGACATGATTTGCTTTAAAATTAAGAAACAATCTCTCTATGTAAGACCACAGAAAAAATGCTAACCTTAATACAATACCAAAAAAGAGAAGGCATAATTAGGAAAATCATCTAAGATACTGCAGACTTGGTTATATTCAATACACTCAGTCAAGATCTCAGAAGGAGCCTCTGAACATTCCAGTAGACCCAAGTCTCAGCAGACTTGGATAATTTCAGTAAGTTTGGTCTCCACATAGAAGATGCAAGGAAGCATGAAGGATCCTCAGTTACACAGATCGCTATTCACAGAGTCACTATTCATTGTGTTTGGTGCACACAAAGAAAAAAAAGATCACAACAGCATCACTACTCCCTAATTATAAAAATATGATAAATCCACTAAAGCATACTGTATTATCAAAATAACAAAGCAGTGCAATTTATCAATAAATTACCTTAAAAGCATTTGGAACTTGAAGCTTTGGTGATGGGATCCCAATGGCATAGTCAATTAAGACCATGGACAAAATAGTGAGAAAGACAGCAAAATCACTGACAACAGATCGCACCTGTGAATATCAAAAGGCATGACAATTTTAACAAAAACATTCACGGATGATTTATGACTTGTTTCTCTTTACAACATCAAGGCATGTTTTGCTTACAGGTAAAACCACACTTATTCTGGTACAATTTCTTAACAGAAAAGACATAAAATGTTCATTTAACTTGCAGTTAATTACACTTGCAATACAGATGCAGTTCTATGCTGCACATAACTAATGACAACTTTTCAATCAACCAAGTTGCACTTACCTTTGTTGGAAAGTACCGACTAGTTTTGAACTGCTTCAGTGTGGATGACAGCGTTACTGTTGAAAAGAATAAGATGACAGACCAGAAGAGGACATCTGGAACATATGGGCCATGATGACCACAGGCTCGGCCAACAAACTCTCCGTGAAGCTTCCTGCATTCCTACCAGGGAAAACAAAGTAGGTGTGTTCTGAAAAAAATCCATGTTTATGCTGCTGTTATAGGAAAGTAATAGGAGAGAAAAAACATATTACAAGCAACATAGACTGCTTTACTAAAGCTTGTAAAATCCGTTTTAGATACTTAATCTTTTAAAAATTAAAACTCCTGATATTTGTACCTGGACTGTATGGAAAAGTCTCAAACCTTATGACACTATCAACAAAAAGTGAAAGTTGACAATAAGCGCTTTCTTAATTTCAGAATTAAAGACATATTACATGCACAAGTATCCCTTCATAATACCTTTTTACAATGGTATTTAAAATACAATGAGATTTGTTTCAAACAGTTCCAGCCTACTTGCTGATTTTTGCTTTTCAAATATATTTCCTAATTCCTCCTTAAAAGAGGAACAAGTTCCACCAAGAGGAAGGCTGTTCCAGATGCAATGTCAAGAATTGCTGCTTTGTTTTAAGCAGGAAAGTTCAAGGAAGAACTACTTGATAGAGATATTAGCCTAAGAAAACAATACATTTAATACCACATGAGGGCAGCACATTCCTTAAAATTATCTTTTTCTAAAAAGTGGTCTGGTAAAACGCAGCAACCCCCTGATATTCTGTTCAATTCAATTTACGATCAGGTATGTAAATATAGTAGAATAAATCTCCAGTATTTCTCCAATACCACCCACTAATTCTTTAAAGACCTGCTTATCCTAGTACAATAAGCAGAGAGACACAGTGCAGCTATAAAACTGTGAGCTACAGTTTCTGTACAGTTACAGTTTCCTTCTCCTTCCCTGACCTCTTTCTTTCATTTCCACCTAACACCCATATTAAGTAAAAGAAAAACCTTCCACAACCAGAATAAGAGATTCCAGACAGCAATATCTAGCCAGATCAAGATCTTACGTTATCCAAAAATTACGGCCACTGACTCATCCATTTGTGGCTTGATTAGTATAAGATACATTGGCTTTTATAGAAGACTGACTTGAAAAAGTAAATGTAGTTGCTATTTGATGACTGTGAGACAAAAGGCTGCAAAACATTTGACATTAGCATTACAGTAAATGTGGGGTAATTATGATACCGTTTTGCCTCAAACAAAGGCATTAGGTGGCGGGGGGGAAGGAGTTTCAGGAAACCTAGAAGAAATTCTCAAGATTTTGGGACATCAAATGGAAAATTGGTCCTGACTGGAGTCAGATTTTTTTTTTTATGTTCTCACAGCACAGGGATGGTTTTAATCATGTAAATATAGGCAACTACAGAAGTACTGAATTAGAGTTTTGTTGTTGTTTTTTTTTTATATTAACACTGATCACATTCAGTTTGTCTTAGTAAGACAAAGAAACTCTGGTTTTTCTGTGGTCTTTGAGAGAAAGTGTTGTCTTCTTTCCTGACCAACCTGGGTTTGAAGCAGTCACTTAAGACTTATAAGTAAAACATAAGAAGCAACAGGAAGAACTAAGCAACAGATAAGAGAGAGGAATTAGACTGATCAAACTATTATAGGCAATTATGTCTAATGTTTTAGTACATCTCTGTAGAATAGGGGAATTCATGTTTCCTGATGATGTTTGCAAAGAGTAAATATATACAAGTATGGAGAAATTCAGATATTTCTTTGACAACCACAGGGACTCATGAGAAGAGTTGTTCAGTTACACTGTTACTCATGTAAACTCAAGTTTTGGTGATAAGCTTTTGAGGAGAAGTTTTAAAGGGTTTTATGTAATTCAGCAGGTCTTTTACATTTATAGTTAAAACAAAATCTGTTATTTTAAATCTCCTCAGCTGCAAATGTACTCTGAAAAACACTGTCAGAGATCTGAGAAAGTGAGAGGAGGAGTCTGCCCCTGCACAGATGCTCTTAGAGTGTGCTGAAATTTTGCGAATATTCATTCTACATTGCTGGAATCCCTCAGGCCAGCAGTTCTCAACTTTTTCTGTACTGTTGCCACACCAACAGAGGTGAGGAGAAGTCCCTACTATCTAGACATTGTGGCCATGGGCGACACTTCCTGCGTAACTTATGATAACAGAGCACCCTTTCTTCTGCATTCCTGCTTTTGAAAGGAAAAAGAGTATCCACTGAAGATGGTCCATTGGATTGGCATTATAAAGTTTCATTTGGTTATGCCAAGGAAGGTGTTAACTTAAAATTAGTTTTGAGAGATCTCTAGTTTTGCATCTTTTGTACTGAATTCTCCTTGGCTTCATAATGAAATGATCTATTTGTGAAAAACAGTGGTGGCCTCATCTCAATATACCAGTTTTATCGAGCTGTAAAGGTTGCTTTAAAGATGGAAAATCTAAAGCAGTGCATTTGTTAAACCTAGTTAAAGCAGTGTACCATTTAGAAACAAGCTACATATGCAACGTCTCCCAAGCTATCTATAATTTGTTCCCCCTCCCTCCTTGCAAGAAAATTTACATAACTAAGTCATAAATAACACTGAAGGCCTAGATACAGAGAAAATTGGTCAGCAAACAGAAATTTTACATTTCTCCCCTTTCCACTATAGTCTGAAAAGCTGGATAGTGTTTTAGGGGATATAAAAGCTCCTGGAGTCTTTCTACCCAAGGAAACTTCGGCTTTGCCATCTGGCAGAATTGAGGACAAATCCATTGTCACTTCATGTGTTTAGATCTCAGTCAAACTCCTGTGCTAGTGTGTCAAGAAGTTTTCAAAGCAGAGCACAGAAAGTATATATTTGCTTTAACATGTATTATCAATGACTGCATAATGTTCTAGCAAAAGGTTTACAAAAGGAGATAATGCTGCAAAGTCCACATCTTTGTTCAGTGAACTATCTAAAGGGTTCCATCTGAACAAGCATTACTGGATAGAACAGAGTATTGCTTCAATATAGTACTTGCTGCAGTAGGACAAAATCATTTATGCTTATGCCTTTATTGGTCCCAATATTTCACTTACTGACACAGTTAGGTTCCCCCATGGCACATCAGATGTAGATATATTGTAGTCATGCCAGTATTGCAAGGTTTTATTGCTGGGATGTTCTGGTTCCACACAGTTGCATCTGAAAAGACAAAACAATATTTTTTTCCTTACTCATAGAAGATGTATCAGATATGAATCCAAATTATTTATCAACATTATGACGTATTAAAACTGTGCTCTACTTTGCCATATCACTTCAAATTAATTCAGTAAATGCGTGCTTTGAAGCAGTTGGTAGCTCTGTAGCTAGTGCTATTACTAGAATATAATTGGCTGTGATGCGTGTATGCATATATAGTACGTAATGTGACATATATAACCACTCTCCACAATAAGTTTTTCCTCCTGTTTTATTCTATTCTACTGGTGTCTCTAGGTTTCACTAAGCGCATAGTTCATTATGCTGAGAATGTGCCAGTGCTGTTCCACTTCCTAATACCTAAACTTTCCTCTATGGAGATTGGATGACCATAGGTCAGCTTTGGGCCCATACATATCTCAAGTGCAAACTGTATTCTGTCCCCTTTCTCTTTCCTGGAATGACTTTGAACAAAAAACTGCCCAACTCCCCAGCCAGCTCTCAGGACTCTGAAAGATCACTAGCACTTACAAGCTCTGTCCCCATTGCTTTTCCTTTCCCCACAACTGCTCTAAAAGTACGCTTTTCATTTTAAATTGTGCATTTTAACATACAAAAGGTTAAGAGGCAGTGTGGGAGGACAAGGCTTCAAAGGCAATTTAAAATCAAAATTAGGTCTTTAAATCCTCTGAAGCAAACTGTGGGAGGCTTTTTCTTTGATAAGGCCTTCAAAATACACAGGATACTCTCTAGGTTCCAAGTTGTCAAGTTTGCTTTGCAATTCTCTCTAAAGTAATCCTGCTTTTAAAATCTATGGAAATATCTATCCTCGTAGCATTTTAACTAGCTTATGATGGCTGCAAAATAATGCTGCCCCTCCCCTTCTGACAAAGTTTTCAGGAGCCGCAGGTGACAGGATAACTTCTGCCCATAGAGCTGAGAGTCTTCAGGCACACATTTGCATCCCAGTTCGGGAGTATCACCTTGTTCATTTAGCTAATCCACCACTTTTCTCTGTGGCTATTTATCTGACTACCAAATGAATAGGAAGATTCTTCAGGTTTGTCATATTTTCCACATATGAAATTCTGCCATCTATGTTACGAGTACAGGATAGTGCTGCTGGGTTTCCATTACAATACTATACATGTGGCACCACAACTGCATTTAATATATACACAGAGACATGCAGATTGTCTTTGTGCAACTCCTTAGCTTTATTTTAAATGCAGATGTTTATAAAAGAAAGAAAAAAGCCCTTACAGCCCATGAACAAGAAAAACAAAACAAAACAAAAAAGCAATAGCATCAGAGGAGTAGAGGGCCTGAGTCAAAAGACATTTAAGTCAATTGGATCTTTCAAGCAGACTTAATGTGTTTTGGATCAGGGCCCAAGTGCAGAATGAATGCGTGTTCAAAGCACAGTTAAAGATATTACAAAATAAGTTAAACGAAGCATGTTATTAATAGTGAGTTAAAGTAGCATAGTAAAGTCAATACGCAGTCCATCTATGTTATTGCAAGGGCACGTTTGCTGTTCATGCAAGAATACAGATGTGGCTGTTTCAGGTTACTATCATGTCCTGGGAATAAAGCAGTTTCCTGCCCCCTTTTGTCCATCGCTGATCACAGACTGGCCAGATGCTGGGCGCTGGCCCACTGGGATTTGATTACAGTAGGCCAAGGTGACGTGGGCTGTTCTGTCACAGTCACTTTCTCACTAGAAGGGAAGACTGTGCATGTCACCAACACTATATGATAGAGCTACGCTTGCTGCAAATTGCAAAGCTACATTTAAACATTAAAGAAGCTATTTTTTTCTAGTTCCTTACAGTCAGAAATACATCAAGAAGCTATGATTCAATAGAGCCAAAGTAATTCACCTTTGATGAGATCCATCCCACTGTTTATTCCTATATCAAAACTGCTTTCCTCCTCTGCAGGGAATTAGCATACCAGTCTAGCTTTTACCAAGTTTGGTAGGTATTTACTGATGGCAATCACTCATCAGCAAATCATGTGTACAAACTCAGCCCAAAAAGACCAAAATTTTCACCCTGCCCCATCAGAGGTTACATCCGAATGGGTGCAAAATTAGGCCCTAAATGTAAAGATCAAATCCTGTATTTCTCTAGAGAGATAAAATTAAAATCAAGTAAATTGTTCACTATGTGAAAAGTGAGCATGCTTTGACTATCCCCATTTATTTAATACCTTAGAGTTAGAATAATTATAAAAACTGTCTTGATGCACAAGAGCACTAAAGAACACACTAAAGTATATCAGCACCACCTCTTCAAAGAATGACCATGGTTGTTTTAATACATATCGCGTTATTCTGTATTGTTTCCAATGCAATATGTCCTCTGGCAACAATGACATTTTATCATAGTATGACTGTGTTCCACCAGCATGCTAATTGCCTAGCACTATAGGAAAGAGGGATAGCAAGGCAACCCCTGCCCAGACTAGAAAACATAACTGGAGGTGCCATTCAGTGCCAGAACATAAATTATTAGGATTAACCACCACAAGGTGACATTTCACAGCAGATGTAATTGGAGTAATAATGACTATTTTCCAAACACAACTGACCTGCAAGGATGAATTTGCATTAGCAGAATAGGGCTTTCTACTTTACTTTTTTTAAACCGTTAGTCTCTTCTGTTGTCATTTTTTACTCTAATGGAGAGGTCAGCTCTCAGAGTGCGAAGTAATATACACTGCAGTGTGAACACTAAAACACGTTTATTTTCTTGATAAAACTCTTAAGGCTGGAGTAAGCAAAATTTTACTGCCTCTTGAGGCATCAAATGTTCTTGAAGTCCATATGTTTGTAAAGTTGTTTAAAGAGCTGAGCACCTGCCCAACATAAGCGATCTATTTGGAGTTTATGCTCCTTTCACACCTACAGCAAGAGACTATCTGCACACCTATAATTACATTCTCATATTCAGCTCCAAAGACAGTAAGAACTGAGCAACAGTCTCCCATGCTGAGTTGGCACACGCTTACAGGAGCCTCATGCCTCTGTGAAACAGCAGCTCTAGGCTCTATCTACAGTGGGCCTAGATACCAGGCATAGGTCATTCCCTTCTATATATAAAATGTCCTTATTTGGCAACAAGGCAGAGGATGGTGGAGCTGGCTGACTAAATCGATTCAGTTTCAGACAATACAATCTCCAGTGGACACGTGAGGCCTGTCTTAAGATCAGAACTGATTTAAAAAAAAAAAAAAAAAAAAAAAGAAGTAATGGGAAAATAACAGACCTAAGCTGCTAGCTACAAAGATAACCAAAGTAAGGAGCCATTGTGGCCTTTATACTTGCCAAGGTGTTCAAGAAAACAGGATGGGGAACCCAGGTAGATGACAAAGAATGAGTTTTCCAACTGGCTGATGCACTGCTATCACTGTAAGCCTGCATCTTTCAGAGGAGCATGAAGACTTCAGCTAAATCTTCAACACCAATCAGACAGTTTCAGTGGAGATCCTGATGCCACCCCATTCCCTTCTGCGTCCTCCTAACCACCCAACATTTGTTCCCCACAGGGATAGCTGGCACCAAAATGATCATCCAAATTACCACTCTTCCTTGGGATACAGTGAATGTGAATAAAGGCTTCAAAAATAATAATAAAGGTATTTTATATGTGAAATAAGTTGGTTTTCTCCTCTTTTGTAGATTAGCAACAAAATACAAAATATTTCTGAGCACAGTTGTTGCCCAACAACTAATCTGGTGAAAGGTTCTGTACTCAAAATATTCAATCCTGACTGTACCTTCCTGTTCTACTGCAAAACAAGAAACTTGTTTTTTGCTTATGACATTCCTAGACCTGTCAAGCACTCGCTCCTCCCTGTACATTTAAAACAATGAGCACAGTATTAACAGCAAGTGCTAACACACTCCACTACCATTACAGCTAACTTGAGATCTTGGCACAAGAATCTGGCCCAGTACATTTGCAAGTAAAACACACTTAAATGGTGTAGTTCCTCTGGAAGCTTTATGGCTACTCAGTTATAAGCAGTTATTATTTTACAGCTCAGTGTGTTCAATTTATTCTGGAGTTCCTATTTCTTCCAATATGTTCATGCTGCAAGCTATACCTCTTTATCCTACCCAAAGATCTGACCTATTGAAGGTGCAACTGCAGTTTCTTCATAACAAGCCAACATAATATTTCCCCTTCCTGGAAACGCAAAACCTCTTTTTAGCTTCTTTAGGTTAGCAATTGAGATTTGTTCAATATGAATATTTATTATTATAAAAAAAAAAAAAAAACAGGCAAGCAGGCAAGTATGACAAATAAGTTACAAAATGTGCTTATTTAAACAATATGTCTCATGGAATATGAGAACACACATTTGGTAATACAAGTAGGAAGATTTTTTTTCTCCCTAAGAAACACAGTATGCTGTACAGGGCTTGCTGTACACTGGTGACATAACAGACAGAATAGGAATACGGTATGAAAAAAGAAGACAACATCACTAATTTAACAGTGATGTGCTGGAACATATGCATAAGCATTGCTTATGTTGCATTTACAACTCTGAAGGTCTGAAGGAAGGCCCATCAGCAGCAGAATGCCATGCATTTTCAGGTTATCTCTAAATATATCATTTTCATGGGAGCTACGGGTACTTGCAGAATCCTTTTTCCCATGTCAGAGCTGCTACAGAAAGGCAGTAGGCTTCATCTTCTCTGTCATTCCATACTTATAAGACCAGTATATCCCTGGCGTTATATTTATCATATTCTTACACGCACCAACATTAATAGCAAAGAAGCAAAAGTCCCAGTGGAGAAGAAACTGGAAATGAAATAGTTAATGTGGGTGGGAAATAGACTTGTTAGCTAAGTTCTCTCTGCAGTTCACAAAATGCTTTTAAGGCACAATCTTAAACCTGTCATGGTCAGATGGGATTTTTTTTCATTTATTTATGAGATCTGCCATACTGAATTAGACATTAAGTCCTCAATTTATTGTAGCCCATCTCTTACAATCATGAATATCAGTAGGCATTTGACTATATTCAGTTTAGTCGGTAAAGCTGAGGTGGAAATTAAATAAGCCTATAAAATCATCAAATAATGCATTCAATATAATAATTTCATAAACACACACAGATAAACCTGGGGGGAAATTTGATGTTACAGTGAAGAAATCCCAAAGAATCAGATTTCTTAGCACATCAGAAGGAAAAATGTTGCTCTGTTAAGAGGAAAGTGCAAAACAAATTTATAATTACATTGTAGTTTTTTAATCCTTGTTGCCTTTCATAATTGTTAGTCTTTATTAGTTGCCTGGTGTATAATGCAGTCTATGCATTCATAGCAGTACTGCAGTATGTAACTGCCATACATTGAGGTTAACGTGCAGAAAAGTGGTGTAATTATGTGGGAAGCATTTTTCATTTTGACAATTCATCTGAAAGCTTTCACTGAGACATAGTTCTAGGATGTCAGCTCACCCCCTTTCTAAACTAAAAATAAATATATAAATGAACAATAGAGCTTTATACCAGAGGTGAAAAGATAAGGGTTTAGGAACGATATACGGCACATGTGATGTGGTCAGTATGATTATTAACTGTTGAAATGTAGTGAATGCTTACAAAGCTGCTGTAACAAAATGACCCAAGGATTTTACATAAACCTTTTCAACTTTTGAAGGCCAAATGTTGACTGGTTATCAATGACAAACTACATGCCACAGAGAATTGCTTAGCAAGGAGATCCTTTTCCAAACTGGGGCAACAGAGAGTAAAAAGAACGAAGCAATATTGGTGCCTACTGCACTCAGTGGAGAGAGAAACACAAAAATGAGTTGAGAAGGAACAGAGATGTCCAAACCAAAACAAACCAACAAAGAACAAAGAGGAGGAATCTCCAGATTCAAGGTTTTGTCAAGAAGTGAAAAGAACCCAGCAACTGAACTTCATCATAAAAACTGCATGATTTAGGGAAGAGGAAAGTTCTTATCTTAATCACAGATATGACTTTTTTACTTTATTGTAGAAGAAAACTGTAAGGAGTGGGGAAAGAAAATCTACATTCATACTTGAGTTCAAAGAAATCATTACATCAACTGGATTTAAATTACATGTCTGGGATTGTAACAAGAAATGCCTATAAACCCAAGTCACTTTCTGCTATTTATCATCCCTGACTATTCACTCCACTTGCAGCTCAAGGAACACGGGTATAAAACAACACAATTTGCATCTAAGTAACGAGCATTTAGTAACTTTAAATTAGGTACATTTATTTTCTTAAATGTAAACTTTAATTCCTAATCTTTTAAATTAATAAATTTAGATCAAGTTGTACAGCTAATGAAAAAATTTAAATTTGCTTGTGAAAACAGAATGGACAAAACTCATTTTTACAATACCTTCTAAAGACACTGGTTTCTATAGCCTGCATAAGACATTGAGATTGACGTGATCTTGGCTCCTTAATTACATCAAGAGTGGGATTTTCTACTTCTAATTCTTAAGTGCATGTCAATACCAAGACAGATTGTAATATGCATATTACTATGCCAAGAATACACGTTAAAATTATTCAATGTAATCTGTTAATAATTGAATAACTTCTGGTAAAGAATTATTAAAAACAACATGAATTTATCACTTCGGAGAAAAAAAAAGAATTAATAAAAACCTTATGGTATATAAAGTCCCAAGAACTGAGCAACCTCACCCACAGAAATAATTTATTTTCTGTATTCAAAGACAACTGCCTCAAAATACTTCTGTTGTAAATAAAACTGGATTGTTTTCTAAATTATCCAAGACATTTATTTTGTCTTCCTTTCCAGAACTATTATTTTTAAATCAGTAAGTGGTAGGGATCTCCTTTCCTAGTAAAAATTATATCCTAGTATTTACTGCACACATTAAAACCTAAATGCATCAGTGTTCTACAGTATTCACTAAAAGGAAGTGAGTAGGAAAAAGCAGGAGGAGGAGAGTGCAGAAATAAGAGTTGCTATGCCAACCTACAAATGCTAATGGCATGACAAATACAAAAAGGTCACAGTTAAAAAAGAAAAAAAAAGAAGGAAAGAAAAGGAAAGCCCCAGATCAAAAAGTATGTGTATTTTATTTAACAAACAAGAAGCAGATACTATATTTAAATTCCTCCAAAACAACGCATCTTAAAAAAAAAGGGGGGGACAGGGGGCAAAAAACACACAGTTGAAGCACCATAGCACACAGAAAATCAGATTGTATTTGTTTGCCTTTAATTTAGCTCTTAAACATACCATTAGTCATTACTAGAAAGTGTGAGTACTGTCCATATCCTAAAGACAGTATTTTTAAAGTCATATGGAGTGGATGCTGAATCAATGTGCCTGTAACAAAAAAGTAACAATCAAGAAACGGACTAAAAAATATATAGTAATAGTAGTTTTACATTAATTAGATGAAACAAACAAACAAAAAGAAAAGATGGCTTTGTCTTTTTAAGATAGAATTCTGTAACAGAAAGACAAAAGCGTATATTCTACCTGGCAAAGATATGCTTTTAAGAAATCACTTAGAAAAACTTTAGTGCAGTTCCGACTGATTAATAAAAAAGCAAAAGAACAACAAAACTACAGTCTTCTAAGGCTGGTTATGGGAGATAGCAGTAATAGTTTATAAAACCATATGACAATATATGTGCAATATGTTTTTTGAGGTCATCATAGTCTTTTAAACTCGATACATGCAGAAGTTTGATATATGAGAGAAATCCAATCTACCCAAACTACAGAATGGACATTCTTTGTCACTTGAAATATATGGTTCCAATATGGTTGAAATATAAACCATTTAAAATGACTGTTTTCCTTGTCTTTCTAATACTCCAAAGGTCAGTACTAATAGCATGCCAGTAGCTTTTCCTGGGACAGGCTCGTGTCCCATCAGAGCAAACAACAGCGCTGCAATGCAAAGTTCCTATGGACAGCAGAGTGTCCTGGAAAAGGCCATGGGAGGACAGAGGAGACCAGGATGAAATACACACCTTGCTATGAACTACGTATCTTCTTTTATCGGAGTAGGAAATAGGCATCCTACAAATTCTGGAAATTTTATAATATAAGCTGAGTTTTCTAGCCCAGAAGTGCAGATCCAAGATAAAGTTTTACATAAGCTAAGTATTCGAAGAGAAATGAGCTGCTCAACCTTTTGAAGTTCACCCATTGCTAATTAAAGAACTGACAAGGCTTTACTAACAATTAAAAACTTGTCTTTAAAATCCCCAAAGAGGAAAATGCAAACAGCTGTTTTAATTAGCAAAACAGCAGATACTAATTAGCTTCTGTAACAGAGTATGCTGGTCCTTTAAGGAAAGAACCAGTTTCAGCCCAAGTTTGTTACTGATTTAAACTCCTAGAAGGACGAGGGTCAGGTGCTGTGCAACAAGCTTCTCCTCCTCATGAAAGCAATATTGCCCAACTTCACGAATGCAAAAGTGAGATTTTTATTTCAAATAGCTGGTTTGGAACTTCTTGCTTTCCATCTTCTTGGAACCGAGAGCGCCACATACAGACAATTTAAACAGGGCTTGAAGGTAGCAGAAGCTATTCCTGGCTCCCTACACAGAACCAACCAATGCAGCCATTTTCACTGGTAAACCAGCTAACTGGAGAGGGCTGAGAGCAGATAAAAATGTTTACAGAGATGATGGAAACAGAAAAATCAGTTTTCAGAGAGAAGGAGAGAAAATCATTCCCTCAAAATCCACACAGAAATGGGAAAACAGTTGAAGGCAACACACCATTAAGAGACCACACTGGCCTTTGGGAGTAGGAAGGAAGGGAGAGATTCCTTGGGAAAAAAGGAGGATAGCAGAAGTGAGGAGTTGTCCCCATTTACCTGGAAGAAAACAAACTCAGAAAGCTTTTTTTCCAGGAAGCTGAAGACTGAAAGAATATATTTAGTTCTGTTAACTTTGGAGAAGCAACGTAATTGAAACCCAATGCTGACTTCCGGATTTGTTGCTACACTGAATGTCTGGGGTTTTAGCATGTTATTTCAAAGACATAATTTAGACTATTTCTACTTTCACTAAATTGATTTCAAAAGGTTGCATATTTTTTCTTCATATTGTCTCAGTTTATCTCAGTCCATTTAGGTTAAATATCTTTGGAATGACTTAGAATTTTAAACTCTGCCAGTAGGAACATTTTTGAGAAATGACTACCTGAACAAAAAATACTACCTGAATGCAAAAGCTATAATGTAACTTAAAATATTATAAACATTATCATTTTCTATTGATGAGGCATTTTAACATCTCAACTCTGCCAGCTACCTGGTGCCTGAATAAAATCTTGTCTTTCTAGAATATTTCAAAAGAGTACAACAACATCCTATTCTGTGCACCCTTGACATGACTACTTTCAAGTGATAAATTAAAAAAAAAAAATCCACAAATAACACTGCGCTATATAAGGCTAGAGTGAAATACTGACTTCACAGAAGTGAAGTATAATGAGACTACAGTATTACCTCAACTGTACATACAGTATATAGTATATGTATAGTGTTTTTCTTTAAGTTAGTATTCCTTTGTCCCCAGATTAAGCTATTACAGAGAGTGTAATATTATTTCAGCATGATGAGAGAGCTTATGAAAACAGAACTACAGTTTCTACAATATAACTTGTTCTGCCTTTTAGGATATATAATATGCACTATGGTTCAGGACTTACTATTTTTCTAATAATGATAATACACACTCAGCTCAAATGTTTTCTCTGCCACCATGTTTTGTTTTTCACAGCTTAAAATGCAAATGAGACATTTGGTTGAGACACTCCTGTTTTTCCAGTGAACAGAAAAAGCGGCACCGTTCAAGCCGCTAGCTTCAAGCATTGTTCTTTTTGGATCACGCAGAGGGTTCACCTGGGTTCAGTGAAACAATAAACACGTTCCTAGAGGAAGATCACCTCTGCAAATGCTTTTTAATGACATTTTAGTTGCTTAGATGTCCAGGCTTGATTGGCCTCAGGCTACACAATGATCTTTTCCTTTACTAGGAGGCCATTTTTGCTCTCATATCACAGAGAGAAGTCTGAGGTATTTTTTTTAATTTCTAAATAAAACTATCCTGATCAAAGTAATTCATTCCTTTATTCCTCAATTAGAATACTCATTACCCAAATTCTCCCTGTCAAAATTCAACAATAAAGCAAAGCTGCTTAAATTAAGAGTTATCTAAAAAAATCATATTAAGAAGAAATTGTGACAAATATCAATCCTTGCTGAGCAGTACCAAATAATTCTAAACCCATTTCAGTTCTTGAAGCTTGAACCTTTACTGTTAGAGAGAATAAAGGAGGTACATGGAATCATATCTTTAGGAAAGCTAACTTTTTAATTTGAAAAAAAAGATAGATAAATACATTAAAATGTTGCATGACCATTCAAAAATATTATAAAGCATCAATATAAGTTACAGTAAGAGATCACTAAGTTACACATTTAGATAAAAATGTGAATGAAAAAAACACAGAGCTGAAGTCTCATTTAGCCCTACTTTGTATTCCAAGACTCCCAAGTTTCATACGTAAGCTTTCCAAAACTTCAAGATATTTTCTACTTAGATTCCAGTCTGTAAGCCTACTGAAACAAAACAAAACAAACAACAACAAAAAAACCTAAAAATCTCTACATTTCAACTGTGCATTATAGACAAACTAAATATTTCCACATGAAAGTTCACTGCTACCATGAATTTTCCTGCTGTGTACTTTTGTGTTCCTTACAGGGAAAACACCTATGGCGGAAAAAAAAAAAAAAAAAGTTTTAACAGAAGAAATCTTACTTACGAGTATTGAGTCAGCAGATCCAAATCATTATGCATGTTGATTGGATACGTCTCACTGAGATGAAATAGCTTCTCTAAGGCCTCATAAATGAAAATGATGCAGATAAGAGAAGCAAAAGCTTCTTCAGTAAACCGGGTAATGTAACAGACTAGGGAGCTTGCATCAGTTGCAACAAGGATGATGCACAGGATTGCAGTCCACAGCCCAATGCTAGCTCTCAGAGAAAGATATGACAACCCATACTCTCTAAAGAAAAACAAAATTAAACATAGTTTATCTTCTGTCAAGTCACAGTTTTCTATATGCAGATGAAGCAACTCCAGAAATTCCTTTGTCTAGGACATGTGATTCCAGGGACAGTCTGAATCAGAAATGGTGTTGTTACCATGAACTGAAGATACCATCTAGACAGCTCCTAACTTGATAAAGACGGACAAAGAGCTCTATCTCCACTGAAGTGAGGGCATAGCTTTGAGAGCGGCCATAAGCCAAAGGTCCAACCGCCCCTTTATCCCATACAACTGCCTTGGGAACGGCCAGTACCTGCCAGTTTCTTTTTAGACTGCATGAGTAGCTAAAATCAGCAAATGCCAGGTTAGGGAAACTGTCTTTTCACTCGTGTTTGTTTGTTTGCTCGTTTTCTGACAGATGTTTCTCCCTCAATAAAATCCCATGCACTTGTTACCTATGATATTAGAGCTCCAAATAGTTTGGATGATATTATCACCGAGAGTTGAAAGCTGTATGAAAAGGTGATAATAAAGAGCTCTTGAGAAGCTGAACAGGCCTTCCTACTCTGCGTAGTTCAGGAGGTTTAGGAGAGTTTGCTCTACCGGCATTTCTCCTGCTGCAGTAGACCTGGTCACAGCAATGAAGCTGAAAAGCAGAAAGAATCTTGGAAAAGCATGGTCCTTGCCAAGATGCAGGCACAAGTTTTAGCAAAGTTGTGGTATGTTATGCACAGCATGTTAGCATGAACGTGGAGTACGCTGTTCTGGCGTGACGCTTCATCCCTTCTTTTGAGAGTGGGGGAGTTACATCAGTGACTACTGAAAGATGGCGCCACTACCGCTATGTTTGCTTCATGAGCGAGAAGATAACCCATTGCCTGAATTAGAGGTGTGAGAAACCATGAATTTAGATGTATCATTTTAGAGGAGGAAACAATACAGTACAAAACTATTTTGAAGTCTCTTTTAAAGTTGTTGGGAAAGGAATGCAAAGAATAAACAAAAAGCAACCACACACTTCTACATTACACTTGTCTTAGTCACTGCATAATTTTCAGATTCTGGAAGCCTAAACAATACACCTCAGAAGAAATTTCTGATCTTATTCCACTTTAGAATCAATTGTTTCTAATTTTACTTAAGAACACCTTAGCTAAAATATGTATCACGATCTTACTCATGAACAGAATGCAAACAAATCAGCGAGAAATCTTCATCACGCTACTAAGGAATCTATAAATGTTATTCAGGTGTATACACTTAGGCATTACACTGAAAAATATGTCTTAAAGTTTAAATACAGATACTTCACTTACTTGCAAAATTTGAATAAGATTTTCTCAAACACCAAAACTGGTCCTGTGCTGCCTAGTATAGTGAGAGGCTGTCCACCAAAGAGAGAGTAGGCAATTCCAGTCATGGATGCTCCAAACAGTGATTCTATTGCACTCTGAATATGATACAAAGAGAAGTTTCCATAAATTTTCAAACAGGCCCTTTCTTCCATATCTTATGTTGTGGCCTTCTACACATTTAAACAACAAAATTTAAAGGTGACTCATGCAAATGGTAAGAAAATACTAACCACAAACCAAGGAAAGTAAGTTTGTTTAAAGAGTTCAGATTTAACACATACTATACGACCTTCAGTAGCTTCTCCCAGCAGACCACCAAATGTGATGACAGGAGACATGCAAGCACAGTAGAGAAACAAAAACGACGCCAGACACTGTAGACTGAGAGCATCTCTGAAGTCACTCCAGAAGAAGGGAGCTTTTCTTTTTACATCTAAAATCAGTCCTCCAAAAAATCTAAAAAATAAAAGAGATTAAATTCATGAATAAAAGCCAACTGAACTTTCTTCTATAGTACCTCTTCAAAGCAGGAGTACCACCTCTTCTTTCATCAAATGACAATTCACCCTTCCTTAGAAGAAAATTTCTGGGAATCCTGTCTCAGTAACTGTGATCAGTAAATTGTGTTTTTAGAATGAATTAATTTCCACATTTCTTTTATAGCATCTTCAACAACTTGTAGATATTTGCTAGCTCACGTGCATGAAACCCTTACATTTGTGGGCCTACACTCCTGCTTGAAATTATTCTTTGTATTTGTTCAATCACATATTGCAGTGCCTGTTTACCCACATAAATTTTCTACAGATAGTGTTCCTTACTGAAGAACCGTTTCCTAAACTGATTACATGACACAGTTAAATACAGGCTATAATTTTCCAAGGACAAATTATCACCTTTTGTCATTACACTACCTAAATATAAGTAAATACAATCCTTACAGTACAACACAAAGTTAAAGTAAATATCCCACAATTCTTTTTTCCCCTCAGGCACTCAAAGTATCAGATGTCACTGGGTACAAGAAAGACAAAGTGTCATCACCTCCTAAATATTAGAATGATCCTTCAAGTTGACAATATCAAGCTTATTAGCGAGGATAAAGAATGGCTTAAAGCCATAATTCCCATCACCTCCCTCTGCTATTCACCAACACTGCAGTCAAATCTTCAGTCTTATGGCAGGTGAGAATGATATTTAAATATCAAGAAGCAGCAAAGTAAAGGAAATATCTAGCACACAGCTACCAGAATGGTGACACTACACTAAGGTGACCACTGGCAGCTGGTGCACTTAGAATACACTGAATTAGAAGAGAAAGCATACATATTCTTCAGGCCCAATTCTTTCAGATGTGTGTATTATAGCCACTATTAACAATAGTCTTATGTTCCAGAATGTATTTTGGCTTAATGAGGCAAAAAAAAAAAAAAAAAAAAAAAAAAAAATGCCAGAGCTTCATAACCCAGAAGTTTCAACAGCAACATAGTTGTAAGATTTTATACTATAAGGGAGAAGACTCTTCACAACTTTCCTTTCATGGTGTGCAGAAACAAGAGACACAAACCAATTTTACCAGAGGTTTTACCATTATAAAAAAGGAGCTTGCAATAAATACAACACAAAAACATAAACCATCTTCCTATCTCTCCACCTCTGTAAATTAGTGAGCACTGTCTTTTTCAACTACATGGTTTACATATCAGAAATAATTCCTGAAAGAAACTATATACCAGTCACATACCATTTGAGAGAGAAACAGACCATTATAACTTTTTTGCAAGTACACCACTTAAAACACTTAAGATATTGTACACAAAACAAGTTTCACCTACTTCCCAGTGCGTTGTAATTCTGGTCCAGAGTGTCCACCGGGATGTTCTGGTTCCCCATGAGCTGCAGTCCCATTTGGCACTCCTGGGATCTTGCGCTTCTCCTAACAGAAGGAAAAGATACTGCTCACAGATCTTAACTACAAAATATAATTTCAGCAGAGTAAATGGGCAAGTGACAATTATTTTTCCTTTTGTGTGGTATCCTACTTTTCATTCACTGAGTGAGCAAAAAATGCATTAACAGAATTATAGCTCCACGTTTTCATTTTGCTGCCAGGACTGCTATTTGAACATAGCTTTACTGTCTTCAAAAAGAAAGAGGTGGAAAGATCAAGGAAAAAAACACTCAAAGGAAATAAAAAATGCAATGGCATTTAACTGTGTCTCAGTGACTTGCAGTGCTTCTGAAGTTTGATCTACACTGCAGTAAGAACTAAAAACGATTTGACCTACAGGAGCTACTTGAAGCTCATTAAATGGAGTCCTGGCAGCACTGTGGCCACCACAGCATCACCCTGATGGCTCTGCTCACACTGCGGAGCGGGTCAGTCCAGTAGGAGTAGGGCAGTAGTGTGAAATAGCTGATATGGAGGCCCTAACATCTGCCCTGTATACCCCCAGGTTTCTGACTAGCTCTTTCTTCAGCTTCTGACTAACTCTAGTCCAGTCCCATGGACTGAACTCCACCTTGCCCTCAGTCCCCCACAAGCTCTCCTGGAGAACATCTTTCAGCTCGGTTTCATCCAAAGCAATGCAGCCCATACGCTGCAGGTTTAGAAAATCTGCTTCAAACACACAATCCTGACGTGAATTAATGTACTAATTTAGATGTAACTGCAGGTTATCATGTATTTATCTACTTTATGCGTCCAACAGAAATTGAATAAGAAATTCATGATTTATAACATGTATGTACTTTTGTACTATATATAAATTTACATTTATAGCAGACACAAATTTAGATACATATACACATTTAAATAATTACTATATTTCTTTTATACATATAGGTATCTCCACTTCTTTGCAAGCGGACACACCAAACCTCACACATGGCACCTCTCAAAGTCTCTTCATTCTCCCAACTTTCCAAGCTCATGTAAAGTACGTTTATATGTCATATACATTCACATGCCAAAATTTAACAAATTGGATCCAGCATTTGAGAGTTGAAAGACTACATATTTACATTTTATTGCAAGCTTCATCAATGCAATTTTTTCACAAGCAGTAGACGAGCTCTGTAGTCGGGAAAGAGTAGAAGGAGCTTTGTTCTAAGACACTTAAAGAACTAATCAAAGAAAATCCTGTATCGGAAAATATTTCAAAAGAGCAGCAAGCCAGGCTGTTTCACTCACTTCTTGCTCACAATTGGGCACTGCATTTTAACTTCACTGGCAAGCTAGCATAAGCAGGATCATCTACCCAACAGACAGAACAAAAAATAAACCAAACTCAAATCTCATGTTCTATGGGCATTTTCTAATCAAAATGCAGAGAAAATTCTAAATGTTCAACAATCATAACAAAAGAACAGAAGAATAGATAATGATTGAAGAGGTGAGTAGTCAGAGCTCTAGAATACCCATACTAAATACTTAGTCACAATCATGCAATACTATATAAAGGCATCAAAAAAAGAAGGGATTCCTTTACTTTGTAATCTTCTGTGATTTCTGTGTTTTTCTAAATAATCTGATGAAAATTGTACACCTGTAGGAAGGTAAGCACTCATGTGCATGTGTATTGCTGTGTTTTTCTGTTATTGTTGCTTTTTTTTTTAATTTTATAAAACTCAGATGTAGCAATAAGATTACAAGAAAAGCAAACAACAGCTCTCTTAAAAAGCAATCAAAGATGACTTTTTACCCCTAAACTGAAGACTTTAGGTACAACTATCAGTCTTTATTCAAGAGAGACCAACTACTGACCTACTGGACTGTTATCACTCTATAATCAATGCTAAATAATATAATCTAATTTTACCCAGGAAAAATTCATCAAAACCTTTAGAAGTATCTGAATTTTACAATGTACATACCTGAGAGGGAACATTTTTAGGCGGTTCTATTCGAATTGTTGGGTCCCATTCTCCAGGAGGGAGAACTGTGACCTGGTCAAGAAATTCATCAATTCCAGAAACCAAGTCATTGCGGTCTTTTGCTTTATAAGCAACATCATGGAATACCTGCAATTAAAGAGAAGTATATGTATGTGGGATGGACAAAGAGATAGGGAGAGGAATGCTTATATGTAATTCTTCTCATACGTGGAATGCAGTTTATTTCTCACCTGCAAAAACAACAAAGAAAATTTTAGCCTGGACTAAAGTTCCTCGTAAAGCACCTGCCATGCAAAAACACACCAAGGAGTGCCGAAAGCTCTGAATACTTTACAGTATAAAATGAAATTAATTCCACTGAAACATAACTGTAAAATGGAAGCTTCTCAGTGAAGGTATTTGCTTCTTGCATGCGAATCATATCTCTCATTTGTATCTCCTTACAGCAGCATTATCTCAGCAGCTACAAGATCATGCAGTGAACCCTGACCCTTCAGAAAGATTAGCTGTTTCATTTGGAGGATTCTATATTGGACATACCATATTACACCTCTTCAGTCAGTACAAAATGACTAAAAACAAATGACAAAGAGAAATACCTCATCCGTCATTAGTGTTGCAATTGATCTTCCAATCTCATGGTACTGTTGCCCTTTTCCCAATGGTCCAAGAAGAATAAACAAAAATCTGCAAGTAAATGTCAAATAATAATATTGTAGAGAACAGATGGTTGAAAGTATCTATGCACTGTGCAGAAAGATTTATTTAAAAGTGGGACTAGAAGAACCTATAAGACAAATATTCTGTATAACCTTTTTCAAGACTGTCACACATGAATTTAAACATGAAGCTGTGGTTTCAAAAAACATGAAAATAACTTCCAAAAATATACTATAAGCTTCAAGTCAGACTTGACTGAGACTTTCAAAGCCTCCTTACATAGTAGACTTTATCTTACATAAAAATATATGCAGCAAGAGTCTATTTTTTAAAAGTGACCTTAATGTTAATTCTGTTAACAGAACCAACTATTCTATGAATACTTAGTACTAACTTAGTAGTTAGTACTGCTGCAATATTACAGAAGTGAAATTTCCCCTGAATAAAATAATTCACTTTCACTTTCATTTAAAAGAATCTTGATGGCCTCTAGTCTAGGCTGTGGGCTAGTAAAGTTCTGCAAAATGCACAGGGTAAGTTCAACTGAGTCTTGCTAAAGAATGAGTCTTGCTCAGTACAAAATGCCCACCTTCCAAAATACAAAAACAAAACAAAACAAAAAAACCACACACCTCTAACTAACATGTATTATTAAATTCTTCCAAAAATAAATATTTTTGCAGGAAAATCATCCTTATGATTAAAAGGATCCTTAAACATCTAAAGTTGAAGACCATACCACCTTGTCTCCACAAGGGGCACAGTTTAGAAAAAGATCAGCAGAAGTAAATCTATCAGTACCTTGTTGGAATTGGAACTTCAGCAAGGCCTGTGAGCAGCACTGCAGGAGACAACCTCACAAACGCAACAACTGCACGGTCCAAGAACTCCAGTTCGCCAACTAAAATGTTTGATGCTTCAGCTCCAGGTGGTATCTTTTTCATGAAGTGTAGATCAACCTGGAAAAATATATTAAATTATCCTAAAAGCTAGTTGGCAGAAAAAAAAAAAAAAAACTTCAGTTAGTTTGTAGAAGTTATCTTGTGCTCTTAGATATTGTAATCATACAGTCTCTAGTATTCTGGTCTGTTACATATTTTTTAAGTGCTTCTCAACAAAATAACAACTAGTCTTTCAGCATTGGGTTAATTGTGCCTTGGAAATATAATTAAAGTGATACAGAATTAATTTATAAAGATAGAAAATTACAATCAAAATTTTGTTAAGAAAAAAATATAATGCATTTCCTATTAATGTTCTTTTTCTATCACTAAATCATAACCGCATAGAAAGTCAAGACTGCTCCTTTTTCCATAATTAACAACACTGGAAAACATGAATTCACTGTTCATAGACACCATATAATAATGAGAACAGCCTCCACTCCCTCTAATCTTCCTTCTGCTTCTTTAGAAGTATTTTGGTTGCCAGATTTGGTAGAAGGTACTCTCCCTTCTATTGAAAACAGCAAAATATAAACTATGACCCTAAGTGCCTCAAGCATAAAATGAAAGGGTAGAGTAGAATAAAAACCTGAATCTATAAGGCAGTGGCTGTTGACAGCTTGAGGAGGTGGGTAAGAAAGAGAAATAGCTTCCTCATTGCCTTACTGTATAAACTCGAGCTATTTGCATCGCAATAATATGCTTATTTGTATTATTTCCTCAGTATCAAACTACAGTTTACTCTATAATAAAGATTGACATGGAGTAATAGAGTATATAATGTATGTTTGATTTCATTATGCACCAGTATTGTCTACATTTCAAAATGCATGATTTTTGTCATTTGCTTTCCTTTTATTAATCTAAACACAACAACAGCAACCAAATCCAATATAAACTGTTAAAGTGGACCATTTTAATGTCTATCTTACAGCCATCTGTCAGTGCTAGTTTGCATAGTTTTTGGTAATATTTAGAAAATTGTTTTCTTGCAAATGGCTCTGGCACTAACTCAGAATTCAGCTATAACACAGTTGCCTGTGTAATGAAATCTTATTGCTCTGAGATCACAAAGAGATGTCTACTGTTATCTTAATCCAATCTACAACCAATTCTTCCCTCAGTCATACAACCATTAATTCAATCTGGAAAGTTGGACTCCAGGCACTTTTTCAAATAAAGATACCAGTGAGGTAAATTCTCCTTTTCCTTACCCAAAGCACAAAATAGCTCTTTGGGTTAAATACAAAATCCAGGTTTACAGACAGTATTACTTTGCACCTAATTTTGGAGTATTGGATCATTTACAGTTGAGAGGACACAAGCAATCCTTCACAAACAAAGCAACTCAAATGTACATTCTACAATGATTTTGCCTTGTGAATAATTTAATACCTATTTACTAACCCACAGATCACAGGACCAAGATTCACATCTGAAAGAAATCATCAGGCTCCTGTCCACTGAAAAGTATTTCCAGATGTACTTCCTATAGAGCCTGAGATTCCAAGGTCTTGTAAATTGTGAACTGAGACATAATTCAAATCAAAGTAGGTGGTGAAAAAGCATCTAACCTGGGCCCAAAACCCATGCTTTGCACTCACTACCTAATGAAAACAGATGCAAAGGGAAAAGCTCTATCCTTCAAATGCTTCACAAGTACCCTTTAGTTTGACAGGCCTGATTTCCATTTTAATCTGCATCCAGGATCTGGCACTTTAAGAGTTCCAGCAAGTTCAAGTTAGATATAAAAGTACATCACTAATGCTGAGTCCATTCCTCTCCAGGGCAGTGCAAGGCTTGAAAAGCATACGTGTCTGTGTAGGGGGACCCTCCCCTAGAACTGAAACATAAATTGACATTGAATACAGAAACTACTCAACAGCACTTCTTGGAAAGCATGTATTAATCTAATTTATTTATAAGAAAAGCCATCCACTACTCAAAAACAAGTTAATTATTTCACATGAAATTTGAAAAAAGTAAGACACTATTGGTATGGAATCGAGCTTGGATTCAGAAATACTGTGCCATGTGAAGCCGAGGGATGTTGTCACGAGAAGGGACAGAGGTGCAGTCTGTTCATGCATTTCGTATTTTAGGACAGCTCCTAAAAGCTCCACTTCAGGTTCTAGTATAGAAGCAGGGACCAGCCATATGTAAATCTTAGACTGTCATCCCCATCCTACTCAAGCACAGAATAAAGTGGTACTGCGACAGACCATTTAAACTACCTCTATATTGTCCTGGGAATATAAAGTCCTAGCAGTGTCCCCTGGGGAAGAACAGTGACACATTTACAAGTACAAACATTAGAAAATATGTCTCCGTCTTTACGCTACTAAAGTAACATTCAAGACACAGCTTTTTGTGCTGAGTCTCACATTATTCATAAACAGATACCAATATAATCAACACAGTCTCAGCGCTGTACTAAGATTAAGTCAGTTTTTTGAATCAACTCCAAAATTTGGAATATTAGAAGTAACCCAAGGGAAATAGATTAGCAAGGAGAGAATAAGTGAGGTAGTCAAAGGTGCTTTTTTGTAAAAGATAAATGAAATTAATATGTGGAACAAAATTAGAGCAAGAAATCACAATACTCAAGAGAAAATTAGTGCACTGCTCTACTTTCCTCTCAATCTGTGCATATAATTCCAATTAAAACCATTGGGAGTTATTGCAATAGCACATTTCAAGGGGAAATTGTACTTTACATATGCATCCTCAAGAACATAAATTAATCTATTTAAAGACAGTCAGAAAAACTACTTCAATTACAATTCCTTTTTCTTACTTCATTCCTGCAAACAGAAGGTGCCTCTTGCATTTTCCTGAAATTCTTCTTGGTACCTAACACTGCTGAGGGACTGAAGGACAGACCAAAGATGACACGCTGATCTGCTCTCATGCAGTTAAAAGAGGAAGGGCTCTTTTGATCTGCAGAACCTCAGTGCTAGAGAGCTAGGGGAGGGAAGGAGCAAATGGTGCAGCCTCCAGAGTCATTTAATGTAAAAATTGTGCTGCTAGAAAAGGGACTCACAATTTAAATTCCTGCAAGACTCAAATCAGTTGTGGAAACATGCAAGAAAAGCACTAGTGAAAGTCATGTTATTCCCTTTGGGTTGTTAAAAACTTCATCTCCACACAGCTTAACGTTGAGTAGACAATATTATTTATATTTGATAGTCTTTACAAAAATGTTGAACCTCAAATATTACACTACATGCCAAAAAAAAAATAGTTTTAGTTAACACTTTTAATTTACATATCAGAAAACAACTGACTCAAACTCGCCTTTCAAAAGGATTACATTCTTCATTTAGAATATTTCTGAAGGATTAGCATGTCACTGTTCAAAGACCTCGTTGCTTTCTCTCTACAAGTGTGACATGCAATATGCCCCCAGCCTTTCTTCTTTCTTCTCCCCACCTCTTACAAACAGATCCTTTCCCCATCCTTATTCCGGCCATATACCATTCCTAGTGCTAGCATTGCTCACTCAAGGACTAAAGTGCTGCTAGGAAATGAGTCTGGCACCAGATGGAGCAATCACATAACTCTACTTTTAGCTCAGTTTCACTGACTAACATTAAGATTCAAGAGGCTTAAAGAACCGTTCTTCAGAATTTTGGTTTAAGTCACCTTTCTTCACTTACTCAACCTGTGTTGTATCAAAGTGTGAGCCGATGTCATCTATTCCTGCCAGGTCAGTATCTAATGTGACAGTTAGATGCATACAGACTCTTTAAATTGGGGTTTTCCTTTACATTAAAGCTAAGAAGCTGTTTGCTTTTCTTTGCTATATAACACTGAACTGTCAATGCAATTTTCACTACTGAACAGCTAACATCTTTTATGAAGTGTACTGAAATAACTTGGCTTGCCAGAAGAATTAAGTTATAGGTTTACAGAAACACATTCTGTTTAAGACATCTGGAATCCACAAGATCAGATTATAAAAAGCACAGTTTGCATTCATGCATGCAATTCTACAAAAAATATAAATCTGAGAAGTAAATCTGAATTGTAAGAAGTCTAAATCACTTCCCTATTTTTGTAATTTTCTGTTCATTTGTAAAAGTTTCCCCTCTAATTATACATCTATTATACTGTTATGCAATAAAATGAAGATCTAAGTTCTTGAATTGTGATTTCTCATTACTAGTCATTTATTGGAAAAATGAAAAATTATTTTGTGTTTTGTTGAAATTCTGTGCGGCAGTACACATGAAAATTAATCCTGAAGCAGAACTGTCATTTCATAGCTTTACTTGATTGACACAGATTCATTTTATTTAATTTAAACGACCTGTTTTACAGTCAGGAAGCTCTCGTTGCAGTCAGCGAGCACTTACCTTGCTAAAGTCAACAGTGCTGTTTTCTCTGCTCACATCGTTTTTATTCTCAACACAGGTTGGAGCAGACTGTGGGGAAACAACCTGACCTGCTAAAAAAAATACAATTATTACAGAATACTAACAGTAGCTTCCACAAAAAAAACAGTAATCAGTGCACTAGCCAATAAAATTAGAGAACAATATATATGTCATATTGTACAGATATGAAACATACCTAAGCATGGAATTTTAAATAAAGACTTAGAATACCACATTCTCAAAAGACAGAGCTTTTATAATGTGCAGCTAGGAATTGGAGAATAAGTTAGTAAATGTAAAACATACTCTCAGATTTGGGAAAACAATCTTTCTATGCCAATCAAAGCTTATGATTGTTAAAATACCACTTTTGAAGATGTCCTGCATTTACAAAGCTCTTGTGGCAATATGAGGAACATAATTTTTGGCAACATCTGTCTGCTAGAGTGCTCCTTTCTTAATTAAACAGGATAAGTAATATAGACAAATTTCTCATGTGTGTATGTCCTCGCTGTGACACTAACTACAAAACACAGTGTAAGGGTAGGGTGATATAAAAAATAGTTATATTGATAATTAAGATGATTTTAAAACTCAGTATTGATCAATGTGATATTGATGTGATTACAACAAAAGTTTCAGCAAACCCATTGTCAAAAAAATCCAGTGAGGATATAGCAAAGAAAGTATTTTGCAGAAGTTTTTAAAATATCCCAAGATGAGAAGTGTTTAAACATTCATTGGATGTTACACCAACAAACAAAAAAGCTTGCGACCAA